>JAESUZ010004151.1:0-385417 GCA_017311185.1 Proteles cristata cristata | reverse complement strand
AGTGTTCACGTCTCTAAGTATAATGGTGGATATATAACAGTGGGTTTATCTGTTTCTCCTTGTAGCTCTATTAGGATTTTTTGCTGTATGTATTTTTGACTCTATTCATATACATTAAGGATTGCTGTGTCTTCTTGGATAAACGGATCCCTTTATCATTATGTAATGCCCCTCTTTATCCCTGTGTGTAGAACTGGTATTATTTCCTTAAATATTCTTTTTTAAAAAAATGTTTTATTCATTTTTGAGAGACAGAAACAGAGCATGAGTGGGGGAGGGGCAGAGAGAAGGAGAAACAGAATCCCAAGCAGGCACCAGGGGCGAGCTGTCAGCACAGAGCCCGATGCGGGACTCGAACCCATGAGCCACGAGATCATGACCTGAGCTGAAGTCGAATGCTTAACCGACTGAGCCAACCAGGCGCCCCGTATTCCTTTAAGTATTCAACAAAATTCATCATGAAGCCATCTGGCTTCTTTATGAGAAGACTTAAAAACTACTAATTCTGGGGGCGCCTGGGTGGCTGGTGGTTACAGCGTCAGACTTTACTGACTCGCTTAGGTAATGATCTCGCGGTTCGTGGGTTCGAGCCCCGCGTTGGGCTCTGTGCTGACTGCCAGCTCGGAGCCTGGAGCCTGTTTCAGTCTGTGACTCCCTCTCTCTCTGACCCTCCCCTGCTCACACTGTCTCTCTCTCTCCTAGAAATAAATAAAAAATATTAAAAAAAAAACACTACTAATTCTGTTTCTTGTTATAGGGCTATTCATATTTCTACTTCTTTTTTTTAAATATTTTATTTAATTTTGAGTCTTGAGTCTATTTTGGTAATTTGTCTTTCTAGAAATTTATCCATTTCATCTAAGTTGTCTAACTTGTTGGAATAAAGTCATTTATGGTATCTCCTGATAGTTCTTTTAATTGCTTTTCCCTTTTTCACTCCTGATTTTGAGTATTTGTTTCTTTTCTCTCAATTTCTTGGTCAGTCCCACAAAACCATTGTCAATTTTGTTGATTCTTTCAAAGAACCAACAATTTTGGTTTCATTAATGTATTATTTTTCTATCTTCTATCTCATTGATGTCTGCTCTAATCTTTACTCTTTCCTTCCTCTGCTTGCTTTGGATTTAGTTTGTTCTTCGTTATCTAGTGTCTTAAGGTAGAATTTTAGGTAATGGATTTGAGACCTTTCCTTTTTTTCTGACATGTTTTTCATGATATATTTATAGCTATAGGTTTCACTCTAAGTATTACGTTAGCTGCATTCCATATATTTTGACATTTTATATTTCATTTTAATTCGTTTCAAAAAAATATAATAAATAAACAAATATATTTTTAAAGTAGGCCTCACACCTAGCGTGGAGTCCAACGTGGGGCTTGAACTCACTACCCTGAGATCAAGATCTGAGCTGAGATCAAGAGTCATATGCTTAACTGACTGGGCCACTCAAGCTCTGCTTTTTCAAAATAGTTTAAAATTTCTCTTGTGATTTATTTCTTTGACCCATAAGTTTTTAGAGTGTATTGTTTAATATCCAAATATTTGAGGGTTTCTCAGATTTTTTGCTACTGGGGATCTTAATTCAGTGTGTCAGAGAATTTACTTGGTATGGTTTCAATTTTTAAAAATTTATTAAAACTTGTTTTGTGACCCAGCATACAGTTTATAGAGTTGGAATCATTTTTTAATTTGTTTTATTTTATATTAAATACTTCAGATTGCAATATAATTCACATACCATAAAATTCATTCTTTTAAAATTTGCTGATTTTTAATGTATTCACAAGAACATATAACCGTCACCACAATCTAATTCCAGAACATTTTTGTCACCCCTAAAAGAAATCTGTACCCATTAGGAGTTACTCTCTTCCTTTCCCCCACGCCCCAGGCAAACTACTAATGTACTTTGTGTCTCTATGGATTGGCCTATTTGGGACATTTCATATACTCAGAACATCAAATATACAGCACTTTTGTGTCTTGGCATCTTTCACTTGGCATAATGTTTTTATGGTTCAGCCACATTGATTCCTTTTTAGGCTGACTAATATTCCATTGTATGGCTATGCCACATTTTGTTTATCCACTCATCAGCTGATGGACATTTACGTTGTTTCCACTTTTTGGCTCTTAAGCATACTACTATGACCATCTGTGTACAGGTTTTTGTGTGGTGTGCATTTTTAAGAAGTGTATCACCTCTAGGCTATGTGCTAAGTGCCTGTACTCAGGAAAGGAGGCTGGAGCGTGCATGTGTGTGTGTGTGTGTGTGTGTGTGCGCGCGCGTGTGTGTGTGTGTGTGTGTGTGTTTATCGTTCTTTGTGTGGGGCCAACTCAACTCTCTGTATGTTTACAAAGAGTCTCTGGGTTTAAGAAGAGGCCAGAAGGGCTGAGTCAACTCTTAATACCTTAGCTCTACCCTACATGCTTCAACTCTCCCTGACTACAATGCGTCCCTTCTGTTCTGGACCACAGTGTAAGTGAGCCCTGCTGGCTGGGACATGAGGCATGACTGCATGGCCAAAGAAGCCAGCGCACAGACACATCAACCGTATGTATTTTTATGATGCTTTGGGGATGAAAGGAAAAGTGCTATGTACCATTTGGTGATTCGAGGAAAGCAATAATAAAAACCCTGCTCTCAAGTTAGTGGGGGGGGGGTATCATCCATCAATCAATGAATGTGATGATGCCCAAATATTACTTTGGTTAGAAAAATAAGCCCACATAACTCCCACTTTTCCCTCCTCTGGATCCTAAAACTTTCATCGCCACACTGCAGTGCATCTGTGGAGAAAAGCGCGCAGCGGGCCACACAGCTGTTTCCCTGCGTCTTGTAGTTTTAGTCCTGGCGATTGGGCCGGTCGGGGCCTTGCTCTGTCTGAGACGGCACTTTCCCGTTGCCTCTCACTAGGCCCTGTGATGCTCTGAGGATTCCTCCTCTGTAGTCTTCATTCTAAAATTGAACCTGAACCCTCTCTGTTACCTAAGAAGGCAGAGATAGGTGATGTTTCTTTGCAACTCTGTTACCTCATTCTGGATAAAGACAGTGAAGTGAGTTGGGAATAAATATAGGAAACCAAAGGGTAAAAAATACTCTCCGAGAAGAAGAGAAATCTGATACAGGGAAAGAGACAGAGATACAGTACTTGACTGAAAGTGGGCCTGATCAGGGCAAACAAAACGGCATGTGACACATTCAGGTATACTTTTGTAAGACAAGAGATTCTGTACCTGCTTGTTGAAATATCCTCAAAAGGGTAGAGGATCTCTCCGTTGTTACAGATTTCACAGATGAACCCCTTTTGGCTACAAAGACTGCAGCTGTACACGTGTGAGGTGGCAAATTTAATGACCTTGCCCAAGAATGGAGCCAGCTTCCCCTCTATCACCTGCAGAAAGAGAAATGGGACAGGGAAGCAAATTCATTGAGAACAGAAATCTTGCAGACACAGGAAGACTGGAATTCCTTTCCTTTACACAACAGGAAAACCTCTAATTATAATTTCTCAGCAACCCTGAGAAAGAAAAGACGTCATATTTTCACTCCGAAAGAACTCTATGCGTTAAACCACTGGGGGTTGGAGAGTGCAGATGTTGAAAATTCTTTTGTATTTCTCTTTCTTTGTAGTGTGATACAGGGGGACTGAGGACCGATGAATGGGGAACTCCACTTTCCAACTGTGATGGTGTGGTCTCAGCGTACGGTGGATGTCCCGATGTAGGAACATACGAGGTAAATATTAATGTCAAATTCTGTGTTGCAATTTCAATAATACCTTTTCTCTGATGAGTTAATAGGATAGTGTTTTCACCATCTCCCCAACAACATGTAACAAATGTGGAAAACTAGGATTCTTTTGCTGCTGCTAAGTATGTTAATATAAAGAGGTTGCAATGTGACCGTCTGAGGGTCAAATTCAGCCCAAGGGTTTTTTAAAAAATCTCTTAGTGTTTTAAAAAATGAGCCAATTTAACAATTGGAAAATTTCACATAAAAATCCAGATTTTTGGTTTCTTTTGAAAAATCATCAGATATAGCCAAACCAGGTTCAAATTCCAACATGAGGACGGTCCTGGCTCTGAGGGGCCGTCTGATCCCACTGAGGCACTTGCTCTATAGTGGACAGTTGTCCCCGCTTGGCCCTAGTGTCGTGCATCTGCCTACCTCCCACTGTTACCCCACCTGCTAGCCTGCAAACATCCGTGAGTCTGGAACCAGTGGTCAGTCAGATCCCTCGTCATTTAACTAGCACTGTGTGAGCTTCAAAGGCTCCAGTAGTTCAATACTAACAGGACAAACCTCTGCCTTCTCTCTCATTCATGCATCTGCATATACACGCTGATTTTGATATAAGAAAAGAATGAGCATTAAATTTAATTTGGAAATAGCTGGAAATAACTGGTAATCGGTGGATACTTTCAAAGAAACAGTTAAAATCACAATTTTACATGAAAATAACATCTGAGAGAAATGTAGTAAATCCTACGTAAGGAGAAATTACAACGTCAAGGTGAATAAATAGCAGTAACTGATAAAAATAAAAGACTGCAAGGAATCTAAAAATGTATTTTGCGAAAAATGAAGCTTTACCTAAACCAAAGTGGTTTTTAAACACCATGGAATAATCTTATGTTTTAAAACTGAATATAACAGTAGTTAACTCTAAGGAAGGGAACAGGTTGGAAAAGCAAGTCTTTTCATTTTGTATATATGTCGTTCTTTTTGTTTTTATAAGAAACAATACACATTATTTTTGTATTAAGATGGAGAAAGTGAACGGAAAAATAAAGTTCACTGCTTTATAAGACTGGATTTTTTTTTTCTTAATAAAGGGGGTAGCAATTATGCTGGCTGTTTTCTGAGTCAAGCAAGTACATTTCCACCATTCTTTAACTTGCTCTCCTTTCCATTTCCCTTAGAAGCCATAGGCAGACCTTTTATTTATGTTTTCTCAAGGACCATTAACTTCAATAAACACCAGTACCATATACTCCTGATACCAACACATGATACACACTTTCTAAGAACTAATCACTACCAAATCTTATACCAAACACTGTCCAATGTGTCATAGGATTAATTCTAAATTGTGGCGACAATAGTTCAGCTGAGCTTGGTTTTACTTATGTAAAACTCTTCTCTAAACTATCAAGGTTAATGACACATTCAGAGAGATGCACTAACAAAATATAGTCAGTCCATTTAGGGGAAAACTTAAGTATACAGAAGAGTCTGGAAACCAGGTGAGCAAAGGTTGTTTGAGGAATGGAGGATGAGAAGGGAAGATGTGGAGGAAGACATGAAAGTTATCAGCCAGGATCTAAAGGAGAAGACTGGGCTTCTTGCCCATAAAGTTTTTTTTTCTATTAGAAAACTTCCTTGAGACAAAGGGTATGAACATTTTGCATTGTGAAGGCTTTTGAAATGTTTCACCAAACTTATACTGTCAGAAATGTATATTTACGCCTACATGGGGACTTTAATAAGCTTTAAAAATTAATGTGGGGATTGGTATCTTTATAATATTTATTCTCCCTATTAAAGAACCTTATCTATATCTCCATTTTATTATTCTTCATTTGTTATTGCTTAATAAAATTTTGTGGGCTTTTCCCCAGTTTAAGCCACTCACACTATTATTTAGATTATTTAAAGGTTAAACTTTTGTATAATATTCTTTCTTATTAGCTATTGCTTGTACATTAAAATACACTGACATTGGGGATATCTTATGTGTAACTGTCTTACTGAATTTTCATGAATGCAAATCATTTTTAGGTAATCTTTGCGGTTTTCTGAAAGTAATAACTTGGTCTCTTCCTTTCTAATATAATATCTCCAATGTTTCATGCCTTACTTTATCATACAGTGATCCTAAAATAATTTTAAGTAATAATGATGGCAGTGGATATTCTTGGTATTTCAATGAGAATCAAACTGGAAATTTGATAGACTCTATAGACTCTATAGTGAGTGGCTCATTTTCTCCATTAAACACATAAGTTGTCATTCATCATATTTATTCATTCCCCCTTTAAATAACAGCTTTATTGAGATATAATTCACATGCCATGTAATTCACCTATTAAAAGCCTACAATTAAGTGTGTTTTTAAACAGATGTGTACCATCATCACCGTCAATTTTAGAACATTTCATCAAGTCTTCCAAAAAAACCTGTAACCATTAGAAGTTACCCCCATTTCTGCCCTAACCTATCCCTCCTTCCCCAAGCTCTACACAACCAATAATCTACTTTTTCTTTTATAGATTTACATACATTTGCCACTTCATATAAATAGAGTCGTATACTATATGGCCTGTTGTGACTGGCTTCTCTCAGCATAGTGTTTTCAAGGTTCATGGTGATTCCCTTTTGAATGTCTCTGGTGTGAGTCTCTTTTTCCTATCCTTTTAAGTCTATTATCACTCCTATCTAGACTGAGGAAATCCTCTCCTAGTTTTATTTCTGGATGGCAGCCTTTTCCCTTTGGTCCATCCAGCATATATGCTAATCAGTTTTGGACATCACTTTTTTTTTTTTTTTTAAATCAAGTATCCTCTCTTCTTTCAAATCTTGGTGAATTCTTATTTTGCCATTAAGAAGAACTCTTCACTCATTCATTTCATAAAATGACACTGAATTACTACGCCCCGGCACTCAATACGAGAGCGAACCGGACAGGATTGGAGCTTACATTTTTGCTCGGTGTGCAAGTGTCTCCATAAGCTGATTCCATACTATTTATCTAAGCTCAGTTTCCATGTCTTACTGTGTATCTTCTGTTGTGAGAAAATTTCCCCCTGTGTAGAGTGTGCTTACATTTGCCCTTGAGCCCTCACCCACCTCATTTCCTCTACCTTAAGTTTCACTTCTTAACACTTATTTAAATTTCGCCTAGGCTTCACGGCTCAGATTTAGTCAGCTTGATGTGGAAAGCCATCTTTGGCTACTTCAGCTGTTACGGATCTCTTGTGCTTTGTATAATTTGCTTTTACATCATATAATTTGATACAGAACTTGATGCTGTCTTGTACTCTTTACTGTTGTTTAAGATGTGATTGTTTTGCTTATCCAACTAGATCGAACATATAAAAATGGTGATACTACCTATAAAATGGTGATTTTATATGGAGAAATCTAAGAATGTAAATTGCTTGAAGGCAGAACTGAGTCTCATACTTGTCTTAAATGTCCTCTCTCTGCCAGGGACCTAGGCTCTTGTTGACTGACCAGGGAGGCATTCCTGTTTTTCCTCCTTGGCAGCAGTAGTCACATTTAATTTTTTTTTTTTTTTTAGTGTTTATTTAGTTTTGAGAGAGAGAGAGAGAGAGAGAGAGAGCAAGCAAGTGAGTGAAGGGCAGAGAGAGAGACACACAGAATCCGAGGCAGGCTCCAGGCTCCGAGCTGTCAGCACAGAGCCCAATGCGGGGCTTGAACTCACCAACTGTGAGATCATGACCTGAGCTGAAGCTGGACTCCTAACCGACTGAGCCACTGAAGTGCCCCAAAAGTCACATTTTAGGGCTGTCTTTGTGTCACACTTTCAGTCATTCTGCTGTGTGATTTAGGGAGGAGCACAAAGAGTGCATGGGTCTGGTGGCTGCTCAGCTGTTCAGGAACTGTTTTTGCTTCTTTACACTTGATTAATTACTCCCCCTATTTGTTAGCTTAAGTTCATGGCTATGTTCCAAAGAGCTGAAGATGCTGAAAGTTTTTCCTCTAGGAAAGTGAGGTAATAGCCTATATGTTTATTTTTGAAATTTTTAATGTTATAGAAAGGAAAAACTTCATATTTACAGTTTGCCAGAGGTGCAGATATATTTAGGAGGTTTAAGTCTTATCTTTGAATACAGCTACTAGCAGCACTGGTAGCTGAATTCAGCTATTGGCGCTTCTGGTCTAGAGGTTTCATCACTACAAAGTAGTAGGTTCCAGGTGTAAAATCTTCTAGGGTTCTTTTTAGAAATCAGATCTATTTTTGCTTTAAACAACTGCTTAAAAAGAAATCAAATGTTGTGCCTCCACCATGTCCTCCTGCCCCCAAGAGTCTTGCAACTTTCATTCCCAATTCCTAGCCATCTTGGTAGGGGCTTAACTTAGAGACACATTCCATAAACGCCATGAAGATGGAGGCCCCAAGAAAGACCAGAGCCCAAGCAGCCACTATCTTCAGGTTCCAACTGATAACAAAGTAGAAAAGAGCTGTCGGGATGCCAGTGGACCTGGAAAATGACTATGGGTAGGAAAAAGGCAAATGTCGAACAAGCTAACAGCTGGCCAACAAGTGTACAACCTGAGAGAAGTCAGACATGAGAACTCTTCTATGTCAGCCCTAAGCTGGAGTGCTTCCCTGTGCAGTGTTACTGCCTAGGGTAACAAGAGTTCTGCAATAGGGTCCAGCAGGAAGAGAAGTTGTACTAACTGTGTTATTTAGATTAGAGTTGATCCAGAGGATTCTGATATCATTGAGAGCAAGCCAGGACCAATCAGGACAAAGTAACCCACAAAAGTGCTTCCTTAATAAAACTGGCCAAAGCTTGTTTAAAAAAAAAAAAAATCTATCGTTTTTGCTTCTTGTCAACTTAACTGTATTTTTCTGGTGTGTGGTAGTTTGATTCATCAGGGAGTCTCCCAAAGAGGCTGACACTACAGAGTTTTCCACATTCCCTCAGAACTTAGTTGTCTCTGGGTAAAGGGAAGCAGCAAGGCAACGTGGAAAAGGCAAAGCTAATCTGAGGACAAATTCTACTTCATCTGCCTTCCAGACATGAGACCAAATTGGCAAGTTACTCAATGTCTTTGAGCCTTAGTTCCTCAACTGAAAAATCAGGATAGTGTCTACCTTGCAGGGTTGAGGGAAGGATCAGATTTAATATAATGAAAGCACTGGACGTAATGTCTAGCTTACAGCAAGTGATCAATAAATAATAGCTTATTATTTGCTTATCTTAATCTAAATAGAAACTTTATACGATTTAGGTTCATTCCATCTTTCAAACACTTGTGATTTACAGCAAGGGGGAGAAAAAAAAGTCTTCTTAAAAAATGTTTACTTATTTTTGAGACAGAGCATGAGCAGGGGGAGGGGTAGAGAGAGGGGGGCGGAGGTTCTGATCTGTACCAACAGCAGGGAGCCTGATATGGGTCTTGAACTCACAAACCGTGAGATCATGACCTGAGCTGAAGTAGAATGTTCGACCGACTAAGCCACCCAGGCTCCCCAGAAAGGTCTTTTTTTTTTTTCTTTACATGTCATTGTTAAAAGGCATCAGACTGTCTTTCTGTTTGGATGGGGTCAGTAGAAATTAATGCGAGTCGGTTAGATCCATTCCCTTCAATACTGCTGTTAATGAGAGAACAGGACTCAGGCCAGGCAGACTCGTTTTTGCCAGCCCGAACGCCGGGGAAAGAGTGCAACCCACCTCCGGCTGGGTTTGAGCCACTCACATAATACTTTAGCAACACTTGGAAATTGTCTTTCTTAACCTTTTCCTTCTTGCAACTTGTCACAAGTTAATACAACTTTCTAACAATCCACCAAAAGTCACAAGGCCGCTCCCTGGTGAGCATGACAAGGCTGAGTAACCAGGTGGCCATTTAGACGAGTCACGATGAAGGTGAGATGGACCTCTGACATGAGGTTTGGCTATCCCTCCACTTATCTTCCCCAAAGTGCCAGCCTCCGTGAATAAAATCATGACAAAGTAATTAGCAGGAAAGCATGTGTAGCTCTTGCTCCGCACCCCAGCCTCCTTCACCGCGTCCATACCAAACCGGCCTATCTCCGTGAGAAGAGGCAGAGGCCCCAAATAGTGAAACAGAGTTTGCTTCTGCTTTCCATTAAACTTAATTTCTTGTACTGAGGAAGAATCTAGTCTGATTTACCTGGCTGGAGACTATGCATATATGATTATTTCAGAGTTTTTTTAATGGCCAGGCAGTCAAAAGATCCACATTTTCCTTTGTCATTTAAAGTTATGCGTCCTCTCCTCACATGGGAGGGAAACAGCAAAATCAACACCAAGCTGGTATCTCCTTCCCAGTTTTGCTGGCTTTCTTTGTTTTTTCTTTTTACTTTTGCAATCTTTCTACAAATTCTTTTCACTCATCATTTTAGGCACTTCTAAAACTCCAGGAGCCGCCAAGTATCACTTTCCATGATCCAGCCGGCTGACAAATGTACCAAATATGCTTATCCTTCTTGTGTGACTACAGCCCACGAAAGCTGCCTGGTTGAACTTCCAGTTCAGGGATACACACATTTCCCCCCTTTCTATTCTGGTCAGGACGGTCAGCATTGGAATTTGAGGCCTATGGCTTTCTTGCAGACTAAGACAACAGTCTTTATTTGATTTACTTTCTTGCAGACCAATCAAAAATTACAATTAAGTTAAAAAATAACCTAGTGCTGCCTTCTCCAAACCACAGTTTCAGAAACAGCTGCTTATTACTCATGTGTGGCACCAGGAAATTGCAGTGTCATGTTCAAGGTCTGTGGCCAATAGAGATCTGCGGGATTGGGAAAAGGGCACAAATGATTCTTTTAAGTCCATTACCTTCACTCCCTTGGCACCACCACAACACTCAAAATCTACGGGGCGGGGGAGGGACAGACAAGAAGGAAGAAAAAAACTTTCTCATTGAGTTTCTGTGTGCATTGGCTAATTCCTTCCCCCTGATTTGTCAAGTTACCTTGCATCTCAATACAGGCATTCCTCAGCCATTGTGTAACATCTAGATTCTGGACAACTGTTGGGAATACAGTGATGAAGAGGGCCACTGCACTTGACAAATGGCCCCTCCTTAAAAGTCTAACCAAAAGACTCCATTCATGGTAAACAAAGCCACCTGCCACTCACCAGTAACAAGCTAGCTCGATGAAATGAATCAAAACTGTCACGTCGTAAAATGATTTCAAATATAATTTAGTTTGCGTTCGCTTGGCCAGAGGATCATGAGAGAGGCTGTGCTCACTATATTTTCTCTGCGTGCCATTTCTCAGCATTAACAGATGCGGACAGTGATGTCTAGTGATCTCGGCCAGGTGAGTTTGTGGAGTGCGAGGAAAAAGCAGCCTGTAGATTCCTTTCAGGCTGAAAAACCCGGACACACAGTGAGAATATTCTGAAATTTCATTCAATTCGAAATTTTACTATTCTTAATGGTAAGTCCTTAAAAATAGAAAATAAAAAGCATGCCACCATATTATTTTTCTTAAAAATAGAAAATAACTAGGGGAGTCCGGCTGGCTCGGTCGGTAGAGCATGTGACTCTGGATCTCAGGGTGGGTGAGTTCACCCACACAGGGAATATAACTTAGTTAAAAGGGGGCAGGGGGAGAAAATAACTAGTATTAGGGGCATTTCCTATTTCAAAAAGTTTGTTAAAACCCCATTTCCCCATTGCTAACCTTGGAGCCCTTTATAATGGCTCAGTGCTGGGATGTTTGTATATAAACAGAAAACTTCTTCTCTAATTAGCTGCTCCCCACCCCTCTCACAGGACTGAAACTCTGGTTAATCAAGCACTTCCCAGAGGTGGATTATGTTGTCACCAATTAGCTCTTATCTGAGCCTCTCCCAAAGGTGACAATTTCTACTTAGACTTTGTAAACTATATGATAATTTAATCTGGGTTGATGTAATTGGGTAGATTTGTGAGTGGTCATCATTTCTATCAGATCACACTTTGCTTCCTGTTGGAAACAGTCTCAGGGAATAAAAGAAAAAAAAAATTCAATTTCAGTGGTCTTCAATGGGTGAATAGCAGAGGTGAACGCAAGGATACAAGTTTCTTACTCAGAACAATGTCTGGGGTGGGGCCTACCGCAGACAGGTTTCCGGCACTAGGTCAAGGTCACCAGGGGTGCAGCCTCGGCAGGCCACAGCCTCAAGGAACTTCAGTGGAAGTATTTACAAAAGGTGAGTCCAATTATGGGGTCCACATGCGAGCCCCCCAAACAGGCTGAGGTACACATGTAATTATGAGGAAAACAGATTAAAATCGTTTAAATGGAGACAGTTCCAGGTAATTCTCATGGTACGGTCAGCAGAATTTTACTTCTCTGTTGAGTTAATTAGTTATATGTCTGAAATTAATTATATTTAGGTCTCTATTGTTCATTTTGGCTCTAGTTAAGATATTACTGACTCACTGAGTAGCAAATAAGGAAAGGCCCTAAGTGGTCTTTCAAACTCAGCTTCCTTAATATGTAGAAAACTAAGGTCTAGAGGTGACGCGTGGTGCCCAGGGTCACTCAGCTGGTTGGCGACAGACCCAGACTCCCCCTCGTACGCGCATTTCACTACTCTAGGAAAGAGCCTTCCAAGGGCACCTTCGGTCAGAGTGTAGCCACTGGGTTTGGTTCAGCCTGAGAATTCTGGGGGCCCCTGGACGCCTACTGATCCACCATATAGGAATGGATGATTTCTAAACCGACTCGGTTCCTGCACGGAGCAAGATGCGAAGCCCACATTGGTCCGTGCTCATCGCCACGATTCCATCTGAACGGTACTTGCCTGTGCCTTACAGATCTTTTTTTTTTTTTTTTTGGTCCAACCTATTTACTCCTTGTATGAAAATTCTCTTAAATGGTCACATCTTGTGTTGTTTTCTGAATATGGAACATGATTTGAAATATTACATTATTATTAGTTGAACTCCTGGGAAATTCATCACTTAAAGTAACCACCAAATTCTGTGTCAAAAATGGACTTACCATCAACTTAAACCCTAGCCTATTTACCAAAACTGGAGATGTAACTTCTTAAAAGGAGCGGCAACTATAGTTGGGAAAAGCAAAGCAAAACAAAACAACTCCCTCTATGCATGTGATGTGGGAGGAATGAAAGAAGTACGGCTTTTCAGAGAGGGCTTGAGTAGAGACCAATATAAAACATCTTAACAGGAAACAATACAAGACTCCACATTTGAAGGGACAGAGACATACAGGAGAAATAGAGGCAACAATAGCTGATCACATAAGGACAGGAGGCACATAAAAGGCAGAAAGTGAAGAAGGGAAGGAGAAGTAGGGAAAGGATGGAAACAAAAGAAAAGAAAAAGTTAAAAAAATAGAAAAGGTCAATTCAAATGCTTACAAAAAGAAACAAAGGACAGGGCTGACCAAGAGCGGATAAGGAGGTGACACTTCTTGGCTTCTATTCCCAGTTATGTCCCCGATAAGCCGTGCAACCTTTTTTTATAAGTCACTTCACTTCTCCATGCCTCAGTTTCCTTATCTACAGAATAAAGGAATTGTACTAAGTCATTCAAAACTAGAGGATCAATAAGGATCCCTCTCAGTTTGAAGATTCTATGATTTTGTGATTAACCAACAGGGAAGACATCAAAAGAAGCTTGTTGAATACCCCCAGGAATGTAGAAAGGGAATATCTGGGGAGATAGATAAAAGGTGAGTTTAACCAGACTAATTAGAAGATACCCAAGGAAATTTTCAAAAGAAGTGAAATAATGTCACCAGCTTTTTATTCGTCTTCTTGCTGAGTGCCATTCAAAGAGGGAGTTAATGCTTTTTAGGAATCATCCCTCACAGGTGTGCAACCAGATATCGGTTTTCCTGAAGACGTCTGCAAATCCCTTCCTGTCGTCAATGCATTTAATTAGTTAAAGTTTAGACAGCACTTAGGGACAGAAAGCACAAATGTAAGTGCTCCAACATTATTATTACTTAACAGCTTTTAAGAGACCAGCAGTGCCTAAGATTAAATGAGAAACCAAAATGGGTTTCTGCTAGAAGGTTCTGATCTAATACATTGCTGGCTTGTTGATGGGAGGAAAATGAACCCTGCATCTGAACTGGAACAGGTGCTCCTTATTAGCTTGTAGGCCGTTGTCCAAAGACAACTGGGAAGTTTTATTCTTTGCCTCAAGGAGTCAACAAGTAGTAAAGGAGCGCTCACCGCGTGGCACTGTGATGCTTTGATAATCCTGGTTTTCAGGAATATTATCTGCTGTGTTTGTGGCGTCTGTGTGCTGGGCATCTATATACACATGATATGGATTCAAATATATATGGGAACTTACTACACAGTAAAAGTGGGGAAAGATGAATTATTTAATAACGCTGAGGTAACTGGGGAGACATTGTGGAAAAAAATAAAACCCAACTAACTCATTCCGTCAGAAAACGTAATTGCAGATAATTTGAAGATTTAAATATAAAAGAAAACTGTAAAAGTATTTTAAAACTACAAAAAATATTAGAAAAAAGTGTTAGCAAAATATTTACATGAGAAAATATTTTATAATCTTAGAAGCCTTAAAAGAGTGATAAATGTGAACACGTAAAACTAAAACATTAGTGAAATATAAAATATGACACAAAAACGAACTGGGAAAAATAGTTCCCATTTATATAAAAAAGGGGCAATTTCCTTAATATAGAAGAGTTCTTTCAAATTAATAAAAAAAAGACCAACAACATAAATAGGTTTGTGAAATACACAGGCAATGAACACAAGCTACAAGTGGCAAATTAAAAAAAAAGATGCTCAGCCTTACTTACAATGGAAAATATACAAATTAAAATAATAGTGTGAAGTTACTTTTTATCAGATTGGCTAGGATTAAAAAACGTTATTAAGGGGCGCCTGGTTGGCTCGGTCAGTTAAGCGGCTGACTCTTGATTTGGGCTCAGGTCATGATTTCACCATTCGGGAGTTGGAGCCTCACATCCTGCTCTGTGCTCACAGCACGAGCTGCCTCGGATCCCGTCTCCCTGTCTCTGCCCCTCCTCCACTTGTGCATGTGTTCTCTTTCTCTCTCAAAGATAAATAAATGTTAAAAAAAAAAGGTAATGTAGACAGTTAATGTGGGTGTAGGCAAACAGACACTCCCAAGATACTGAATGGAAGTATAAATCGGTTCCACCTTTGCAGAAGGCAAGTGGCAATGCTTATGAAACTACAAAGCACACACACCCTTTGACCCAGCTCTCCCACCTTAACTAATTTACACTACATAGTCACACAAGTGCTCAGAGAAATAAACGAGGGTGCTTGCTGTAGTATTGGTTCTAATAGCGAATGCGCTGGTTAAAAATTAAGGTGACTATACTATGCATGCAGCTGATAAAAGAATGAGGTAAACCTTTATGTGTACTAAATGTGCACATATGCCCACATGTCCACAGTACACTGTTAAGTGAAAAAGGCAAGATGCAGAAAGGAAGTACTGCTTGATCCCATTTGCAAAAAAAAATAAAAATTAACATTTGTAAATGTGTAGAATTATCTAGAAGGAGACAGACTGGCTATAGTTAACAAAAGCTACCTCTGCAGAGTGGTATGTTGGGGGAGAGAAGAGAATTCTGTAATATCAGAAAGAGAAATTAAGGAAATGATCCCATTTATAATTGCATCAAAAAGAATAAAACACCTAGGAATAAATTTAACCAAGGAGGTGAAAGACCTGCACATTGAAAACTATAAGACACTGATGAAAGAAACTGAAGATAACACATGTAAGTGGAAAGATATTTTGTGCTTATGGATTGGAAGAAATTAGTATTTTATTATTATTTTTTAATGTTGATTTATTTTTGAAAGAGAGAGACAGAGTGCAAGAAGGGGAGGGGCAGAGGGAGAGAGAGAGAGAGAGAGAGAGAGAGAGAGAGAGAGAGAATCTGAAACAGGCTCCAGACTCTGAGCTGTCAGCCCAACCTTAGCTCTAACTGGGAATGGTGAGATCATGACCTAAGCCAAAGTCAGATGCTTAACCGACTGAGCCACCCAGATGCCCCAGTATTTTTTGTGAAAAGTTTATTTATTTTTTAGAGAGAGAGAGAGAGAGAGAACCCCAAGCAGGTTCCATGGTGTCAGTATAGAATTGGAGGCAGGGCTTGGACTCGTGAACAGTGAGTCGGACAATTAACCAAGTGAGCCACCCAGTGTCCCCTGGAAGACTTAGTATTGTTAAAATGCCTATACTTTCCAAAGAAATCTAAATTCAATGGAATCCCTGCCAAAATTCCAATGGCAGTTTTCATAGAAATAGAACAAACAAACCTAAAATTTGTATGGAACCACAAAAGACACCAAATTGCCAAAGCAATCTTGAAAACAAAGAACAAATCTGGAGGCATAATGCCCCCTGATTTCAAACAATGTTACAAAGCTATAGTATCAAAACAGTATGGTATTGGCATAAGAACAGACACATAGATCAAGGGCACAGAATAGAGAGCCCAGAAATAAATCATATGTATAAGGTCGATTAATTTATGACAAAGGAGCCAAGAATATACAATAAGGAAAAGACAGTTTCTTCAGTAATGGTGCTGGGAAAACTGGACAGGTGCATGCAAAAGAATGAAACTGGACCACTGTCTTATACGATACACAAAAAATTAACTAAAAATGGATTAAAGATTTGAATGTAACAGCTGAAGCCATAAAATCCCTAGAAGAAAACATAGGTGGTAAGCAACTTGACATCAATCTTGGCAATGATTTTTTTTTTATTTGATACTAAAAGCAATGGCCACAAAAGCAAAAATCAACAAGTGGGACCACATTAAACTAAAAAGTGTCACAGAAAAGGAAATCATTGACCAAATGAAAGGGCAACCTAGTGAATGGGAGCAAATATCTGTAAACCCTGTTTTTCTTCCTTCCTTCTTTCTTTCTCTTTTCTTTCCTTCGTTTTCTTCCCTCCCTCCCTTCCTCTCTCCCTCCCTCCCTCCCCTTTCTTTCTTTTCTCCTCCCCTCCCCTCCCCTCCCCTCCCCTCTCCTCTCCTTTCCTCTCCTCTCCTTTCCTTGTTTCTTGCTTGCTTGCTTTCCCTTCACATACCCAGTATGGAGCCCAATGTGGGGCTATGACCCTGAAATCAAGAACTGAGCTGAAATCAAGAGTCAGATGCTTAGCTGACTAAGCCACCAAGCTGCCCCAATCCTACATTTGATAAGATGTTAATATACAAAATATATAAAGAACTCATACAACTCAACAGCAAAAAGGAATCTGATTAACAAATGGGTAGAGAATCTGAACATTTTTCCAAAGAAGACACACAGATGGTCAACAGGTACATGAAAAGTGCTCAACATCAGTAATTAACAGGGAAACAGAAATCAAAATCACAGTGAGCTCTCAGATTGTATCTTTTAGAATGGCTATTATTGAAAAGGCAAACAATGACAAGTGTTGGCAAGAATGTGGCAAAAAGGGGAACCCTTTTGAACTATTGTTGGGGATGTGATTTGGTGCAGCCAATATGGAATATGGTATGGAGGTTTCTCAAAAAATTAAAAATAGAATCACCATATGATCCAGCAGTTCTACTTCTGAGTATTTATCTGAAGAAAATGAAAATGCTAACCAGAAAAGATACCTGCACTCTCATGAACACTGCGACATTATTTACAATAGCCAGAATACAGTCTAAGTGTTCATCAATGGATAAATGAATAGAGACTGTGACACACACACACACACACACACACGAATATTACTCAGTCATAAAAAAAACAGTGAAATCTTGCCATGTGCGACCACAGGGATGGACACTGAAGGTGTTCTCACATATATGGAATGTAAAAACACAATAAAAATTCCCTTCTCCTGCAAACCCCCAAGCTCACAGATACAGAGAAGAGATTGGTGGTGGCTCCACTCCATGGGGGGTGGAGAGTGAAATGGGTGAAGAGGGTCAAAAGGTACACATGTCCAGTCATAAAATAATTAAAGTTAATGGGGGTATAATGTACAGCATGGTGACTATAATTAATACTGTATTGCATATTTGAAAGTTGCTAAGAGAGACCTTAAAAGTTCTCATCATAAGAAAAAAATGGTAACTACGTATAGTGATTTATGTTGTGGTGACATTTTGCAATATACACAAATGGTGCCTCATGTAGCACACCTGAAAGGAATATAATGTATGTCAATTACACCTCAATACAAAGGAAAGAAAGCTATTCATAGACATTCAAAGGTGATAACTTCTTAGAAGTAAAAGAGGGGGTGCTAAGAGTGGAGAGGGAAGAGAACTTTGGGTGGTAATACTGGAGGAACAAATTGGTGACTGGGTGACTGTGTGGATGATGTTTGTAATACAGAGTTAAACTGTGATCTTTGTAAACAGCTTTGAAGCCTCACACCTGCCGCCTCTTGTGCCCCACACGTGAGCAAGTGGATGGGCAATGCTTTCCCTTCAGCACCTGCAGGAGATTGAAAGCACCCAATTTCCTGCTTCCTACCGGAATCCTCAGCCAGGCCCATCCCCTAACCCCAATAAAAGCCTTAAGCCAGGCTGCTTTCTTACTCTCTCCAGCCATTTTGGAAGAGTTTGAGCTCTGCTCATCCCTGAGACTTCAATTTGTAAGTAACTAGCCTTTTCATACTTTCAAAAAAAAAAAAAAATATATATATATATAATTCTGTTTTTTGATGTTTAAATTATGAATGCAAGTTAATACTTTTATAATGTTTAAATTGTTAAAAAAATGACAGCTCTACAAAGCACGGCTTTAGAAATATATGACTAATTTGCATAGGCATATATGTAAGCTTTATAAAAATGTAGAAGACCTTCATTTTCTGGTTTTGTATGGCCTGTGTTTTTACTTGTCTCTGATAATATGTTCATTTTCACAAAAGGTCTTGAAAATTGCCTATCAGTGAACCTGTCATGACTGCATTAGACATGATGCTTGTATCTAAGGAGACCTGTGTGTCTAATCAGAATGTTCCCTGACTTATGGGTGTTAGGTTTTGGAAGGTAACACTGCCCCATTCAATTAGAATGACTTATAAGATATGTGGAGTGTCAACAGCCCTATCTAATACCAGGCAATTTAAGGTCAGCTTTTTGTTTACATAATTATCACTGAATTCTAGACATTTAATCTTATCTCTTTAAATACCTAACTGGGAGTTAGTAAGTAAGCAATCATGATACATTTGCATTTCCTATGAATCTCACTTAAATGTTTTAAATGCTCTCTGGCAGCTCTGCTTTTTCCTTCCTGTCCTCTCAGAAATGACCTGACCTCGTGGCTCCCTCCCCTGAGGCACATTATTTGATCTTGATCACCAGGTTGGTCCCCACATTCCAATGGTTTTAAATTGTGTTTTTGTAGTCATTAGGAGGAGAAACAGTATTGATATCAGAATTTTTTTTATCCATCCCCCAAACATTCAAAGGTGATAATAATTTCATGCCACCCAGGGCACTGTGCAGGGGAAGTCTGTTACCCAACTTGAACACTTTTGCCATGTCACTCGGTGTCCATCCAAGGAAAAGTCAGCGTACTGACTGACCTCCCTTAGACTTGGCCTTAAGCAAAAAATGAAAACCGTGATTTTTACAACAGAATGACATTCAAAGACAAGATCAGGTTCAAAGAAAAAGCATTTTGAACAGCATGCCCACACGTGACATGTTCAGGGTTTTGGCAAAATCTAAATGGAAAAGTGTCCTAAGAAAGCAAGCCCAGGAAGGGGCCAGTTTTCCAGAGGGCTGAGGGCAGATCGCCTGTGACTTGGGCCAGCGTCTAACCTCCTTCACACCACCCAATGGCCTGCCTTTCTCCCTTCCAGCATCTCTCTGTCACCGGGCCAGAAGAGACAGGACTTTTCTACAGCTAAGTGCTACTGCCGGTAGCACTAGTGAAGGAAAACTACCAAGCAGTGCAGAGTTTCACACGCGTTGTAGAGGTTTTGGTTTTCTCGGGCGCTCTGTGCTTCAGGTGCACGGTTAATTGAAAAAGGCTTTTACTTCGCTCCCTCTGTTAGTCTTTCTCTTCTAATTTTTACTCATTTTTTTTTTTAAGTGAAGAGCACTCCGCTTCTCGAAACTCAAGGATGTTGGAGAGTAGCTTATTGTCAACTGGGAGAAGAGGTTTCATTTGGCTCTCTCCTATATATTTAAATTGAGGTATCCCACACATCTGGTATAGTGCACAGATCTAAGGTTCAACTCCACGAAATTTTACACGTGTGTGAAACTACTATTGTCCTACCTACTCCGTTGGCCTCCAGCCCCAACCAAGCCAACCCATTCTCTATGGCATCACCAGAAGGATCTTATTAAAATATCTGACCAAGTGATACAAATGACATCAGCTGTTGTACCACCCCCACAGCAGTGACTGTTTAATCTGTGCCGGTCACTGCCCTAAGCTTTTTAACTCCTTTGCTCCTTTAAGCTAATACAAGTGAAGCACTTGGAATGTTTGCAGGCACACTGTGAGGACTAAATAAATAATTATGCACAAGAACCCTGAAAGGTCAATATTTTTATCACTGCCAATTTGTAGGTGATAAAACCAAGGCTTATGAGGCTTGCGGCATGTGCCCAAGGTCGCCCAGCCTTTGTGTGTAGAGGAGGGAGCTGGACTCCCAGGCTCACTGTAACCCACTTCGGTACGTTCCTAGAGCTGGTATTTCTTTAACAAAAACCCCTCGGAACCGCCTCAGCCCCTACAAGATAAGGCCTCAGCTCCTTAGTATGCCCTGCAGGGTCTTCCCAGGAGCTAGGTACTTCCTATCTTTCCACACTTGCTTCTGGTTTGTATCTGCTGTGCCTCTAGCCTCTGCTCTCACAATGCCCGCCTACCTCCTCGTTCCCTCAAAAAGTTCTGCTTTTTTTTTTTAACTTTTTAAATTTATTTTTATTTTTTAAAAATATTTTTTAAATTTCTAGGAGAGAGAGAGAGAGAGAGAGACAGCGTGAGCAGGGGAGGGTCAGAGAGAGAGGGAGTCACAGACTGAAACAGGCCCAGGCTCTGAGCTGGCAGTCAGCACAGAGCCCGATGCAGGGCTTGAACCCATGAACCGCGAGATCATGACCTAAGCGAAAGTCGGACGCTTAACCGACTAAGCCACCCAGGCGCCCCTCTGCTCTTGATAACTAGTATCTATTGCTATCATCTTGGACAAGTTCTAGGTGCTTTCTGTATTTACTTCCAATTCTTATTGCAACTGGCCCAAATAAGCAGCATCCTACTTCTGTCACAGGTAGGTAAGCAGATGGACACAGAAAGCGTCAGGGGCTTGTCTCCTGATCAGAGGACCAAGAGGCATGAAAGTGGGGGTTGAAACTGCAGCCTGTAAGACTTCAATGCCCAGTCATTCCCATGCCTCTCCAGGCACGCGCTCTCCTACCTGGCCCAAATGTCACCTCGCCTCTAAGGTGTTTTTGCCTCCAGCCCCCATTTGACCCCATCTTGCTCTGCTGCCCTTCCACGGGGATAAACAGATCATTTGTTAAGGAGGAATGGATCCTGCTCCGTTTCCATTTCAGGCCTTTCCAAGTGCATTCAGCCTTTGAATTTGGAAAGCTGAAACAGTATTTCTGGAATATTCCTACTGCAGGCCCTGGAACCAAACCCTTATTTTTTTTTAATTTTATTTATTTATTTATTTTTAAATATATTTTTTAAATGTTTTATTTATTGCTAGGAGAGAGAGAGACAGCATGAGCAGGGGAGGGTCAGAGAGCGAGTCACAGACTGAAACAGGCTCCAGGCTCTGAGCTGGCAGTCAGCACACGGGCAGAGCCCGACGCGGGGCTCGAACCCACGAACAGCGAGATCGTGACCTAAGTCGGACGCTTAACCGACTAAGCCACCCAGGTGCCCCTGAACCAAGCCCTTTTTAAATGGCAACTTCGTCCAAAAAGAATAGCAAGTCTTTGACCAGATGAGGCTACGGTTTAATGGCCTGAACCTAGAGGGCAGAGGGGCTGCTGCCAGTTACACCCCACATGCGCTCTAGCCGAACCCCGGGGGAGGTGTGATTCGTGCGCTCCTGGGACGGGCACAACTCCTAAGGGGTGAGCTAGTCCGCTCTCCAAACATGAGACATGGAGGACAAACGCTGTGGGCAGCCAGAGAGGCCAGAGCGGGCGATTTTTGAACTGCTCTTGAAAAGCATTTTATCATTGGAATAGCTAACATTCTTGTTGATTATGTAGAATAAAAAACGCTGTAGCATTTGAACATTTGGTGCATGTTCAGCTCCTTCTGTACCTCAAAAATGAATATTAATGTGCAGTCTGTAAAAGTGTCCCAACTTGACAGGAGGTGGCTGGCTGTGCAACTGCCTCCTGACAACCTTTGGCAGCATTTGGTTGTGATCGTTCAGTCGTAGTTGTATTTAAGATTGTAAAATACGTTAATTCTTTTAGCTTATTAATCTTACATAAATTTAAACGACATGTGTTTCTTTTCGAGTCCTGAGCTAACCATTCTCATTGTTAAGAAGTACAAAAAGTGCAAAAATTCAACTTGGAGTTAGTACGATTATTACAATAATTTAAAAAGGAAACTGGGTTGACAAGGTGATTTCCAAAGTTGATCCGGAAGGATATAAGGACAGGCGTTAAGTAAGACAATTTTGTAAAACACGAATATAAGGATCTATTTGGGCTATCAGACCTGAAAATATCATAAAATTCACATGATTGGTACTGGCAATTGGAATTGCTACTGAGGAAACAAAAGTGACTGCTCAGAAACAGATCCCGGACACACGTGTAATTAGATTATGATGAATATGGAATCAAAAGTCAGCAGGGGCAGAAATGACTACTTAACCATTTGGGGGGAAATCCCCCCTCTACCCTCACTTATATAACGAAGAAAAATCCCAGAAATTATTGAGTGCATAAAATAAACTATTTTAAAAGACAAAATGCAAATTATCATTTATCAGATTCAACCACGGAGAAAGGCTTTCAAAGCCACAGAAACAAAATCACAACAGGGAAAAGTGAACAGATCTGAACGCCTAAAAGTTGAAAACTTCTGTTTATCAAAAGATCATATATAAAATCCAAGGGCTAAAAACAAAACGAGGAAAAACATGATCCTTAACATATAAGGAACTCCTGCAAACTCGGTGGAAAAAAATAGCCTGTCCTCAAATGGGCAAAGGATGTGGTTAATTTTTTTAAAATGTAATAAATACATAAAAACACATTTAGCTTCCCAAATAATAAAACAGGCGAAATCAGTGATGAGGAATCTTTTTTTTTTTTGCCTCTAAAATTACCAAAAGTGTGTGTGTGTGTGTACACACACACTCACACACACACACACACACACACACACACACACTGTTTAAAATCTCTGGCTAATGCTCCAGGGATCTGAAGAGCGAACCTGACGTGTTGGCAGGTATAGATTTAGTACAATCTACCTAGAGCTTTTAATAAGTTCAAACCCTGACTATAATAATTCTTCTGAATTTATCTTAAATAATCAAAAGCTAAATGAATTTATACAAGGATGTATATCCTAGTATTGTATAAGGAAAAGGCATTCAACTATAGCAATGGAATCTTCTACATGAAAGCAAAAGAGCTAGTGCTTCTGAAGATTATTTAATAAGTTAAAGCAAGACAAAAATTTAAATGCTGTAAAGAATGAGCCATGTTTTATACCTATACCTGCATGGGGAAGACCTAGCCAGATGTGTACCCGGTGGTTAACTGTGGCGGTGGGGGAACGACAGCAACAGCAGCAGCTGACCCTGGCCGGCTACGTGACCTCATTTAAGCCTCACATCCTCGTTAGATCTGACTCCCCTCGCCGTATGTGAGGATGCTGAGCTGTGGCGCTGGGACTCAAAGTCTGATCTCCAACGGCTGGGGTCTGAACTTCTCCGCCATGCTGCCTGGTGGTTATTTTCTCCTGACTGTTTGTGCTTCCCCGATTCTGTGCCATGAGTAGACTTTAATAATCTAGGGAGAAACCCAGCTTTTTGAAAAGTAAGTCGGGGCCAAGAAGCCCTTGGAAGTCTTGTGTTCTGTCCCATGACGAGCTGTGGTATGGGAGACTGTGCCGCCAGCAAGTCCTCTCACTCTTACCCCTGGCTCTGGGTTCTCTTTCCTAAATTTCTGGTCCCTTTCCCCTACTCTTTCCAGTGTGCATCCTGGAGTCACTTGACCTAGTGAGGGTGGGAAGCCCTTGGAGCACGGCAGTGCCATCCTGGGGCTGATTTGATCTAGTCTCCTCCTTCCCTTCTGCCTACCCTTTGACTTCTTGGCATCCCTTGGGAATAAACCTTAACAAAACAAAACAGGGCATCCTGGGGTTAACTTTGGACTTGGCCTTTCACAGTTCTAGGATTCAATTACATTTTTCAGTGGTTCTGCCTTTAAACTCAAACCCTTTTAAAGAGAAATTTAAGGAGAGCAAAACATAGGAAACCGTGCCAAATGCCAATAACATCTTTTAGTCGTTTGGGGAATGGGCAGCTTTAGAAACCACAAATTCCCACTTATGCAAGGGCCACTTGAACTTTTTTCTTGATTGCTTAGTGACAGAAGCCTGGCTTTAGACCATGGTCAGAGTTGTTCCCTCTTTTTTTCTTTCTCTCTCTTCCTCTGAGAACACTTATAAGAGGCCTGAGTTATCACAAGAGTTGCCTAATCCTAAAGCTCCAATCAAGTAACAAACATCACTTCCCACTGATGTCGTTCATTCTGACTGAAAAGCAGATCCGGGTCTTAGTACCTGTTATACCTGCTCAACAAGCCAGCCTACTGAACCCTGAACTCTTAAGTTTGGAGGCTCCACACATAGAACTTTACCACCAGTTGTCAAGGCTTTGGAACCATGTGCTCGGCTAGGCATTCTGTCTCCCTTTTCCCAAAGAAAGTCACAAAGGGGGAAGATCTGAATATTGTTGTGTGATTATGCTGTCCAAAACCATGGCTGGCACAATAGAAAATGGAAAGAGTCCCAGAGAGCTCTTCTGTGACTATCAGGGACTAGGAACCCAAACATCAGCGTCTGATTAGGAGGTTGTTCTTCTCAGCCCCCACCATCAGAGCTAGATTATGGTGTGACCCAGCCAGTCCCAGGACATGAACAGGTAAACTGTACAACATTATCACCAAATAACTTGGAAATAAGGTACCAGTGAGCTCACATTTTCATAGCTACTCTTTAAATTACTGGCAAATGTGAACTATTTCCTCTAGAGGATAAGTAGATAGCAGTGAAATTTTTTAAAAATCCTCTTTATATATTGAGTACTGAGCATTTTGGTGGTAAGCACATATAAGGTGTACAGACAAACTGTAAGCCAGGAAAAGCATCCTGGAATGATGCACCAGACAGTCTTCTATGCAACAATTAACATGGGTGCAAGAGATGAGCTTCACTGCACAATTGTTAACGTCAACGGATTCTGTAAAAATTGCAAACTAAGAACTATAAAGTTGAAAAAGGTACAAATACTAGCTAAATGAATCTAGCAACATATAAAAAGAATTAAACAGTATAACCAATTGATTTATTCCAGGAATGCAAGGTTGGTTTAACATCAGAAAATCAAACACTGTATTAAGCCATATTAATAAAGGACAAAAACCACAAGATCTCAATAGATGCAAACAAAATGCACACACACACAAAAGCATTTGACAAGAAGGGAACTTCAATAGATATAGGTTATCCATGGAAAAACTCCATCAAAAACATATTTAATGATGAAAGACCAAATGTTTTACTCCTAATATCAGGATTTAGACCAGGACATCTGTTTTCAACACATCTATTCAATATTTTATTGGAGGTTCTAGCTAGGACAATTAGGCAAGAAAAAGAAAAACTGATGGTGACAAAATCTGGTACATGAAAAAGTTGGAAACCTTTTGCTGACCTGAAAGCCAGTAGGAGGAGGAGGAAGGAGGAGGAGGAGGAGAAAACCTTAGTACATTTTGATCAAGACCTTGTAATTACACTTCTGTATGTTGCTTGTACTCTTGGAGAGGCTGTGACTAACACTATCCAGTTCATAGTTATGGAAACACTTATCAGGAGTAAGTAAGTTAAAGAGGTAGTGCTACTGTTAGAGCATGTAATACATTTTTCATTTTTTTAAATGTTTGTTTTGAGAGAGAGAGAGAGAGAGAGAGAATCCAAGCAGAGCCTGATGTGGGGCTTGCACCCATGTACTATGAGATCATGACCTGAGCCAAAACCAAGAGTTGGATGCTTAACTGACTGAGCCACCCAGGCACCCTATAATTCTACATTTTCAACAGAAAGAAGTATAATGTATTTTTATCGATAATCAGTTTCTCACTCCCTTTTCCTATCAACTAAACATACTAAATACCATCTGAGTACCTACGAAAAGAGTACCAATGAGGAAGATGTCAAATTATTAGCGTGCTGGTGCATCCACGTATTTCAGTCTGGCCTTGCTTTCTGCAGATTATCTGGGTCATGGCTACTCCCAAGAGAAAATCGATGGCATTAGTCTGATAGACCTGTTCCAGGTCCCTTTGTACTGGATCATGAAAACCTCCATATGGATATGGGGCTTCGTGTCAGACCAGAAATAAGCCATTGCCATCTGTTGCTGAAACTGAGGCCATTGGGTAGATAAGGATGAGAACCTGCCTGTCTCTCTATAAAGATCCTTTAAGATACAAGGAAAGCCACATAAGGGACAGGGATACTCAGATGTCTTCAAGTTAGTGAAAGACAGTCATATCCATTGAGTTTACAGAGTGATCCAGGGGCCTGGGAATATCTCAGTCTGAGAGCTCTCTGACTAGTTTCTGTTTTATCCCTTAGACCATTGACTATGCTGTTGATCCTGTTGCTTTGGGGTTGCTGGCCAATGCTGGCCTTGAACTTGCCAGATCTGCCCTGGACTTATCCTGAGAAATCATCTGAAATTTTGCTGGAGTCTTTGAACTCTGCTTCTTATCTGCTTTGGCCTTACCATTAACCTTTCCAACTCCAGCCTCCTTGACATTAGGGCATCTGGGGCCTCCTCTCCCTTTTACAAGTCTTTCTTCATCTCCACATGGCCTCCTTCTAGATCAACTCTGAAATCTCATGTAAAATAATGTGTTGATCAAAGCATGAAGTCAAGAAAAAGAAAAATGACTTTTATTCTTAAATATGTCCAAGATTTTTAGCTTCTCTATTCTCTTAAATCCCAGAAACAGCAGCAGCAACATTAAAGAAAAACAAACAAAAAACCCAATGACTAAGTATTTCTCAGTTGTGCTCTCAACTTTCCATTTTGGAAACGAAAAGTGAAATAAACATTTTACCAAATATCAATGTTCCAATGGATTGGTTGCTCGCAGCAACTATTTCAGAGACACCTCATCTTTCAAAAAGTATTTTATTAATTAGCATCGCAGTCCTGACAGGAAAACTAGAAGCCTAGAGAATAGGCATAAAGAGAAATTCACAAGCCAGGAGCTCTTTAATAATTTCCCTGAAGAAAAATGCTTGAATGCCCTTTAGAAAGAGATTGGCCTGATTCCACATCACCCTTCCTGAAGTGCTCAAGACTGCTAGGCAACGAAGAGGAATCCGACCATGAACAGTGACTGAGCAACGGCACCCAAATTTCATGTTTTCTGGATCAGTACAATTTTTTAAAGTTCCTCATTTTTACTTATGCCAAATAAGGATATTAAAAACCAAACAAAATCTCTTGACTATCACTATCCTTTCACAAGAAAGTAATGGGATTTTAACACCAAAAACCCAGGAATTGTATGTTTTCAGGAAAAAATTAAACTATGAGGTGTGATTAAAATCCACTACACTATATTATTTTTCTCTCTTCCATATGTCTGGTGAAAACTGGATGGCAGATGAGCCCCCAGGCCACGCAGGGAGGGTAGGGATCTTTTTGATAAGAGCACCAGGAATCTCACTCAGTGTTTGCCAAAACCATTGCGTTAAAGTGAACTTCAAAACAGAAGAATCAGGATGGTGTTTCCCAGACTTCAATCGTGTGAAAACCCCTTCACAAACGTTGTCCTAGCTGCATTCCACCTGTGTTACTTACGTAATGCTTTATTTAAATGGCGTTGTTTACTTAAGTTTAAAAATGAAAGCCTTGCATGAATACCACAAATGGAAAACCAGTATCCCCTGCCATTAAGTCAAGATCCCACAGCTGCTGGAAGACCCTGAGCCTGTTGCCAACTCTGCTTAAAGAAAAGGTTAGCAGGTGTTAGGGGTTCAAGTCACACCAGCACCGAAATCAGTCTTTGCTTAATTTAACCTCAAGGACAGAAAGAGAGTGGAAGGGAATCATTTTCTCATTATGTAACTAAGTGTCATTTAATACCATGTCCATGTACTGGCTAAAGCCTCTCTTGTACCGACCAGTTTCATTTTGGTAGAAATTCCATGGAATCATGCATGGTACTTAAAAGCACTTGGCTAAATTGGCCTTCCTGAGTTTGAATTTTCCCTGTACTAGCTGGTGACTTTGGGCAAATTGTTGTTACCTGCTCTGCCTAAGGTTTTCATCTAAGAAATGGGCATAACAATAATACGCAGCGCACAGGCTGGTTGTGAGGATCAAATGAGAGACACATGCAAAGCTCTAAGAAATATAAATAGCACATTAAGAGCTCAAAAATGTTAATTGTTCTTATTAAACCACACTTTCAGGGATGCTAAATTAGGATACTGAAGGCCTATATTTAAGCTGTATCAGGTATATAGTAATATAGTAACATATTTCTGGAAAGAACAGCTAGGAAATAAGAATGACCATTCTTCTACTAATTTGAGTTAAAATGAATAACTTAGTACATATGCATCTATGGCAATTCCTTGTTTATTTGGTTTGTTTCCTTCCATGCCCAATTTTCTTGGCTAAGAGCAAGGTTGAATGATAGATTTTTGCCTTTAAGGCATACCACACAATGACACAAAAAGGTCACACCATACAGAAAGGCTTTCGGGATCTTAACTGTAAATCACTTCTTAGGTAAACAAGGCCATCCAAATATATTAGGCTTTTAATTATGAAATCAATGTCCCCTCTATTTAAACAATAGAATTAACATAGGCTTTAACCCTCAGAGTGGCTACCCGTTGATTTAATTCATATTGTGAAATACAGTAAGGACAGACTTACTCATCACTAAATCATCGAATAAATAAGCTAACATCAAAAAGCAGTCGTTCTGGGGGGCTCCTGAGATGGATTAGATGGTCCTGAACAAGAAAGACATATATTAACATAAGCTAAGCTGTTGCCTTTCATGTGTTTCATCCCCTTTGTCCCTGGAACTATATTTAGTACAGAGAGAACAACATTGCCAGGGCGGTCAAGTAGAAAGAGGGTATTAATTTAGTAGATCTTGCTCAAGGTTAGGTAGGGCAAGAGATAGTGGGCAAATACATGTTTAGTTTGTTAAACTACAAGATAAGGTCATTTGGAAATTTACTGCAACCTCTAGATCCTACTTTGGGTTTACCTTGATGGTGGCCTCATTCAGAAGGATCTGGATTTTAAAAACATCTGTCATCTTTAGTCCCTGTCCATTTTCCAGGGGAGGGACTGTTTCTTCTATGTCTAGAGCATGCTTCTTGGTAACATCATTATTGCCTCTTCTTCATCTCCACTCGACTCTGGCTGTTTCTTCTTCCAGTGTTCCAAGCTGAACACTTCAGTTTTTCTTTTTTGCGGTCATGATCCCCCATTTGTAACTTGCCTCCCTTTTCTCTACAGAGCCCTTTATTGCTAGGCTTCTCTTCTGATCAGACCAAATCATCATCCTCATTTGCTTTGCTTTTTCAGGAAGGTCTCTCAGCTTTTCTATTGAATTCCTCATCAAACATTAACCATTCTTCTTTAAAAAAAAAATGTTATCTGTCCTTTCCCATCTTTTCCCACACTGTCAAGGACATTTTAAAAGAAATTCCTTCACTCTACTTTTATTATGTCTGTAAGCAATAGAATGTTCCAGATGCTGGAAGTGGCATTAGGCCACATCTTTTAATTTCTCTTTGCACCTTTTCCTAGGACCTACATCTTTTAGAGAGCTTAGCTTGAGTACTTTAGGAGACTACAAAGAGCAGAATAAACTCAGATGCAATACAGCAAATTCCTTTTCCACTTCCTTTATTGAGTTTGCATCTGGTCTGTACTAATCAAAGAGAGTGCTCAACTTTGGAGATCAATAAACCTTAACTGCTAGCAGTGGCTCTAGCTTTTGGTGAGTTCTACACCTTATCTATAAATGGTCTCTATGCTCTGGGGTAAATGAAAATGAACACTTTTGGATCTATCTGATTACAATGATCTGAATGGGTCATTTATGGAAGTCTACTAGTGTCCTACAAGTGTCACTTCGCCACTAAAATAAGGGCCAAAATTTCTATCTACATACATGTAGAGCCTGCATTCTGAAGCTGGTGTTCCAGGTGCTGGGGATACTGGTGAACAACTCCAGCAAGGCCCAATTCTTCCAGAGCAATGACTTCCTGTGAGTATTTAAAGGCCCAGGAAAATGATCGTAATCATACTGGTCAAGGAAACCAGGTTAAAACCATCCTGTTAGGGATGTTAGGTGGATGTGCCACTATGTTAACAAAAGCCCCACCTCCTGAACTAAGATACACATTTAAGAGTGGGCAGGTTTAAAAAAAAATCCTAACCCAACCCAAAAGATAATGGGAATCATCTGTTCTGTTCTCATGTGCAAACCTATAATTTATGGAAAGATGGGAAAGAGAAAGTCCCTGAGGAGACCCAGCCAAGTTCTGCGGTGAAAATTCAACTGCACTTAAAGCTCAGACTGGAAGAGGTGGGGGTGGAGAGGAGCAAGAAGCCACAGTAAAAATAACATGTCCTGAGGCAGCCAGCTCCCTCCTCCCCGTTTCCAGGGCCATTCCCGGGCCAAGCCGCTTTCCTCCCTTGCTTCTGCTGCCCCAGCTCTTCACCATTCACAGGTTATTATTTTTTCCTCTGTGTTTTTCATTCATATTTGAAGAGTTCCAAATTAGCTGTGGTACTCATGATTTCTGCCACAGGGTCATGTCAGCAGTATAAATTGCATGGCATCCTTGGAAACAGGTAGTTAACATCACGTGAGAATGTGTGTTTAGTGAAATAAAATGGAGTCACCAGGAATTTTCAAATTATGGAAAAGAGACCATTTCCTTAAATGCATGACTGTGTATAATATGTGTGCATACTTACATATAAAGTAATTTACTACTAAGGATGTGCTACTAGACCTGATAATAGAAAAGGCTATTATTCTTAAGTGTGGTGTTACTGGTAATATCACCCCACCAAACTCTGATTTTTGAGTTTTATCTCTATATCATGAGGGCTATGTATTGTCTTATATTTTTTTATTAAAAGAATAAAAATTTTTATTTGAAATTTATTTAAAAAAATTTTTTACTAAATTTTTTTTGAGAGAGAGAGAATCTTAAGCAGGCCTCACACCTAGCATGGAGCCCAATGCAGGGTTTGGTCCCATGACCCTGATATCATGACCTGAGCTGAAATCAAGACACTCAACCGACTAAGCCACCTAGGCACCCCAGTCAACTACGATTTTACATGTATTTTTTTTTTAATGCCAGTGTTAGTGACTTCTGGGCCATTTGAAAAAGCATTTTTTATTACACTTAATTTGCTTACATACTTCAATAAAAGTTCAGTGTATATATAGATCTTTATTGGCGCCCTTATCAGCCATATAAGGTAAATTATTATCTATGTCAGAGATGGAGAAATTGGGACCAATCTAAACTAGAAAAGATTGGCAGTAGTGATAGAAAGTGAATGTGAACTATATGTCAGATTGTCCAGGTAGGGAATCCCCTTCATAACATTTCAGAGTTTCTAATGTTAATTAAAGTGTTCTTGCTATTCATGGACAGCTTTAACCGTGAGAATAAAAAAGAGAAAGCACCCAGAGTCACAGAGTGCAGGATGAGGCCTCATTATGGTGCTGTAAATCAACTGAACTTTGTTAATGTGACTGTGAGGGACTTTTCCCAACAGCACCCAGAGTATTCTGTATACGCCAGGCACCGCTCCAAGCACTTCACGTATTTATAACGCAATCTCACAATTGTATGAGGTTGGTACTTTAATAACCCCCATTTTACAAATAAGGAAACTGAGCCATAATATGTGTAAGTAATGTGCTCAAGGTCACACAACAGGTGAGGGGTGCAGCTAAGATGCAAGCCCAAGCTGTCTGGCTCCAGACTCCATACCCTCAATCAATATGCTCAGCTGCCTTTGGGAAGGCAGGGCTATCGCTGAACAACAGACTATAGGTATTTAAAGGTGTACTTTAAAATCAGTCATCTGAACTCAGGAAGAACTAGTCCTAAAGAAAAAAAACAAAGATTAATAATGTTTGTGAGATCTTTGGGTCACAAATGCTCACTTGTGCACTAACATGGCTTGAATTAACGTACTGCCCCTTTTGAGCTCAGTCTCATACTTGTCTTCCTCTTCCTGTAACTGATTCATTCATTCACTCCATATTTATTGGGCATTTCCTCTTGCCCAGGTATTATTCTAATGCAGGATGGATAAAGACTTGCATTCGAGGTTGAATTTTCCACTTACAGATCACTTGTATTTTTATTTTTTTAAAAGTAGGCTCCATGCCCAACGTGGGGCTTGAACTCATGACCCTCAGATCAAGAATTGCATGCTCTACCATCTGAGCTGGTATTTATAAAGACCCTTACAAGCAAGCCTAAGAACTCCGGTAACATTTTATCTGGGGAATGAGTATCATAGTCTTGGCAAGAATCTTAAAACTGCACCGTCTCTGAACCTAGCCTGGAAATTGGGTAGGCACCTCCAGATCCTGGGTCTGAGAGACAGCTCATTGCCTCCTAAATGTACCTCCTTCCTACCCAGAGGACCCCATCAGCATACTGCCCATCTAGAATGAGCATCTTGTCTTACACATGTTTTGAATCCACCACATCACAGAACATAGTACCTAGCACTTCACAAATACTTAGAAGGTCATGAACTAGAGTCCATACAGAAGTCAAGGAGTGCCTTCCTAAAGTGCTCATAATTTTTTTTTTAAAGAAGCTACATATTCTTTTTATTTTGATAAATATATATTACATTTACCATTTTAACCAGTTTTTTGGTATATCTCCTCATTCTCTTGATTGGTTACACTTCATTGATAACTTTTCAGAATACTGTAGCTTCTCCTCCTGTTAACCACTTCGTGGGCAATAAAATCACAATTCAAACAAGAAATTGGTTTTCCTAACTAGCACAGCCGGCCCCATGAGCGCCTTCGGATGAATGGCTTCCCGCCTAGAGGTGACTTCAGTCCCCATGGTGCCCCTTCCCTTCCCACCCTCGATGCATCCAGAAGCTAGCTCCAAGGTCTGAAGTTTCTTTGCCTTCCTCATCCTAAGCAGCTGAATCAACTTGTCTCTTCACCCCTTTCATTATCCCATTCTGTCCACCCTATCAGTGGGGTGGAGACTCCTAGCTTCTAAGTGTGCTGAAGAAAACCCCAAAGGCAAGAAACGAGAATAACTTGCTCCTGCTAACAAAACAAACCAGAATACACAGTAGGGGCCAAGACCTCACAGTAGCCAAATCTTTCCTGATCCAAGGAGCCAGACTGCCTGCCTCTCTATTCTCAGCTCAGGCAATGTGGCTTAAGCAAACTCATAGAAGGAATTCAAGCCTCAAGATCCATTTTCAGCTTCTCCCAGATCCCCGTGTGCCTTTTCATCCTAACTCCATCTTGCCCAGCCAAACGTAAAAGCCTGTGTAAAGACCAGTGCATGTCTCTCTTTGAAAGGACTTGAATGCCCTTATGAACTATCTCCTGGCTGAAATCTTTGGTCCCATGGAGACCGAGAAAGCAGCAGCCAGTTGGAAAACAAAGCAAACAAAAAAAGCGCGTTGTTATCTTTATGTCAAATTAAATTCAGATCTGCTTAATATCTTGGCCAACTTATGCCACAACTATTTTGGCCCTTTCCGCCACCCCAAAGCCTTTTGTGGCCAAAATGTACCATTGTGCTGCTGTTTGACACTGTGTGCCAGCAGGCTTCTGTGCCAAAGCCAAGTAACACCCTTCCTTCTTTGGGTTGTGGGGTAGCAGGGGAGGGTTTCTAATTCCTTTGGTGACCACTGACTAAGAGCTGAGTGGTCAACAATTTGGTAAATTATATACACACCTAAAATGTCAGCTGCATCAGATTTTTGTTCTCTATTCTTCCAGTGGCTGAAGGGAACCTTTAGGCTAAAGGCAATTCTAGAAGAGTTGGGTTTTCTAACCACATTCTGTGGGAGGGATGCTAGCAGAGCTCCAGGCATGCCGGGTCCTGAGCAGTGAAGACTCCTCTTTGATAAGTGTATACGCCGATGATTCAAACCAATGGCAAGTGATGGGAATTAAAATTAGCCAGTTATGAACACACACACACACACACACACACACACACACACACAACCACAAAAGTCCCTTTTGGAAGCAGACTAGCTATAAATATATAAACACACTGACACAGGTCAGTCATAGTGATGACTCTAGAATATGCAAAGTCCAAGCTTTCAAAAAACAAAAGCAAATTCATAGTATCATAAGTCCATATGTAATTAGCCTTCTTTCCCTTTTGTCCTATAATATATTCTGTGGGTTATCCAGTTCTTTGCTGGGGAGTTTTGCTGTTTTTGATAACTACCGGTCACTGGGTTGGACAGAATGAAAATATTTTGACCGCCACAGTAGTGGTTAAAACTGACCTGTAGAAGGTTTAGGGGCTATGGATGATTTGGGGAACCTGGGCAGGAGTGGGGCCTGAGCACTATGATTGCAGCATCCACATGGAGTCTCCCAGGCGCTGGAGTTTTACCTACGTGGTGTTCGTACTCTGAGGCTGTTCTGTTCCTCTCTTTGCCTTCTAGTTCTTCCTTCCACCCAGTGGTAAGACTTAGTGGAGTTTTAGCAATGGTAGGACTTGGCCTTGCTGCCAGGTGAATCTTGGTATCAGGATGCCTCTAGAAAAAGAAATGTCCGTGCTGGTGGGAAATAGTAAACGTAGTAGTTCAGAGTGTGTGCCCACTGGAGAAGGGGATACTTCAACTGCAGGGTAACCAAGCAGCTGGTTGTATTTGTTGTTCTTTGATTCGATACGTCTGAAACCTTTCATACAAAACTGAAACAAGAGAGGGTATGTGCTAGAACAGACCAGCTTGGGTTTGAATCCCAGCTCCTCTACTTTAGCTAAATGACTTTGTGCAAGAGATGAGTAATAATAGTACCCACCTCAGAGGGCTATTGGTATTAAATGAGATAATCCATGTGGATTTAGAACAGGGTCTGGCCTCAAGTAAGCACTCTAGAATGAAAGTCACATTTTCTGAACAAGTAATAGAAAAAAAGCGACAATTAATCTAATTATTTAGTACGATGTTCTCATTTTACGAAGACTAAGCACTGGAGATATTTTGTGATTTGGTAAAGGATGAACTGCTGTTGCCCTGGGTCATAGGTTTTCTGAATGTCTCTCTCCTCCCTCCTTGACTGAGTGCTATGAAACGGGAGGCCCTTGCCTTCAGTGAGAGTGTGCCTTAACAACTTTGGGAAGAAGCAAGCAGACGGAGAATCCTGGCCCTTCCTAGCTCCTTCTTTCTGTCAGATGCTCAGTCCCTGCCCCCAGCGGGCAGTAGGCAGAAAAAGATGAAACTCAAATCAGTAGTTTTACTACCTGTGATTGCCTAGACTTTCTCTCTGCAGCCCTGACCTCTGCTCCAGCCAAGAATCCATTCAACAACATCCTTCCCTCCATTTCCTTTTTCTTCAGATCTAAGCCTTACGACGCCCCATTCTTCTATTGTCCTGTATGCACACCTGAGCTGCAACGGGTGCTCTGCTTTTAGTGCTGATACGAATTCCAACTCCTAGTTCACCAGATAACCTGCTCGAAGCTGCCCATTTTAGGAGCAAACTTACTAGTTGTTGGCATTTATCTGCACATTTTTATTGGCCAACTTTTGTGTGGTTGGGACTATTCTAACTGCCACTAGATTGTAAGGTATTATGAAGATAATTTGCTTTAAAGGGCTACATAAAATCAGCATATTTAACTTGTTTTTGTAACCTGTCCTTCAGATTATATTTGTGAAAAAGCTTAAAACTGAAGTTTAAGGACAAAAAGTGAAAACATCAGTTGATCTTTGACAAGTGGAGTCTTGACATTTGTCCCTTGACTGAAGGAGCAGATACGTGGCTTTTGTTGCATGTTCCTTGCTGTGCCCAGAGCCTTGCTAATTTATGAAAACTGGCAAGAAAATCCCAGAAAGTAGATAGGGACATATAGAGTGGCTTCCACAATTTAACCACTTTTTAAGGATCATGGAACTGGGGTTCTTAGAGCTGGGAGAGGGGCTGTAGAAATTGTTTAACTCTACCTTTTTACTTCACAGATAAGGTAACTTAGGACTCCAGAAATAAAATAGAGCCTGAGATTCTCCTCCTGGGTACAGATATTGTACACAGACAAAGCTGGAGGAAAAAAGTCATCCAAGTTGGAGGTACTGTGTGAAACTGTCATTTAAAGATGCCATGTATCTTTAACACAATGGTTAACAGGGTTGAGCATAATCCCTTCGGCGGTTAAAAATCTATTTAAGGGATGTCTGGGTGGCTCAATCAGTTAAGTGTCAGCTCAGGTCATGATCTCATGGTTTGGGAGTTCGAGTCCCATGTCAGGCTTTGTGCTGACAGCTCAGGGCCTGGAGCCTGCTTTGGATTCTGTGTCTCCCTCTCTTTGCCCTTTCCCCACTTGTGCTCTGTCTGTCTCTCTCTCAAAAAATGAGTAAATATTAAAAAAAATTTTTTAATCCATTAAAAAACACGTCTGTTTTTGTAAAGCCAAAAGAAATGATTAGGGATGGGGATATTTTCAGGGGTTATAAGTTGTGTTTCCACTCCTAAGATTTAATGGAACACATGCATTCAGGGAGACGCGTGAAATTTAAACACACTTCAACATCAGTTAATTCTAAGAGTACAGGCCCTTCAGTACAGCTCCCTTCCACCTGCATGTTAAAGGAAGCTAGAAAGCCAATTACACTCACAGCAGGGCCTCTCCCCTCCTGCAAAGGAAGAATGTACTGCAAATTCTACGTGTGCTTTACAAGCTGGTAAAACTATAATTGCAGGTGGGAAGGAAACATGGGTCCTTTTTGTTTCTGCCAAAAGTTCAGTCTGGCAAGCTCCTCCCTTCCATAGCTACAGCAACAGTGTGGACTCAGTATTTTTTAAGCGTGCGCATGCACACACACACACACACACACACACACACGCACAAGTACTTTCTCTGACTGTACAAAATTTAAAGAATGTTCTTTGTTAAAATTGAAGGCATTATCTGTGCATTCCCCACCCCCACCAAAAGGGCATGCATTCTTCAAAGAGACAGATGCTGAAGGTGCCTACTGTTTTGGGGAAGCCAAAACTCAGCTTCCCGTTTAGCAAGACCAAAGAAAGAAGGTGAAGCTAGGCGGCTAGTATGTGATTCTAACCTGTGCTATCTAGCACGGGCCTCTGGGGAGGTCTCACCACCTGGCCAGGAAGGGGGTGAGGGTGGGAGGCTCTCAAAGTGCAGTTCCTCCGTGGGGCCACTGGGGGAGTCTGGCGGAGGGCCACCCAGGGTTTCCCTTCCCTACCAAGGTGCTGGTCCATGTAGTGGCTGCAGTGCAGCTGTGGTAGGAGCCAGTGGCCAGGAGCCTCTTGCAGAATCTGAGGACCAAAACTGGTAGAGCAAACATTACTTCTGCAGCGGCAGAAGTAATCCACAGATGCGGTATCTTGGTGCCGCTAAAGAAAGCTACAGGGAGCCGAGTTATGGCAGGTCCACCTCTCCTAGCAACACCAACCCCAGTCCTGGGGCCACTGTTGAAACTTGTAGCTCCTAAGCTCTGAGGGTCAAGCAGTGTTCTAGGTGCCTTACACCTATTCACTCCTCTGAGCCTCACAGCAACTTTTGGGGAAGGTACTGTTATTATCCCTGACTTCAGAGATGAATGAAGCATTTCTTGACTTACAAAGAGAAGTGACTGGTCAAAGGTCACCTAGTGAGTCTGGAGTGAGCTGGCATTCAAATGTGGGCAGCCGGGTTCCAAGGCTCTAGTGTATAACCCTGTACCACGCAGCCCCACCGCGATGCCCAACATCAGGTATCGTGACCCCTCTGGGGAACCTTTGCTCTAGGCAGAAACTTCTTCCTATGTTGGCCTCACACTGGCCTGCTGGTCTCCGAAAGCTCTGGATAGCCATCGTAATCTTGATTTCCATTTCATTTTTCCACCACACAAAGCAGTGCCAGGGAGGAGGAATCTGGTGATACCTTTTGAATATGATTTATTAACCAAGAGCCAGAGGAAATGGAGGGCTTCCTTGCTGCCACCTGACCCCTGTCTTCAGCATTCCTAATGTTTGTACTGCTGCCCTGACCTTGCAAAGTGACCTGGACTAGCTGGCCCATTTCCTCGTGTGTGTCTACTTTCAGCTCCCAGCTGTCAGCCAGTGCAAGTGTGTCAATTAGTATCTCAAGGGTTTAGGATGGGGTCTGCAGCCTTTTGAGGAGCATAATCTAACACCAACCTCCAAATTCCTTCTCGTAATTGAGCATTCATTAGTTCTGAAGGAACAAAAGCAGGCATTCTCTATTATAAAGCCGAGGTCACAACCAGTGGCTGTGTTTTGCTTGGCCTGCAGAGTGTTTAAATATTAAGAAATTTCACATAAAAATACGGATTTCCGGCTTCTCTTGGAAAATGGGGAGAGATGACAGCTCTGGAGCTACTGAGTAACAGCTGTCCCCTTCAGAGGGGGATGCTCGCTCTGCTTTCTTATCACGCCCTGAAGACATGGGCTTGTGTCAGACACAGATGCCCCGCCCCTTGCCTGGCCCCTGTGGGAGCCCGAGTCAACAAAACCCTGTTCTAAAGCCCTACTTCTCTCCTTTAAATGCAGAATGGGATGGTCAGGCTGCCCCTCCGATGTGCTTGGCATGCCAGTACAGAACTGGAAGAGAATGTTCTCAAAGGGCAGGCACTGTGCCTTTTCTATCCTGTCCCCAGCACCTGGCACAGGAAGTGCTTGATATGTAAAATGACATTTATCCCTTGCTTCTTGTACGGATAGATAAATGGATGACTGGCTCTTGGGAGGGAAGTGAATTTCTGAATGACAAGAAACCAGTTCAAAAGCTAACAGAGGTCCGGGCTTACTAATGCTTCAGCAGCTCTCTGAATGACTGGTGCTGCTCCCTTTACCTTTCCTTGATTTGTTGGGCTATAAAGATCTTCCCTGCTGTCACAAATTTTTTTTAAATTTTTTTTTAATGTTTTATTTATTTCTAGGAGAGAGAGAGAGAGACAGCGTGAGCAGGGGAGGGTCAGAGAAAGAGGGAGTCACAGACTGAAACAGACTCCAGGCTCTGAGCTGGCAGTCAGCACAGAGCCCGATGTGGGGCTCGAACCCACGAACCGCGAGATCATGACCTAAGCGAAAGTCGGACGCTTAACCGACTAAGCCACCCAGGCGCCCCGTGCTGTCACAAATTATTTTAATCTTGTTTAAAATCCTAGGAGCAAATGTGTTGATGGTTCACTAGGGCTTAGCCAGAAATTTCAAAACAAACAATAAGAAAAGCTGTCCCAGTCAGCAAATTTTCCCTCAGAAGGATGGAGGCCGAATTATTGAGAAGCACCAAGTTTCAAATGTAGATGGAATTGCAGGCCACCATCATGTGCAGCCAGTGGTTTCATCAAAGACACAAGGCTAACGCTGTGTTTGTGTCTGCCATCCTCCCTCGTTCCATCTCTGGAGCGACATCCAGTGAATGAACTCTGTGAAAAGGCTAGACACCTCCTTAGCCTTCAACACGTCACTGGACAGCCTTCTCCTGATCCCTCTGGCTGCTTTAATACCAACTATAAATGTGGTAGAGTGGCTGGTGTAGAGAGGCCACTCTCTGGTAGAGAGGCGTCAAGGGGTGAAATCCTGCTGGAGGTCACTGGGTTGAGCATAGTCATGGGCAGCCTCTACCAGAAGTTCTTGACACAAAGACAGAGTACAGAGTACAGGAGTTTGACCAGAATTGGTAAGAATCAATAGTCCTTCTCTGAGAAAATGCACTCTCAAGTTCAGGGCCAGCACAGCTCCAGGCACGTAATTATGAGTATATGTTTAATTAACACCTGAATGAATGAATGAATGTATGAATGAGTGAATAGGAGATGTGCAGCCAAGGGTTTGGTGACTGAGAACTGGGCTCCCGTTTCAGGATCACAGGTGGGATACAAAAATTATAAACTCCATGCTCTCTGGAGCTCTAGCCTGAAGGTTTACAGATTCTTTATCACATTCATTCCTGAGGGAAGTAAAGTGATCCCATCATCCATGTTCCATGGACGTTTGTTGGGATAATTTTTCAAAATAATCCTGAAGCATGCAGACAGAACGTTCTTCAGAAATGACAAAGTCAGTAATGAAAATGTTTTCCCGTTTGCCTCCTTGATAGAAACACTGTAGATAAGGTCATTGATGGCTTTGAGCCTACCACAACCCGTAAGTTCTCTTCCCATTCCCCTCCAGCTGGCTTTTGTCTGGGCCCTCACATTTCAACTCAGAAGGCTTCCTAGAGGCTATGATTTAACAGCTGAGTTACTGGTGTTCCAATGACTATTGTTGCAAAACAAAATACCCCAAACCTAGTGGTGTAAGGCCATCATTTTATTCTCAGATTCTGTGAGTCAGAAGCTCAGGCAGGAAACCGTGGAAATGGCTTTTCTCTGCACCATGACATCTGTTGCCTCTGCTGAGAAGAGTTGAAAGCTAGAGGCTGGAATCCTTTGAAAGTATCTTTGCTCATATGCCTAGTGGTTGATGGTGGCTGTCAGTGAGAATGACTACATGTGGCCTCTCCTTGTGGTCTCTGTGCATGGCTTGCTCTGGACTTCCTTACAAGATGGTGGCTGCTTCTAAGAGTGAGCAGCCAGGTTGGAGCTGTATCACCTTTTATGAGCTTGCCTTGGAAGTCACACAGCATAGTAACATCACTTCCATGGTTATAAGCCCATCCATAGTCAGGCAAAGGGAAAACATACCTCCCCCTCCCCGCCCCTCCCCATAGGAGGAATGTCAGAGTCACAGCGCAAGAAGGGCATGTGGGATGGGAGATGCTCTTGCAGCCATCTTTCTAAAATATAGTCTGCCCCAGTTAGATGTATTTACTGTGTTCAAGTCCACTGACTTAAAAAAAAAAATCTGTCTGCCTCTCATTCATCTGTGGGCTCAGCCAGGGAAGAGGCTGTGACTTCCCTTTGGCTTCTCCGTTCCGGCACACAGTGTCTGGCCTACAGAAGGCACTCAAACACGTGTGTTGACCTGAGCCAGAAGGACACTTGTGGTCCCCTTCCATGCTAGCTGGTGATAGCTAAGGGGTGAAGTGTGAGGGGAAAGTACCTCAGCCTCTTTCCGGAGCCCGGGGCTACTCCCTATGAGTGTGTCCTACGTGCCGGGGGAGCTTTGGTTCCCTGCTGCCTATCGGGCTGCAGATACAGGACACAGCCACAAGAATCCTGATGTCATATTTCTCTTCTTGAAAACATTCTTTGCCCTTTATATCTCTGTGCCATAATCATGATGAGTGTGAGAGTCCTCAGGAGGCTGCCTGCTTAACACACACGCTCCTATGGTACAGCAGAGAGAACACTGCACAAGCAGATAGAAAAGTTTTGTTTCAGTCTTGGTCCAGTCACTTAGTAGAAGCTGCGTAGCTCTGGCAGGCCAGCTAGCTTATCTACATCTGCGTTTTTGCCTGTGAAATGGATATGACAAAAGGCAGAGCTGCCAGCCTCACAAAGTTGTTTTTGGAAAGAATGTTTTTTAAATGGTAGAAAAATATATACATATATAAAAAAGTATACAGATAGGAGAGGCTGCTATTATAGGATATGATGGGTTTAAAACACGTTTATGGGGCACCTGGGTGGCTCAGTCAGTTAAGCATCTGACTTCGGCTCAGGTCATGATCTCCTGGTTTGTGAGTTTGAGCCCTGCATTGGGCTCTGTGCTGACACCTCAAAGCCTGGAGCCTGCTTCAGATTCTGTGTCTCCCTCTCTTTCTTCCTCTCCCCGGCGCGCTCACTCTCTCTCTCTCTCTCAAAAATGAATATAAAATTTTTTTAAAAAAATATGCTTACACATTTTTTGGCATCCCCCTTTTTAGAAGGTAGAGTCTAATTCTCTCCTTAGGTGTGGGCCCAATGTAGTGACTTATGTCAAACAAATAGAATGTGGCAGAAGTGACGGCTATGTGACTCGTGGGCAAAGGCCTGCAAAGGATAGCTTCTCTTGGCTTTCACTCGCTTAGATGTCTCAAGGCGGCCTGCAGCAAGGCCCATGTGAGGAGGGGCAGAGGCCTCCCAGCACCGACTCTCGGCCGCTGTGGGGGTAACCCGCCTTGGAGGGAGAGGCCCCACCCCCAGTCAGGGCTTCTTAAAATGATGGTAGCCCCAAATAACATCTGGGCTGCAACCTCCTAACAGCCTGAACCCAAAACCCCCAATTAGACTGCTCCCACATTCCTGCCCCGCAGAGACCGAGGGGGACCAGGGTTTACTTCTGGTTCAGTTGCTAAGTTTTGGGGTAATCTGTTAAATGGCAGTAGATACCTCATGCACAGAACTAGGCCCCACTAAGCAACTGCCCGTGTGGCAGTTATCTCTCTGACTATGTGATAGATTAGTTTTGATGCCGATTCATTCTTGCCTGTTCCTGGCGACTAACAACATTTGTGTGTGAAACCACAGCCTGAGGGGCCAGGCAGGAGGGTCTAATTCCACCTACGGTAAGATCGACACTAAACTAACTCTATGTTTTTAAGTAAAGTGTCTTTGAAAGCAGGCCCTTGCCTCGTCAGTATTAGAACTGCTTTTTAAATGTTTATTTTTGAGAGAGAGCATGCATGCACGTGGGCAGGGGAGGGGTGGAGAGAAAGAGAGAATCCCAAGCAGTCTCCCTGTTAGTGCAGAGCCCAATGTGGGGGCTCGATTGCATGACCCATGAGATCATGACCTGAGCCGAAATCAAGAGTCGGACACTCAACTGACTGAGCCATCCTGGCGCCCCATAACTGCTTTTCTATCCATGGGAAACAACAATACAAACCCTAATCAACATCAACAACAAAATCCCAGCTGGTTGGAAGCCACCGTAGAGAAGAAGAGCCAGGAAACCAGATTCCCAGAAAGTGATCTCAGCACTGACTGAATGCTGTCTAGCTCTGTGGCTGCAACTTCCCCTGTTATCATGCCGTTTATACTTATAGGGCTCACATCTGACTTCTGGAATCCTTACCTCAACTGGAGGCTGAGGCTCTCTGTCCAGCACTTATAACACATAGTCCTCTTTCTGGCCCGGTTTCCCAAGAAGAGCAACACTTTGCCCTTAGCTAACCACGTTTTCTGCCACAGCCCCTGCCCACCTTCCCCAATCCTTTACGCTGTCTGTGGACCAGGTGTGTGGACGTAGTTGCATGTGGTGCGTGGGTCTGCAGACAGACAGTATACTCTGAGCAAAGACAGACTGACCAGCTTGCATAAAGGACAACCGGTATCACTACCTTGTTAATCACCTGCTTCCACTCGGCGAACTAGCCTCATCACCGAAACACCAAAACTCCAAAGACTTGAGGCCTCTGCCAAGGAGTGAGCAGACCCAGGTTCCAGCACAGGCACTTAGGAGTGGCTGTCACTCCCCCTTCCCCCAAGATCTGACACTCCCCCCGCCCCCCCCCCGCCCGAAGGCTGACTGTGAGACATGGATTACCCAGCACCAACTCAAGACCCACCTCTCCTGAGAAACAGTGGTTTTTCCATTGCTCTGATGCCAACCTGTCAACGCTTCAAAGAGTAACATTCGATTCTTCCCTTTACCCCCAAAATACACACTTTTAAAAGGCCTGCTTATTTAAAAGGTGTGCTTTGTGCCCTCCCGTCCCCCAAATAACTTACGGTCTTCTTTTCTAACTCATTGAGTAGAACAACTGTGGCTAAAGTAGCTAACGAAGATTTAGGGCTGTTTTAATGGAGGCCTCACTCCCATCTTGTCCCAGATTACCTCAGAAGTTTCTGAGGGCAGTGGAGGCTGCCGCGGACACAGGCCCCGGCCGTGGAGGACACAGGCAAACTGTCACACTTTGTTTTTCTGCTTGTTAAATCCGAACGCTCCTAATTAGTTACCCTGCCCGCTAATGCCTGGGTGGACAATGGGCTGGGGATCAGGGGTGCTGAGAGGCTGTGAATACAATTCCTCAGGCTGCTGAGGCTCGGAGACTGGTGACTCGGTTGTGGGCACCGAGGCGCTGTGTTCCTGTGGACTGTGGATTCAGAGATGTCAGCCTCGTGTGAATAGAGGTCATCACCTGTTGCTTCTTCGGTGAAAGGGCAGCTGTGCCGGGTGCCCACTTGGGCTCGGCCTTTGTCTGCTGACAAACAGTGCCCACAGAGACTAACTTTCTCTGATTGTTTGCTTGGTGGGGTAGGGCGGTGCAAGATAACTCCCATACCTCCTCAAAGAAGAATTCAGCAAAGCATGTTTTTAAGAAGTGGCCTCGAAATGTCTTAAACATTGCCTGTTAATAGCTGCGCTCACCAGCTAGCAAAGAGTAGATAATGTTCGTGGTAAACCACCGTTTGTGTTACTTTTTTCCGGCACCAATTCTGACAAATGTTTAGGTCATAGAGATGACAGTTCGTTAAGTGGTATGGGTATGTGGGGGCTAGCAAAAAAGTTAACTGAAAAGTTAGCTAGCTGTGAGGGAATGTTGAGTGTGCAGAAGGTTTGCAGCAATAAACAGTGTGCAATCACCCAATACATAAAAAGTGTTGATTTTTATTTGGTTTTAGAATTCGGTACATTGTTGTTTTATAGAGCAGCAATAGAGTTTTGTTTAGGGGTTAACATTAGTTTGCTTTTCTTTGGGGAGAGAGTGTGCTGATAAGTTTGGGGATATGTATGTATCCATTCATCCATCCATCTATTGATACATCAAATATTTATATGCCCAGTTGTTTACCATAAGTGTTTACTGCTTTAGCATAAAATAAGCAGTTCAGACCGTTCTAGGCAACTCTAGAAAGATAGTATGCATTTGATTTACTCCTCTCTCTTCATGGGTCTTAAGTGCTATGGGCCCTCTCCTCTGGTATCCTTCCCACTTCACATCTTGTTAGTAAGTAGTCCACATTCCAGACTGTTCCATCTTTTTTTTCATCATGCTGTTGAAATATATCTCCTAATGAATATCCTCCTGTGCTTTCAGCCTATTAACAAGAGAAAAGAATTTGTGCCAAAATAATTCTTCTGTAGTATTTTGTATTAACTAGAATTTAAATTGCCTTAACCTGAAGGTAAGGTCTAGTTCGAAATTGAGGAATGGGGGAAGGTGAATGGTGGGGAAATCAGCTCCTCAGATTGTCCCACAAGAGGGGTGTATGTGTTGGGAGGTAGGTGGGAGAGAGTGGAGGGAGGGGGTACTCTAACTGCTTCCCCCATGGGATCCTCCAGTATCCTTTCTCATGAATCATGTGCAAATAGAATCATTCAATGCTTAGCTTACATATGCCCCAAAGGTGAGTAATACCAGAAGAGTTAGTCATTAATATACATTTGTAGGTTTTGTCACAAGAGCACAGGTAGCTAAAATTTAGAAGTTAAATCTCCCTTTCCATTCAGCAAAGAGAAGGAACTTGAGAAGAATTCTCTGATAACTTACACTGTCTGAGGAATGAGCCAGGGTTCTGATTTGTTCCTGAAAAGCAACTATAATCTCTTGAACATTAGCTTACATATACTAATATATTCTACTGGTAAAATGTGAAATTTTCTTATCAGTGATGTAAGTAAGGAGATGGCCTGTTACGTACTTTACAGGGAAAGGGGAGAGCAAACACAGAAAGCTAATGCATTGAGAGTTATGGTATTGTCCCTGCTGTCTCATGGGGCTTATATTTTTATTGTATCCCTATCTTAAAGCCTTCCCATGGATTTGTGATAATGCTGGACAGAAAATAAGACACAAATGATATTCTACTTCCCCCTCTTGAAGTATCAAAGCAGGAGAAAGCTTTTAACAAGCAGTGCCTCAGTTTCCCCCATTCAAAATGTGCCTCGGTACTCGTTCATTCATGGATATATGCTTAGTCCTTGTCTGCCAAATCCTTTCTAAGGAACTGCTCTGTCATTTAAAAAACAAGGCGAGGGGCACCTGGATGGCTCAGTTGGTTAAGCCTCTGACTTAGGCTCAGGTCATGATCTCATGGTCTGTGGGTTCGAGCCCCGCGTCGGGCTCTGTGCTGACAGCTGGCTCAGAGCCTGAAGCCTGCTTCGGATTCTGTTCTCCCTCTCTCTCTGACCCTCCCCTGTTCTCTCTCTCGCTCTCTCTCAGAAATAAATAAAACATTAAAAAAAATTAAAAAAAAATTAAAAACAATGCGAAACACTGCAGTCACACCTCCTGAAAGAAAGTTTCTGCTCATGATTTTATTTTTCAAGAAACAACAATAGAGGGTACCCGGGTGGATCAGTTGGTGAAGCATCTGACTCTTCGTTTCAACTCAGGTCATGATCTCCTGGTTCCTGGGATCGAGCTCTGTGTTGGGCTCTGTGCTGACAGTGTGGAGCCTGCTTGGCATTCTCTGTCTCCCTTTCTCTCTCTCTCTCTCTCTGCTCCTCCATGCTCACATGTACACGTAAGTGCTCTCCCTCCCTCTCTCTCAAAATAAACATGTTTTGTTAAAAATATCAATAATATATCATATTGGACTTATATTCAAAGAGCATGGATTGAATAAGTTTTTCTAACAGTATCTACTAACTTGAACAGAAATTCACCTGAAACTCTAGACTTAAGAAATGATGGACTCAAGTCAGTGCCCCTCTGAGCTCCTAGGATCTGGAGAGCCTCTGCCCCCGTCCTTTGCCGGCCTTGAACCTGCTATGAGGCAGGTGGAGTACTTGTTTGTGTCTTCTGAGTTGCATGTAATAAGGCTGTGCACTGATTATAGTCAGGAGACGACTGTGTGCTCAACTCCTACCTTTATGAGGTGCTAGTGAAACCCAGGGAGCAACTTAATCACTGGTGAAATAAACAGACAATTAAGGATTCGGTACCAGCATGACCTACAAACTTTGCCGGTAATTGGCATTCGTTGGCTAGCGAGCAGGCAACTGCAGCTCCCAGAACAACGGCGGGGAGCGCCTTCTGCTAAGCAGGGTCAGTCAGTGCTGCTCGTGGTCCTCACACCCAAGTGTACAGAAATAGAGGAGCATGTGTGTAAAGAGGCCACTAAGTTCAGAAAATGAGACGTGGGGCGCAGTTGGTCTTGAAAGTAACATCGGAAGCATTCAGGTAGCTTGGAATCTCCAGCCACATTGTGGAACTGAGTCTGTCTCCTAAACTCGGAGACTGTTATGTATATAAATGGAAACAGATAGAAGGAAGCAAATGTTTTGATACCAGAATTCTTTCAGCATCCTTATCTTAGGCATTACTAGCGTTTTGTGTACTGTGTCATTTTAAGATTATAGATCCTTAGATTATAAGCCCCCCTTTACCATGTTTCTTAAATTCTTACTTTTTTTGATATTTGGAGAAGAAGCTATCCACATTTTGTTTTTTAAGTAAAAGCTAATGGGAAAAATTGAATTCACTGAAGAATTTGTGGAGAGCAATCTATGCCTTTAGGAAGGATTATTTATATTATCATCATTCAAGGTCTCTAACTCTTCAGCTACTTTAGTGTACCTTCCACCCCCTGCAAAATTTATAAACTGAAGCTCATTATTCTATAGTTATTCTATGTGATAGATCTACTTTACAGAAACCTTTATTTTAGGAGTGCGGAGGGACACGAAATGGTGGGAAATAACTTACTCTAAAACTCCTAAAGCTGGCATGAACCAGGATGGCGAAGCAGCCACACCCAGGGCAGAACAGGACAGGACCGCACAGGGCCAGCAGCTCCGCCAGCTGGGCTGGAGCGTCGCTATCACTCGCGCGCTCTGTGACAGAGCAGTAGTGTATTTCTTTCTCTTCTTGCGTTCCTCTTATGTGTTCACAAGAACAGTTCAGATCCAGAAAACATGCTGAAATTGACTTGGAAATGAAGAGAAAATGCGGTGGAGGTGCCTTTCAGTACTGATAGCCTAGATTTGGACAGATCAAAAGCTAAATTCAATTTAAACCACCTCAGGCAGAAAAAGTAATTGAATTACACTTCCTCTAAATATGATAAGTTTGAGGATCTTAAAACCAGGCACAAAGAACCAGGTTAGAGTGAGCTGTTGTGTATTAAATGGATGCACAGAGCTCTGGCCATTTGCCCCCATGCCCCCACCCCAACCCAGGGAGTTTGATGAGCTGCTGATTGCCTCTATCACTTTACTACTGAGGCTGAAAACTGATTAATCTGCTTATGAGGCTCCAGGGGCTAATGGTCCAGCCCACCAGGAATACTGCTGTCACTGACTTAAGTAAGCTGTGTGGCATATGTGGTTTGATTATTACAAGGGGCAGGGGAAAGTCCCCAAGGCATAGGAAAGCTTTAAATAGCAGGCTTTATCATGCCAAATGGATACACTACTTTCATACCCTAAAATGCATATGGAATTGCTCTGATTCCTTCTCTTCATCTGATAAACATTTAAAAAAAAATTTTTTTTTAAATGTTTTTATTTATTTCTAGGAGAGAGAGAGACAGCATGAGCAGGGGAGGGTCAGAGAGAGAGGGAGTCACAGACTGAAACAGGCTCCAGGCTCTGAGCTGGCAGTCAGCACAGAGCCCAACGCGGGGCTCGAACCCATGAACCGCGAGATCATGACCTAAGCGAAAGTCGGACGCTTAACAGACTGAGCCACCCAGGCGCCCTCATCTGGTAAACATTTTTGAAAGGCTTCCTCTGGGGTGCCTGGGTGGCTTAGTCAGTTAAGCCTCCAACTCTTGATTTTGGCTTGGGTCTTGAGATCGAGCCCCACGTTGGGCTCCGTCCTGAGAGTGGGACTTGCTTGGGATTCTCTCTCCCTCTCTCTCTGCCCCTTGCCTGTCTGCGTGTGCATGCACTCTTTTTCTCTAAATAAGCTTCAAAAAAAAAAAAAACCTTCCTCAAAGAGTACTCACTTTGGAACCCACCCATCCTATTTTAAACCACGCTTACAAGACTATGTCCGTGCCTTTAAACATACCTCTCAAGTGGGTTCTCTATACTATGATCAAGTAAAGTCCTAGGAAATAGATTAAGTGTATAACAGGTACTTTCATCAGTTCTCCTTGAATACCACTAGGCAATTATAAATACAAATCTACATTTTTCCACCTCAGCCAGCAGATCATTGCTGCTCGATTATGTAGTAAAGGGTGTGCAGGACTGAAGAAGCAGGAGGAGATGACATGTGCAAGTAGGTTAAACTGGAAATGCACACATGGAAATGAGAACACTCCCATCCTCTCAGATCTTTCCAATGAAATGCTCCAAAACTGCTACTACCATTTAAAATAACTTTCCTCCCTCAGTGTACAAAGGAAACACCAAAGTCTGAAGTTAAAAAAAAAAAAAAAGATACTTTAAAGTCTTGCAAAATGACTGAAGGATCTGAACAGTTTTTAAGTGGACCTTCTTTCTTTCTTTCCTTTATTTTTTAAAAATATTTTATTGTCAAGCTGGTTTCCCTATAACACCCAGTGCTCATCCTCCATGCCCATCCCTCCTTTCCCCTCTGCCCCACCCCCATCAACCCTCAGTTTGTTCTCAGTATTTAAGAGTCTCTCAGGGTTTGCCTCCCTCCGCCTCTTAACTGTTTTTTTTCCCTTCTCCTCCCCCACAGTCCTCTGTGAAGTTTCTCCTGTTAAGTGGACCTTATTTCTGTGGGCACAACCAGCAGAGGACAACGATGCCAAACAAAAGAACAGAATCAGAACAATTTGAGATGCTCAGGAAGTTGTCACAATTATTCTCGTTAATTGACTCTTCAAAAAATAGATCTATGGAAAGCTTTTAGTATCTAAAAGCTTCTTAGGGAGTGAGTTGTTGATTTAAATGATTAACCAAAGCTTAGCATATTCAGGACTTTAGATTGAACAGACAAAATATTGGTTTTCATCCTGGTTGCTAACCTGGTCAATCATTAAAAGGATGAGTACTAATAAAAGTTTTAAAGGATGATTTTGACTCTTATATGATCTCTATGTTTTATTAAATTTCAAAGTCCTCCCAACTGTTTGACATAGCACAAAGTCAAAGAATTTCATAACAGTCATTGCCTTTCAGATCTTCTGTGTTCAATTTTTACTGAGATATAATTCACATACCATAAAATTCACTCTTCCAAAGATGGTTGTGCAACCATAATCACTACATAATTCCAGAACACCTTCATCAGCCTCAAAGGAAACCCCAGGGCCGTCACCAGTCAGTCCATATTCCCTTGCTCTGCCCATGTGCTGACAAGCACTCACCTACTTTCTGTCTGTGGAATAGAATCCTAAATATATCTTGTTTTCTGTATGGCTTCTTTCAGGATGATGATTTCAAGATTCGCCCACATTATATACATTCGCTGTTCCTCTTCACAGCCAAATAATATTCCATTGTATGGATATACAGCATTTTGCTCATCTGTTCACCAGTTGATGAACACTGGGGTACTGCTATTCTTTGGTTTACTCTATTCTATGAATAATGCTGCTCTGAACATCGGTGTACAAGTTTTACGTGGACGTAAGTTTTCAATTCTCCTGCATATATTTTAGGAGTGGAACAAACTGCTGGTTCATAGGGTAACTCTGTTTAACTTTTTGAGGGACCATCAAACTGTCTCTAAAAGTGGCCGTACCAGTTCACATTCCCCCCAACAATGTAGAGAGCTCTGGTATCTCTACATATCCTTGCCAACATTTCTTATTGTCCTGTAATATGTTTTTATAGTAAGTTTTCCTTCTCATTCTGAGTAGAAATTGATTATCAGGGCTTGTGAAGAAACTACCCCAACGATGGTAGAATTCAGTACCTAGACCATAATCAACAAAGACACTTTCCCAGTGAGAAAAGAGCAATGCAATGGCCCTTCTGAGTGCTTACCTGCTGCAGATCAGCGAGGGAATACAGGTGGATCTGTTGAAGGAGGTATTCTCTGGGGAAAATTCTGAAAACAAGGACAGAAACACAAATGAACTATGGTGCCTGTCACAAAACACACTTTTCCTGAGAAGTTTCAAAGTCTCATTCAAGATCCCTTTTCTCTGCCTTCTTTCCTTTCCAACACTCCTCCTCCCAACAGTCTCTGAGGAACCTGTAACAACACCCTTTTTCTTTCTAACACAGATAAGTTTGGTCTTCGATTTCTTTTCTTTAATTCCTTAATGAGTTTATTTCAGGACAAAAAGAAGTAATGCTCTGTCTTTTTTATTTATTTATTTAATTTATTTATTTATTTATTTATTTAATGTTTTATTTATTTCTAGGAGAGAGAGAGAGACAGCGTGAGCAGGGGAGGGTCAGAGAGAGAGGGAGTCACAGACTGAAACAGGCTCCAGGCTCTGAGCTGGCAGTCAGCACAGAGCCCGACGCGGGCTCGAACCCACGAACCGCGAGATCATGACCTAAGCGAAAGTCGGACGCTTAACCGGCTAAGCCACCCAGGCGCCCCATGCTCTGCCTTTTTTAAAATTGAAGTGTAGCTGACATACAATATTCTATTGGTTCCAGGTATTTAACAAAGTGAAGAGTTATATGCATTATGAGGTGATCATCGTGATGAATCTAACTACCATCTGTCACCATACAAAGTTATATTTTATTAAGTACATTTCCAGTACTGTACATTGCATCACTGTGTCTTATGTATTTTATAACTAGAAGTTTGTACCTTTTAATCCCCTTCCCATCTATCATCCTTTACCCCACCTCCACCCCCAACAACTACCATATTATTTCCTGTATCTTCGAGTCTGTTTCTGTTTTGTTTGCTTTTTTTTTAAGTTTCACATACAAGTGAAATCATATAGCATTGGTCTTTCTCTGTCTTATTTCACTTAGCATTATACTTTCTAGATCCATCCATGTTTTTGCAAATGGGTAAGTTTCCTTCTTTTTTATGGCTAGGTGTATTCCATTGTACGTATATATTACCTTCTCTTAATCCATTAATCTACTGATAGACATTTAGGTGGCTTCCTATCTTGGCTATTATAAATAATACTGCAATGAATATAAGGGTGCATCTTCTTTTCAAATTCATTTTTTCTGTGGATAAATACCCAGAAGTAAAGCTTGCTGGATTGTATGTTTTAGTTTTAATTTTTAATTTTTTGAGGAACCTCCATACTGTTTTCCATGGTGACTGCAGCAAATTATATTCCTACCAATGGTGCACAAAAGTTCCCTTTTCTCCATATCCTCATCAACATGTGTTATTTCTTTTTTATACTAGCCATTCTGACAGATGTGAGATGATGTCTCATGGTGGTCCTGATTTACATTTCCCTGATGATTAGTGATGCCGAGCATCTTTTCATGCATCTGATGGCCATCTGTATGTCATCTTTGGAGAAATGTCTTCAGATTCTTTGCCTAGTTTTTAATTGATTTGTTTTTATGATACTGAATTGTGAGTTCTTTATATATTTTGGATATTAATCCCTTATCAGTTATGTTATTTGCAGATGTCTTTTCCCACTCAGTAGGTTACCTTTTTGTGGATGGTTTTCTTCACTATGCAAAAGCTTTTTAGTTTTATTAGTCCTATTTGATTTTTCTGTTTGTTCATTTGCTTCTGCTTTTGTTGCCCTTGCCTGAGGAGATAGATAGAAAAAAAAGTAATGCTAAGATCAATGTCCAAGAATTGAAACTTGTTTTCTTTTAGGAGTTTCATGATTTCAGGTCTTATATTTAAGTCTTTACTCCATTTTAAGTTTATTTTGTATATGATATAAAAAATCGTTTTTTATTTATTGAGGAGATTGTGTTTTCCGTATTGTATTTCCTGTCTCCTTTGTTGAACGTTAATTGAACATATAAGCATGGGTTTATTTCTCGACTTTCTATTCTGTTCCACTAATTAATGTATGTGTTTTTGTGTCACTGTCATCATATTTGGATTATGATAGCTTTGTAGTATAGTTGGAGATCAGGGCTTTGTTCTTCCTTCTGAAGATTGCTTTGGCTATTCAGGGTCTTTGTCGTTCCATACAAATTTTAGGATTACTTGTTCTAGTTTTGTGAGAAATGGCATACGTGTTTTCATAGGGATTCCACTCAGTCTGCAGACTGTAGGTCAGATCTGGATGTATGGACATTTTTAACAATATTATTTCTTCCAATTCATGGTATCACTTTTCATTTGTGTTGGTTTCGATTTCTCTCATCAGTGTTTTACTGTTCTCAGGGTACAGGTCTTTCATTTCCTCAATTAAAGTTATTCCTAGGTATTTTATTCTTCTTGATGCAATTGTAAATGAGATTATTTTCCTAATTCCTCTTTTTGATAGTTATTAGTGTATAAATATGCAACAGATTCTGTATATTAATTTTGTTTCCTGCAACAGTTTCATTTATTTTAATAGTTTTTTAGTGGAGTCTTTAGGGTTTTCTATACATAGTGTCATGTTATTTGCAAGTAGTTATAGTTTCACTTCTTTTTTCAAATTTGCATGCCTTTCCTTTCTTTTTCTTGATTGTTACAGCTAGGACTTCCAGTACTATATTGAATAAAAGTGGTAAGATTGAGAGGCACCTGGGTGGCTCAGCTGATTGAGCATCCAACTCTTGATACGGGCTTGAGTCATGGTCTTGCCATTGTGGGATCAAGCCCTGCGTCAGGCTCTGTGCCAGTGTGCAGCCTGCCCCTCGCCCCTCAAAAGTAAGTACAATAAACAAAAATTATTTTTAAATTAATTAATTTAGTTAATATAATTTATTGTCGAGTTGGCTAACATACAGTGTATATAGTGTGCTCTTGGTTTTGGGGGTAGATTCCCATGATTCATTGCTTACATACAACACCCAGTGCTCATACCAACAAGTGCCCTCCACAATGCCCATCACCCATTTTCCCCTCTACCCCGCCTAACCCCCCCCCCCATCAACCCTCAGTTTGTTCTCTGTATTTAAGTGTCTCTTAAATGGTTTGCCTCCCTCCCTCTCTGTAACTATTTTTTCCCCTTCCCTTCCCCTACGGTATTCTGTTAAGTTCCTTAAATTCCACATTTGAGTGAAAACATGATATCTGTCTTTCTCTGACTGACATTTCACTCAGCATAATACTCTCCAGATCCATCCACATTGCTGCAAATGGGCAAGATTTCATTATTTCTCATTGCTAAGTAATATTCTGTTCTATATATAAGCGACATCTTCTTTACCCATTCGTCAGTTGATGGGACATTTAGGCTCTTTCCATAATTTGGCTATTGTAAGTGCTGCTATAAACACTGGGGTGCATGTGCCCCTGGGAATGAGCACTCCTGTATTCTTTGGGTAAATTCCTAGTCCTGGGTGGTAGGGTAGTTCTATTTTTAATTTTTTGAGGAACCTCCACACTGTTTTCCAGAGGAGCTGCACCAGTTTTCATTCCCACCAACAGTGTAGGAGGGTGCCCGTTTCTCCACATCCTCTCCAGCATCTGTTTCCTAAGTTGTTAATTTTAGCCACTCTGACTGGTTTGAGGTGGTATCTCAGTGTGGTTTTGATTTGTATTTCCCTGATGATGAGTGATGCTGAGCATCTTTTCATGTGTCTGTTGGCCATCTGGATGTCCTCTTTGGAAAGGTGTCTATTCATATCTTCTGCCCATTTCTTCACTGGATTATTTGTTTTTTGGCTGTTGAGTTTTTGGTAAATTCTTTATAGATTTTGGATACTAGTCCTTTATCTGATATGTCATTTGCAAATATCTTTTGCCATTCCATCAGGTGCCTTTTGGTTTTGTCGACTGTTTCCTTTGCAGTGCAGAAGATTTTTATCTTGATGAGGGTCACAATAGTTCATTTTTGCTTTTATTTCCCTTGACTTTGGAGATGTGTCGAGCAAGAAATTACTACAGCTGAGGTCAAGGAGGTTGTTGCCTTTTTTCTCCTCCAGGATTTGATGGTTTCCTGTCTCACATTTAGGATTTTCATTCATTTTGAGTTTATTTTTGTGTACGGTGCTAGAAAGTGTCCACTTTCATTCTTTTGCATGCTGCTGTCTGTTCTCCCAGCACCACTTACTAAAGAGACTAGCTTTTTCCCATTGGATACTGTTTCCTGCTTTGTCAATGATTAGATGACCATATGTTTGTGGGTCAAATTCTGGGTTCTCTATTCCATTGGTGTATGTGTCTGTTTTTGTGCCAATTCCATACTGTCTTGATGATTACAGCTTTGTAGCAGAGGCTAAAGTCTGGGATTGTGATGCCTCCCACTTTGGTTTTCTTTTTCAGTGTAACTTTGGCTATTTGGGGTCTCTTGTGGTTCCATACAAATTTTAGGATTGTCTGTTCTACCTCTGAGAAGAATGCCTGTGCAATTTTGATTGGGATTGCATTGAATGTGTAAATTGCTTTGAGTAGTATTGACATTTTAACAATATTTTTTCTCCCAATCCATGAGCATGAAATGTTTTTCCATTTCTTTGGGTCTTCTTCAATTTCCTTCATAAGTTTTCTATAGTTTTCAGCATACGGATTTTTATACCTTCGGTTAGGTTTATTTCTAGGTATTTTATGGTTCTTGGTGCAATTACAAATGGGATCAATTTCTTGATTTCTCTTCCTGTTGCTTCATTAGACAGTAGAGACGATGGACAGGCTGCAGGCAGAGATAGTCCTGACAGGTATTTGAGAGGTTACTTATTGAGGTTACCTATTTAGGATAACCACAGGAGGATAGTGAAGGGGGCGATAGGTAAGACAAGAGACCTTTTGGATGAAGAATTGACAATGTTTAGAATCTGCGAAAGAGGAGAAAGGAACCAAAGGTGACTGAAATCTATAGCTTGGGTGATAGGATGGTGAGGTCACTGGCCTACAGAGGGCAGGCTGTCAGGGCAGGGGATAGAGAACTAAGTTACATGTGCTGAATATAGAGTGCTTGTAGCAGAGCCAGCAAGTATGGCCTTTGGAAACATGGGACGAAGAGATGTGGAATACCGTGGGGCTCTTCTGACATCGGCCCAGAGGTGACAGTTAAACCTGTGGGAACGGATGGGATGGACCTAGGAAGGGACTGAATAGGAAGGGGGCTGAGCAGGCAAAGGGGCTGTTTGTTATTTGTTTACCTTACACTGCCTCGAATTATCTAAAGTACACTTCGGTATTCTGAAGTTTTTCTCCTGCTTGAAAAATTGTTTTGAAAATAACCAGCATGTTTACATGTACTTGAGTTTGTAACATTTCCTCTATTTGTGAAATGTTTGGAGCCTCATGCTCTTTACCTGGCTACCCCTCCCCTGATGTTAACATCATACACAACTGCAGTGCACTGACCAGACCTGAGAAAGGAAGTATTATGTAAATTATGGACTTTATTCAGATTTCACCAATTGTCTCATTAATGTCCTTTCTTCCATTAAAAGATCAAATCTGAACACAGCATTGCATTTATAGTTTTAAATTTATATGTATATAATTTAAGCACGTGCAAGAACTCTTGAGACCTAAACATATATGCAGAATAGGAAACCTAAGGCTCAGTCTTAGAGTGGGGTGGCTAGCCTAGTGACCTATGATGCTCTAATATGGGGACATGGGGTGTTTGAGCATAGCTCAATAGGAGGAATAATCTTTCAACAGCAAATGCTTAATAACGAAATCCCTTAAATAAAGTAAAATGAAAGCAATGTGGCAGAAGGGCTAAGAAATGGAGACAGAGTGAATCAAGTAGGTAGGCTGGCAAGTCATTTCAAGATTAGCTTCTGTCTCTTCCATTGGTCTGAACAAACGTAGTCAGTCAGAAACTGTGAGAGAAGGAAAGCGACTGAAATGGACTGTAGCAGGAACAAACCCAGCGCAGGGTCATCTCAGTGATTTGACACTTAGTCCTTCCTGCTCTAAAATCCTAAAACTTCTATGACAGAGTACACAGGATATAAGAAATAATTATAAACTTACAAATCAAATCATACTCGTTGACTCTTCCTAGAGAACTACAGCCAGTCAGTCCGTTAACCAACTAACACCTACTGAGTGCATAAAATAAGCCAGGTATTGTGCTAAGTGTTGGAGATAAATGTGTCCATGAGGACAGTTGATGGGCAGCAATTTCCAGATTCTCCTTATTGGGCTGGGTCCTTCTTGCTCCCAAACACTGTTCATTAACTACTCCTCGTCTCACAGTAACTAACCAACGTTGAGCACGGTCATCTAACATTATTTACACTGCTAAAGGGAGCTCTGTGTTTAAGGTTTCTGTGTGTGAATACATTTCACGTTTGCTTTCTCCTCCCCGCCCCCCAAACACCTCCTCTACTGTCTCCTCTCCACCACCTGTCAGTGGTCATGTTTCCACGACTATAATTTATACACGGCCGGTCAGAACAGACACAAAGAACTAGAAGATGCAATCTATGCAGGAAAGATAAAGGAACTGAGCTGAGTGTGTCCGGAGAAGATGTGTTCGGGAGATAGGGTGGCGGCCATAAAATATACAGGCTTTTGAGACTGGATAATGCCAATCAGCTTTTCTTTTCCCTCAGGATGGACATTGTAGCACAAAAGCACTGAGGTCAAATATGACCATAAGTTTCCTGAGAGGGAAGACTGACAGGTATTAACATGCATCTCTCCAGTGACGCTTTTTAATGTAAATTTTAAAAAAGGGAAAAAAGCCTTTGCAGCTATTTAAAAGTAGGAACACACTCTGGTGCTTAGAGAAGGTAAGGGTCTCGAAGGCAGGGTCAGATGACTTTAGGCTTAACTTCTGGCTGTCAGTCTGTCCCTCTTGCCAACTGCCTGCCATCTTCACGGCGGGCTGAGTTTGCAAGACGTCTCTGAATATCTCCTTTAGGCACACCATCCGTAGGGGAAGCACAGAGTAAATAATTACATAAAAGCCAAGCCCAGGAAAGCACCTGCCACGTCCTATCGCGGTGACGCCAAGGGCTTGTCCCTGCTCTGGTTGACGTGGGCAAGGTGTCTCAATCGACCAAGGGCAGGGACTCCCAGGGGCCAGTTCCCCTTACACTGTGAGTAGCAAAAGGGGCTGCGGGGGTTCTGTTGGCCCAGTGTGTGCTCAGGTAGCATTAAACTGCCTTAGGCAGAGCTGCCTAGGGATGTAGAGTTCACAGTCACCTCAGGGACCGCTGGGGGAGCGATTCATGTCCAGGAGGCAAAACGGCCACCCCGTTAAGATAGTCATGTCAGCATTCATTTTGCTATTAATGTAGTCAATAAAGAATGGATGATTACTTGCATTTGGTCAGAAAGCATTACTTGTGATCATCATACCTCCTCCCAATGAATTTAATGCAAATGAAATTCAACCTTACGACTTCTTACTTGTCACTGTGGTAAAAACCTAGAATCACATATTTCAATGCAAAGAGTAGATGCGGGTACATAACACGTGACAGGCATTGTGCTAGGCCCTGGAGCTTTGGGGAAAACATGGCTTTTTAATACTGAAGCATATGCGGACAGGTGGGGTAAACAGGCAAGTAAGCAAACGGCTCCAGTCCGCAAGGCGGAGTACTGAGATCGGTAGACATACGTGCAGGGGTGAGGGAAGCTTGCCGAGTACCTGCTCGGGAAAGGCCTCTGAGAACTGCCCAGAGATCATCCGAAGACCTGGAAGGAGGGATGCTCTAGGAGGAGGGAGCAGCGTCAGCGACAACACAGAGGCCAGTGTGAGCGCGGTGCCCTCAGGAGACCGGCTCCTGCGCCGTCTGGGAGGAAGGAGCTCTGCACGCACGGACCGGAGGACGAAACTGCAGGCTAGCAGCTTAGAAAGGACAGAGCCAGGAACGAGAGGTCTCGAACACCTTGCTAAGCATCTACCTCAAAAGAGATGGGGCTGCCAGAGAAGTGTAGGAGGACAGCACGGTTAGATCTGTGACTTTAAAAGAACCCCAGCGGCAGAAGGGCAAGGGGGAAGAGACAGAGGGATGGGCAGTTTTTTTGGTAAATTCGGTGAGAAGTGATGGGGGCCTGAACAGAACTTAAATGGTTACCCTGGGATGGTAGACGGGGGACCTGCCACAGGATAGATTTCTGTAGCAGCACCCACAGGTCCTGCTGACTGACGGAAGTGAAGGCCAGGAAGGAGCCTGGGATTGTTGGGTTTTCCGGCTAGGTCCGTTTACCGTCGTAGGAAACACGGAAGGGAGTTGTCTTAGCACATCAGGTCACTGAGATGGGGCAGAGGACTGGAACTGTTTGCAGCACGTCCAGGAAAAGTCCCCCATGAGTGCAGGCAGGAGATTTGTGTGCCCTAAGCCTACAGGTATTCGGTGAAGCCACGAGTGCTAGCCCAGGACAGCGCATATCAGAAACACAGAAAAGGCTGGATCCTGGCAGAATCCAGGGAGTGGATGCAGGAAGAGGACTGGGAAGGGGCAGCTGACGGGAGGGAGAGAAGGCAGAAGAGCCAGCGGCGGCAAAGCCAAGAAAGGAGAGAATTTCAAGAAGGAAATGGAGGGTCAGTGACATCCAAGGCAGTGGAGAGGTCAATTAATATGAGTAAGACTGTCACAAAGCCTGAGAAGTTTCTGCTGGATTTGGCAAATGGGAATCATCAGCAACCTCGAACAGAATGATTTCAGGGGAGGAAGAGGGAAGCAGATTGCAGAGGGGTGAGGCACTATGGATTACTCCTTAGAGAAGCAACCCTTAAAAAGAGACACTAAGGGGCACCTGGGTGGCTTAGTCGGTTGAGCGTCCGACTTTCGCTTAGGTCATGATCTCACGGTTCGTGGGTTCGAGCCCCGCGTCGGGCTCTGTGCTGACTGCCAGCTCAGAGCCTGGAGCCTGTTTCAGTCTGTGACTCCCTCTCTCTCTGACCCTCCCTGCTCACGCTGTCTCTCTCTCTCTCCTAGAAATAAATAAAATATTAAAAAAAAAAAAAAAAAGAGACACTGAGCCATGGCTAAAAGAGGGGGTAGGACTAAGAAGGGATCTTTCATTTTTTTGGATAAGAAAATGCATTATTTCAGTTAAAAAAAACTTTTCAATTATTGTTAATATACAATATTAGTTGCAGGTATACAACAAACTGAGTCAACATTACAAAAACTACAAAATAAGCACTTATAAAAAATCTAGTTACCATCTGTCACCATATATTCTCCTTAAAATTTTGATTCCCTATACTTTACGTCTCTGTGACTTATTTACAACTGGAAACTTGTACCTCTTAATCCGCTTCACCTATTTCACCTTTCCACCCTCTCTCTAGCAACCATCAATTTATTTGTTTCCATTTTTTGTTTATTCATTTGCTTTATATTTTAGATTCTATGTATAAGGGAAACCATGGTACTTATCTTTCTCTGACTTATTTCACATAGCATAATACCCTCTACATCCATCCACATTGTCACAAATGGCAAGATTTCTTCTTCTTCCTCTTCCTTTTTTTTTTTAAATGTTTTATTTATTTCTAGGAGAGAGAGAGACCGCGTGAGCAGGGGAGGGTCAGAGAGAGAGGGAGTGAGAGACTCCGAAACAGGCTCCAGGCTCTGAGCTGGCAGTCAGCACAGAGCCCGACGCAGGGCTCGAACCCACGAGCCGTGAGATTATGACCTAAGCGAAAGTCGGACGCTTAACCGACTAAGCCACCCAGGCACCCCCTTCCTCTTCTTCTTTAAATAGGCTTCATGCCCAGCACAGAACCCACCATAGGGCTTAAACTCATGAACCTGAGAGCAAGACCTGAGCTGAGATTCTTACCAGCCAAGCCACCCAGGTGCCCCCAAGATTTCATTTTTGAACTCAGACTATGGCTAATATTCCATTGTGTGTATGTATACCACAATTTCTTTATCCATTCATCCACCAATAGACACTTAAATTGTTTCCATATCTTGGCTACTGTAAACAATGCTGTAATAAACAGAAGTACATACATCTTTTTGTACTTTCATTTTCTTCAGATAGATACCCAGATATGGAATTGCTGGATCATCTGATTTTAGTTCTATTTTGAATTTTTGGAGGAACCTTTATACTGTTTTCCATAGTGGTTGCACCAAGTATATTCTCACCAACAGTGCATAAGGGATCCCGTTTTTCTATATCTTTGCTAACATTTTTTATTTCTTGTATTGATACTAGCCATTCTGAAAGGTATGTTATCTTCCTGTAATTGGCATTTCCTTGATGATTAGTGATGTTGTGCATCTTTTCATGTGTCTGTTGGCTATCTGTATGTCTTCTTTTAAAAATATGTATATATATTTTAGGTACTTTGTCCATTTTTTTCATCAGTTTAATACTAATGAGTTCTATATATTTTGGATATTAATCCCTTATTTGCAAATATCTTCTCCCATTCAGTAGGTTACCTTCCCATTTTATTAATAGCTTCCTTTGTTGGGCAAAAGCTTTTTAGTTTGATATTGCCCCAATTGTTTGTTTTTGCTTTTGTTTTTCTTGCCTGAGGAAACAGATCCAAAAAAATAGCTAAGACTGATGTCCAAAGTTGACTGCCTATGTTTTCACCTAGAAGTTTTATGGTTTCAGGTCTTAAAGTCTTTAATTCATTTTGTTTTTTGTATATGGTATAAGAAGGTGGTCCAATTTTCTCAGCACAGTTTATTGAGACTGTCTTTTCCCCATTGTATATTCTTACCTTCTCTGTTGTAGACTAGTTGACCATATGAGTATGTTTATTTCTGGGCTATTCTGTTTTATTGATCTGTTTTTGTGCCAATACCATCCAGTTTTGATGATTATACCTTTGTAATGTAGTTTGAAATTAGGCACGATACCTCAAGATTATTTTTGCTATTCTAAGTCTTTTGTGATTCCATACAAATTTTAGGTTTACTTGTTCTAGTTCTGTGAAAAATGCCACTGGTATTGTGATAGGGGTTGCACTGAATCTGTAGATTGCTTTCAGTAGAAAGAACATTTTAACAATATTCTTTCAAACCATGAGCTTGGTATCTTCTATTTATTTGTGTCATCCTCCGTTTTTTGTTTTTTGTTTTTCCCATTAGAGTATTTCACCTTCTTGGTTAAATTTATTTAATTTATTCCTATGTATTTTATTCTTAATACACTTGCAAATAGTATTGTTTTCCTAATATCTCTCTCTGATTTGTTAGTGTATAATAATTGCAACAGATTTCCGTACATTAATTTTGTATCCTGCAACTGTACTGAATTCCTTTATTAGCTCTAACAGTTTTGTAGTTGAGTATTTAAGGTCTTCTAGATATAGGTATCATGCCTTCTACAAATAGCAGAGTTTTATTTCCTCTTTTCCAATTTGGATGTTTTATTTTTTGTCTTGTGGGACTGCTCTAACTAAAACTGCTAATGTTAAATAAAAGTAGTGAGAGTGGGCATCTTTGTCTTGTGCCTGATTTTAGAGGTAAAGCTTTTCATCACTGAGTATGGTGTTAGCCCTGGGTCTGCTATATAAGACCCTTATTATGTCGAGGTATGTTTCCTCTATACCCACCTTAAGAGTTTTTATCATAAGTGGATGAATTCTGTCCAGTGCTTTTTCTGCATCTATTGAGTTGACCCTATGATTTTTTACCCTCCTTTTTTGTTAATGTGGTCCATCAGGTTGATCTTGTGGGTATTAAACCATTTCTGTATCCCAGGAATAAATCCCAGCTGACTGTGGTATATGATCCTTTTCATGTATAGTTGGCTTTGATTTGCTAATATTTCACTGAAGTTCTTTTGCATCTGTATTTATCAAAGTGACTGATCTGAATTTCCTTTTTTTTCTTTTTCTTTTTTTTTTGGTAATGTTTTTGTCTGGTTATGGTGTCAGGGTAATGCTGGCATTATAGAATGAATTTGGAAGCATTTCTTCTTCTGAAATTTTTTGGAAGACTTTAAAAAGAATAGGTATTAACTCTTTTTTAAATACCTGATAGAATTCACCTGTGAAGCCATCTGGTCCTGGACTTATGTTTGCTGAGGAGAACAGAAAGTCTGTTCAGATTTTCTATTTCTTCCTGATTCAGTCTTGAAAGATTATATGTTTCTAGGAATTTACCTATTTCTTCTAGCTATCCACTTTATTGCTCATAGTCTTTTAAATCCTTTGTATTTTTCTAGTGTTGGTTGTGACTTCTCTCATTTCTGATTTTACTTATTTGAGCCCTCTTTTATTCCTGAGGAGTCTGGCTAAAAGTTTATCAATTTTGTTTATCTTTTCAGAGAAGAACCAGCTCTTAGTTTCATTAATCTTTTCTACTGTTAGTCTCTATTTCATTTATTTCTGCTATGATCTTTATTATTTCCTTCCTTCTACCATCGTTGGGTTTTGGCGGTCTTTTTTCAGTTCCTTTAGGTGCAAGGTTAGACTGTTAGAGATTTTAGTTTTGTGAGGTAGGCTTGTATTTCCTCTTAAAACTGTTTTTGCTGGAGCCCATCGATTTTGGAATATTGTTTCCATTTTCATTTGCTTGAAGGTGTTTTCTAAATTTCCTCTTTGATTTCTTCATTGACCCATTGATTATTTAGTAGCATGTTGTTTAGTCTCCAAGTATGTGTATTTTTTCTAGTTTTTTTTCCTTATAATTGGTTTCTACTTTCATACTGTTGTGGTTGGAAAAGATGCTTGATATAATTTCAACCTTCTTAAATTTATTGAGACTTGTTTTGTAGACTAACATGTGATCTTGGAGAATGTTTCATGTGCATTTGAAAAGAATATGCATTCTACGGTTTGGGGATGGAATGTTCTGTATTTATCTATTAAGTCCATCTGGTCTAATGTGTCATTCAAGGCCACTGTTTCTTTCTTTCCTTTTCTTTTAAGTTCATTAATTTTGATAGAGAAAGAGAAAGACAGGGACAGAGACAGACAGACAGACGAAGGAAGAGGGGCACAGACAGAATCTCGAGCAGGCTCCACCAGTGTCAACGCAGAGCCTGACACAAGGCTCAGACTTCCGAGTTGTGACCTGAGCCGAAATCAAGAGCGTGATGCTTAAGTGACCCAGCTGCCAGTTTCAGCCGGCCCCCTTGTCTATTTACATTTAAAGTAGTTACTAATCGGTATGGACTTACTGCCATTTTGATAATTGTTTTCTGGTTGTTTTTATAGTTCTTCTCTGTTCTTCCTTCTCTTGCTTTCTCCCCTTATGATTTGATGACTTTCTTTACTGTTATGTTTGGACTCTTGTATCTTTATTTTTTGTGTATCTATTACAGGTGTTTGGTTTGTGGTAACCATGAGTTTCATATATTACACCCTATGTATACGGCAGTCTATTTTAGGCTGACTGTCGCTTAAAGTTTGAACACATTATAAAAGAACACACTACATTCTTAGCCACACTCCCCCATGTTTCATATATCTGATCTATTTTGCATCTTTTTTAAAAATTAAAAAAAAATTTTTAATGTCTTATTTTGAGAGACAGAGAACGAGTGGGTAGGGGCAGAGAGAGAGAGAGAGAGAGGGAGACACAGAATCCAAAGCAGGCTCCAGGCTCTGAGCTATCAGCACAGAGCCTGATGTGGGGCTTGAACCCATGGACTGTGAGATCATGACCTGAGCTGAAGCTGGGTGCCCAACTGCCTAAGCCACCCAGGCGCCCCTATTTTGCATCTTTTTTGAAAAACGTTTATTTATTTTGTGACAGAGAGCTAGCAAGTGCATGAGCAAGTGGAGGAGGGGCAGAGAGAGAGAATCCCAAGCAAGTTCTGCACTATCAGCATAGGCCTGACACAGAGCTTCATCCCATGAACTATGAGATCATAACCTGTTCTATAGTCAAAAGTCAGACACTCAACCATCTGAGCCATCTAGGTTAGAAAGGTTTCAGCTCTTACTTCTTCAAATAAGTTTTATCCCTCAAAAAGATTATTTTCTTAAAGTTAGGAGAGACTTGGGCATACTATTATGCTAAAATGAAGATGCTAGTAAAGGAGGAAACTATAGATACAAAAGTAGGGATAATTGACAGAGCCTGGCCCTGGAATGGCCTAGAGAAGATGGGCTGTGGATCCAGCTGGAAGCTCTTTGAAATACACATATTTACACACACATGCACAAACACCTCTCCTGTATTTTCTTAAGCGAAATGCTTCAAGTTTCTATTAAAATGTTACATAAAAGGTAGTTACTAATTTTTCCAATATTCCCTCAAAAAGTCAACATATTGGGAACCAAAGGCTAGAAACTAACTGAAAGTAATCAAAATTTGCAGTCCTCTGGAAACAGGAGCTTTGCTACAGAAGGGTGCTTACAGCCTTTTGCTTTCCTATGAGGTGGCTGTGTTTAGGGTTTTCTGTGATGAAGTGACCTTACTGCACTGCAGGGCTATTAATCATCAGACCTGACAGCATTTCTCCAGCAAGCCAACCACGAGAGGAGCCCAGCTCACGCCAATGCAAGTTCATCTGGTCAGTCCTGACACCAGAGCCAAAGGACAAATGTGTTAGAAAGAGAGTCAACTCTACACTCCACTCATCCATCAAGGGAAACCACATTACTGGCAGGTAGCACTATCAAGTTCTCAGGTACCAAAGAACAATGAAGAAACCTGCTAAAGAATCATGGAAATCAAGTAGCACAATCATTTCGAATGCAAAAGTTTTCTACTTTACCACCTTTAGAATTGCCTGACACACCAAGAAGGTAACCTAGGCTCATTTATAGATTGCTCTAATGAGAACGGTGGGAAAGATAAAAATGAAAAAAGGTCATATATGATTCAGAGTATATTATGCAACTGGTACTCGGGGTTAAAAATGCAGAGAGAATTGCCTATGAAATCAAAGGCAGTAGTCTTTACAAAAAAGGTAAGGGTTAGGGCACCTGGGTGGCTCAGTTCGTTGGGCATCTGACTCTTAATTTCAGCTCAGGTCATGATCCCAGGGTTGTGGGATTAAGCCCCAAGTCAGGCTCAGCACTGAGCTGAAGCCTGCTTAAGATTCTCTCTCTGCCCCTCACCCCCACTCACACACACACTCTCTCTCTCAAATAATAATAATAAAAGTAGGGGTCCTCAAAACTACAGTAATTGCAATTATTTTCTAGAAACTTCATAAAAGTGCCACATTTGGCAGTACAAATGAGTTTGAGTGTAATAGGCCAGAGATTTCTATATAGTTGAATGTCTAAAATGGTAAAATATGCCACTGTGGCAGTTACAGTGGCTTATGTTTTTCATAGTAACTCAAATGAACTCCTATTTTTGATAGTAAATGTCATTTAATAGTGTTCTTGCCATTTGAGCCTCACTGCAAAATCAGTGGAGAAAACAATTTTTAATGTAATCTTGATTTTACCTCATATACTGTACATTCCAAAAACTCTAAACTTTTTAAAGATTATAGATACACTACCAAACATATCACCTTAAAATTGTATAAGGTTGAACTTCATACAAATGAAAAAAAATATAATCTCATAAAAATACATAACTATGTAGCAAAAGTGTCTTTAAAATCCATGGAAAATAAAAGTTGAATCATTCTTTTTTGAAAAAAAAAAAAAAAAAAGTAGGGGTCCTCATTCCATTTTGTAATGGCCACTGAGTCAAATAAATCAAGACTCATTTAACACAACTAATTTCTGAGGACTTCAATTCAGTCCCCACCAAGCTCTGATACTAATGACAGAAGAGACACTAGGTCAAATTCTGAAGTAAGCAGACCCTTTGCAGAATTTTGACAGATTTAATATCACTATTTCCCTGAAGATCAGTTTTTGGAGGTGCACAACTGGTGTTTAAAAGCCCAATGATTAAAATGAGAAAAAAAGTTTATAATGGAAATGTTAGCACACGTAAGAGGTTTTGAAGAAAAGGCCCGTGTAAGTGTGCACGCGCACGCACACACGCGCACACAGACAAAACTTCCGGTTTTGGTTTTAAGTCATGAATCTGAACAACGAATATGGATAGAAGTACATAAAGAATAATTTAAAGGCAAACTATTCACGTAGTAATGCTGTGTTTCCTAGGAACGTGGGCTCCGGGGTAGGTAACGTGCGCTGGGCTGAGAGGGCCGCAGTAACACCCACGCTGAAATGAGCGAGCAACACTGTGAAGCATAAGCAGGGAGATGCAATTTGGTGTCCTTGATATGAGCTGCAAACTCCGAAATCGTTACATTAGGCTAGATGTGGACGGGAATCCTATGTCTAGCCATACTCCCAGCTAATGGAAAAACAATTTTAAATCAAAGGCAGACATTTCGATAGCAACCCATGTGGAAGAAACAAGCTTCCATCATTTCTCTAGATACCTCATTTTGCTAATCTCATTGGCTGAAAAAGTAGCAAGATTGCATCAGATATGATATCTTGGCAGATAGTTATGGGAAATAAGGGTCTCTTTCACCTGCTCATTCAGAAACTGTGCTTATGTTCCTTAGTAACCATCGAAAGCCTGGAGTAGAAACACTGGGGAACTAATTTTTGTTGATGATTCCGGGGTCTGATAGTAACAGTGACAGGTTGCATCACATTCTTATAGTATTTTTTAGCAGTTCCAAGAACATAATGTTTCTCTAACTACACTGAGTTTTATTTTTTTGCCGTCCCTTCCAAAATGATTTTAGGTAATTTCTGTATATTTCATTTCCTCTCAGAATAAGATAAAGTCACTTTTTAACTTTCTGAAGGATTTCAGTAAATAAAAAGCTATGTGTACATTATAGTAAAATTAATATATCACTTGCCATAATTCCTTCTTCACAGTTTATTTTTTAAATGCTTTATTTCTGAGAGAGAGACAGACAGCATGAGCAAGGGAGGGTCAGAGAAGAGAGGGAGATACAGAATCTGGAAGGCAGCTATGCTCAACACTATACCACCAACTCCCGCTGCTGGAGATACAGAATCTGAAACAGGGTCCAGGCTCTGAGCTGGCTGTGAGCACAGAGCCGGATGTGGGGCTCGAACTCCTGAACTGTGAGATCATGACCTGAGCCGAAGTTGGACGCTTAACTGACTGAGCCACCCAGGCGCCCCATCTTCACAGTTTATTAATCTGTTTAGTCTTGAATGACACTGTCTTTTGCAATATGTGGCTCCCTTTTAGACTGTTGATTTTGGTACATGATTTGCTAAACAAGATCTTTGAAGAAAATGACAGAAGGGATAGGAGTTATCAGGAGACCCAGAGGTTAGAGAACTTAAAAACCTTAGAAGTTCTAGAAGTCCTCCAAGGGAAAAGGAGTCTTAAAGTAGAATGAGAACAGTTGCTTTCAAAAACATCCTGTGTTTTGGTAGTTTCAAAATTCTGATAGATTCGTAATCTGTTGAGACTAAAGCCTCAGCTGCAGACTAATGATACTTAAAAATAAAGTCACAAAATCTGGCTAATATTAAATCTTACAAAGAGCAAACTATTCATTTACTGAATTTCAGTGTTATCAGTACATTTAAAGTCCTACTAATGCTTATTCTTCTAAAATTCAACATTAACTAGACCCTGTTGGCTAATAATTGTACAATTAGATCTCAGGTTTTGGTTATAATAGTCTTCAGATGTAGGTCAGAGACACAGCAAGTCATGTCTTTATGGATTGTGTTTTAAGAACTAGGCTGCCTTAAGAGGTATGTCTTAAAAACTAGCCTCCTAAATTAGGCATATTCAATTCTCAACAACATGTAACCTTTTCTCTTTGCAACAGATAACCCCTAGACCTACTCTGATTTTGGGGGGAAGTGTGTGTGGGAAGAGGTATTGCTATGAAATGATCTCTCAGCGTATTAGTACACGCAAACTTTTGGGAACACTAAATAACATTCTCCCTCACTTTTTCCAAGATCAATGGTATGTAGGTATGCTCACACATCAAAGCACCATTTCTGTTTAGTGAATCATGCTTAAGATACATATTTATTGGCATAAAAAGGTGCTCACAGTATACCAGGTGCAATGATTGGGTTATAAGTAGTATGTACAATATGAAACCATTTTAATGGGGGGAAAAAAAAGTCTGCAGAGGAAAAAGTCTGGCAAGATTGGTATCAAAGTGGTAGGATAATGGCTGGCTTTCTCATTTTTGTTTTCTATAATGACTGGTATTTTTTTGTAATAAGAAAACAATAAGTTGGACCAAATTAAGTGGGTGGAATCTTGGTAACAGTACTTTATTCATTTAGCTAATTTGTTCAAAAGATATTGATTAGCTGTCACTATACATCAGGTACGGTTCTAGGCCCTGGGGATAGAGCAGTGAACAAAGAGATAAAAAGCCATGACCTTTTGTAGCTGATATCTAGTGGGGATGGCAGGGCTACTGCATATGGCTGCGTAGGGTGAACAAAACACAACCTCCATATCCGTACATGGCAGCCCAAGGAGGGAGACAGACAAAATACCATGTTATATAGTAATAAGCACAGAAAGAAGACAGGAAGTGGATGGAGACATGGGGGGAGGGGCATGGAGGATGCTTCATTAAGGTGACGGTTATGTAAAGACTGTAAAGAGGTAAGGAAAAAACCCTGCAGTTATCTGGGGAAAGGAAGAGCAAGGACAAAAACTCACACAGGAGTCAGCTCAAAGACAAAAAAAAAAAAAAAAGGCCAGTGTGATCAGACGGAATGAGGGGACAGGTAATGGGAGATGAGGGCACAGAGGTAACTGGGGATGAGACCGTACATGGCCTTGGCTTTTACCCGGAGTGAGAGCTGAAGCTATTACATAGTTTGGGTCAAGGGTGACCTCATCTAATTTACACATTTGCTCTAGCTGTAGCTTAAGAACAGACTGAAGCAGGAGACGGGTTACTGCAGTAACGCAGGGGAAAGAAGGCAGTGGCTGGGCCCTGGGTGCGAGTGGTGCAGGTGATGACAAATGAATAAACTTGCTGAGGGACAAGATGTGGACATGAGAGAAAAGTGTGGGCTTGAACAACTGGGCAGCTAGAGAGCCATCCAGCTTGATGGCAAAGTCCGCACCGGGGGGCGGTTCGCAACAACAGTGGGGGCAGGAAGATGAGCTGGGTTTTGGGCATATTAAGTTTAAGATGCTGGCCAACAGCCAAAGGACCTTTCAGCCTTTGTACTTAGCCCCCTCGCAGCTCACCAGAGAGGCAGCTTGCCCTGCGGTAACAAAGGAAGGAGTGGGAAGACAATCTTGGTACATCAGGTGGCACTGATGGGACTGGTCTAAGAGCCAGCAGGCTGCGAAGTTTTGCTTCAAAGAAGAGGAGGTGATGCCAATCTGCAGGATACACCCCCATGCTTTTGTTTTTTCAGGTTCTCACTTGGATAAATAATGTTAATAAAAGCAGGAATCTTTATGGTAGAAATGTCTCACTGTTCAGTAAAGCTGATATTTCAATGAGAATTAATGCCATAGATAGGATTATAATTTCAAGTAAAATGTGAGACCAAAGACAGAAAAAGTAGGCGGCTTAAACAGTAGAAGAATCACATTTGGTAACCTGCTGAGACTCCCAAGTCAAGCTGTCGAGCTGTTTCAGAGTAGTCTAAGCCAAGGACTAAACCTGATAAACAAGCAGGCCCAAATGTTCCCCACACGATTCTGCCCGAAGCAACTGGGAGAATAGGTTGACTGGCCTCAACTAGTGTTCGAGAGAAAATAGTTTTAAATTTATATCCTAACAGGAACTGTGGATTCACCAGGTATCCCAAGTCCCCAAATCACATTTCCATGATAGTCAGAAAGACTCAAATATCCACATTAATTTCTAGAATAATTTCCCTAGACTTGAATGATATACTTTAAAACTCAGAAGAAAAATAAAATAGAACTTTAGTCAGATTCTGAAAAGCTAGTCCAAATAGCTGTTATCAGTCTGATGATGTTCTCAGCAGCCCAAGGTAAAACGAGAAAAAGGGAATAGAATGAATTTTAAAATCGATTTGATTTTTGATTTCTGAGACCATTTGCCTATTTTTGTTGTTGTTGTTGTTTTTAGTGTTACTATGTTCCTTTCTGAAACGATGGTGAGAAATAGGTGGCAATGTTTAAGTTTGCTTTGGTTAAAGATATATATGGAAGGCAACCTTACAGATATCTCCATATTTTTGTTTTAAATGTACAGGTCTGTGAAATGGGAAGGTGGGGTAAATGCCGCCCTAGGGAAAATGCACTCGTTAGCACTAAGGCGGCTGTCATGCCTTGTCCTCCGAGGCTGACTGAGCAACAGCGAGCACAGGGCTGCCTGCATCAGCAACCCCACCTTCCCGGACGTCACCGTCTGCTGCCTGCCTGCCTTCCCACTTTTCTACACGATCTCAGTCAAGGCTTTCAGAGAATTAAAAGTGGTTCCTCTTTAGAGTCTCGAGACGTCTGGCCATCACCGCCACCACCAGCAAACGTGCCGGGGAGAGAAGTAGTGATCCGGTTCTAAGCGGGGACTCTGCTGCTCACCAGCTCTGTCCCCTCAGGCAAGTCACGTAGCCTCTCAGAGTCACCTGTCTTTCTCCTCTCTCTAACTACCATCTGTTTCCCATCTAAAAGGACTGTTGTAAAGAACAACTAATATATTTATGGGAAAGCATTTTTTAATTGACAAAACCATGATTATCTAACATGGGCCCGGGTACCACTATAAATAAATGAAGTGGCCTGGGGATAATGAAATGGCTGCAACGTATTCTGCACTGAATGACCCTGGTTTGAGGAGAGCAGAGGTAGCAGAGACTCTGCAAATGGGGAGCCCAGGATCACACAGGAGTGACGGAAGCCGTATGTAATCAGAGCTTCTGATTTCCTCAGAGAAACCAGAGAGCTCTGTTGTGTGTACATGAAAACTCCTGGTTGTTTAACTGTTAGCAACTGCTCCACAACTTTAAAAGACAAGGGGACCATCCCTGAAAGGGGGGCCGAATTTGGCCCTGAGATCCTCATTTGTGACAGGTGACTCTCACACACACATCCTAGTGTCCCTGTGTTCAGCGGGATACCTGGGGCTGACACCCTCTACTAGTTTTTAGGGTCCCACCCAGAGACTTCCCTATGGCTGCTGATGTGGCTGTGTCCTCACAGTGCGAAGATTTTTCAGAGAGTTCTTCGTGTACCTTCATGTGTGGACGCTATAAACAATTCTTCTCATGAAAAGTTAACTAGGCCTTGACCCAATCCAACAGGGTCACCATCTGGGAATCCTCAGAAACAGTGAACTGTCAGCACTGTAAACATTTTAGACTTCATGGAAGACACTGACTTTTTCTAAACCAATCATCCTTGCCAGTCAGGATTTGCGGTATGGGTTCAAGAACAAGGCATTCACTTAACGCCAATAACAAGAACCCTGAGGATGAAGACCGGGGGGTCATCAGAACCAAAGGCCTAAAAGCAAACTGTGACTTCCCTAATGAGGGGACGGCCCAAGTCGGCTCCTTGGCAGGGGGCAGGGAGGAGCGCCAATACGATTAATCAGTCCGTTTTCAGTTTTCTCACGACAGCAATATTAACAGTTTGCTTTCTTCTGTTTATATGGCGTTGACAGGTCTTCAGCAAGTTGGGCCTACTTGCGGGAGATTAATGGCTACCTCTGTACAGAGGTAAAGACCAGGCAGGGAGAGAATGCCTTATACAACTGGATAACAACTGGCTTCCCTCGCTCTCTTTTGTTCCCCTACTGCACATCAACTCCTCCTTCCATTAGTTCCTATCAAGATTGTATAAGGTTAGCTGTGTCCAGTAGGTTCTTAAGTTTAAATCCCACTTTAAATGTTATGTCTCCAAGTGAAACAAAGGGAACTTTGCACATTACTTGTGGATAAGTTTATCATCGCTAATCAAAGTTGTAGGGCTGGCTAATTTTGTTTTTAAAACGTCAGATTCCTTATAAAGGTAAAAGGTAGGTGAGCGATGGCCTCTGGAGACAGGAGTTTTGGTATATTAGGTGGGTGATGGTTATTCAGTGCATCCTTGAAGAAGGCAGAGCTGACACTGAGTAAGGCCCTGCCGTGAGGAATACCAGCAGCCCAGAGCATCTTAGACCCACTTCACTAAATGGTCTTATTTCAAAATAAAAAGAGACCAGCTCCCCATAACAACACCCACTCCCCAAAGCTAGAAGTACTGCCTGTTGCCAGTATGCTTTCCTCTGTGCCAGGGTGGGAAGACATAGTAACCCCAAACGTTATCTTAATAGCATCTATACACAGCAAAACAAAGAACAAAATTTTAAAGAGAAAAATCACCATGCCTCCTCTAGGGTTCCGTAGGAATCTCATTCTTTGGTCTCAGGGAACCTCCTACTCCACTCGTTCAGCTGCGGGACTAAGTATACATCATACAACCAGGAACCTCGGTCCCAGGCCCAGGGTCAGCACTCCAAACCACCTCCTCTGGCTCACTCCCCTCCTGACATAGGAGCAGGAGGGGCCAAGTCAGATAGACAGGGCATCAGGGGTGGCTTTGAAGTGGAACCTTTAAACAAAGATTCCTAAAGCCAGAGAAAAGAACATTCTAGTATAGTTACAACAGTATTAATAATAGTATTTATGGAGGGCTTACTATGCATATGAACTATTATAAGCACTTCAGTTGGAAAAACCAATTTAATTCCCATAATAGAATGCATTAAAGAGTTAAATCTTGCTTGAAGTACAGAATATTTGACAGTAGAACAATATACTGGACTAGATTTGCACAGCTCTTAAACTCCATACTTGTACTTAATAATTCGCCTGATGCCAAAGTTCAGTGAGTGAGGGAGAGTATAACATCCTTAGACTCCAAACCAGTTTGGCACATTGGAAGTGAAATGGAGAGGAAAGACCTGAAACTTATCTCCAAAACAAAACTAATTTTCTTTTTTTTTACTTTGATCTGTTTTTTAGTCCATGTGCTCATTCGTTCAACAATGGTTTTTTGTTTGTTTGTTTTTTAATTTCTAGGAGAGAGAGAGAGAGAGAGAGACAGCGTGAGCAGGGGAGGGTCAGAGAGAGAGGGAGACACAGACTGAAACAGGCTCCAGGCTCTGAGCTGGCAGTCCGCACAGAGCCCGACGCGGGGCTCGAACCCACGAACCGCGAGATCATGACCTAAGCGAAAGTCGGACGCTTAACCGACTAAGCCACCCAGGCGCCCCCGTTCAACAATGATTTTTGAGGGTTTCAGATGGGCCAGACACTGTGCTAAAGGACATTTAAGGAAGAAATAAAATCAGAAGATTAACTACATCCTCAAAATTGGGCTGCTAGCCATTGTTCAGCAGTTTAAAGTGACAGCAGAGTAGATAACCTGTCTATCCCTCTCTCCTTCCATCTAGTCATTCAGTCCTTACTAAGCACCTATCTTGTGCCAGCAATTGCACTACATACTGGTCATGGACAAGTGAGGAAAAATGAAGGGAAAGGAAAAAATGCTGTTCTCTTCATTCTCACAGCCCTGGGAATGCCTTCTTTCTAGAACTTCTATTCCTTTCCTGGTGGCCTGGCCATAAGGTGTTGGACATGGCAGTACACCACCAGACTGTGGGAACAGCAAAGGTATCTTTGGTCATCCAAATGAAGAGAGAATCAATTTAATTTCTAAATGTATGCCCTGATGTGGCATATTTATCCAAAGCAAAGCATTGTCCCAGAAAGGTATCTATCATGATTCCCATGTGTAGACTTTAATATTGTCTAAAAATACAGGCAAAGAAAAACTAGCTCTGAACCAAGCCAAAAGCAAAAATGATAGAACAAATGGGGGCGCCTGGGTGGCTTAGTCGGTTAAGCGTCCGACTTTCGCTTAGGTCATGATCTCGCGGTTCGTGGGTTCGAGCCCCGTGTCAGGCTCTCTGCTGACTGCCAGCTCAGAGCCTGGAGCCTATTTCAGTCTGTGACTCCCTCTCTCTCTGACCCTCCCCTGCTCACGCGGTCTCTCTCTCTCTCCTAGAAATAAATTTTTTAAAAAAATGATAGAACAAACATACTTTGAACATTGCAAATCTTCTATCTAGTATAGTTGGTAAGTCAGTTCAAGGGCTACAATCCTGTTGCTTTTCAGGGAAAACCCTGATCTTTTCAAATTTAGATCTGCCTAGACTTTATACAAATAAGTCCTGGCCTTTTTCTAGTACTTTCTGAAAAACAACTAGGTAATAGAATGATTGCCACTGAGAAGTGTTTTGCTTTATGGCCACAGCCTTTCCATGATTATTTTATGAGGGCTTGTCTAGATATTATGATATTATATATTCCTCATTATCTACGTTTAGTTCTTTTTAAAATGTCTTCTTCAGACACCTGGGGTCACGTCAGTTTCTTTGGACCTAACTAGATCTCAAATAACAAACTGTATCACTTTAATACTTTCTAAAAGTTCTTTTGCATGTCGGCTCCCCTCCAGAAACCATGACTAAGGTATGCTTTCAGTCATTTCCATTAAAACATTAAAAGATCTTTACACAGACCTACGAATACCATCAACAATTATTTCAAGTGTAAGCTAGTTCATATATGCCAAGGGTGAGACTTGAAATGCCAATAAAATCTAACTGTAAAAGAAGGAATTTGATGAGAGCAGGCACATTTTAACTTCAGTTTTATTTTGAAGATCTGAACCTGGAATGGACTTGTGTGCTCTGTGAACTCGGACATAATTGAGCTATGGAAAAACGGCCCTCATAAATGGTAACATGAAAAGGTAGAACCCTGGGCTGGTTCATCTTAAGCCCGGCCTCTACCCCCCGCATCACTTACCAAGCCTGTTTCTGGATGGAGAAAGTAAGATGTGAATAACCACTGAAAAATGTCTTTAAATGATGGAATAGTTCAAACAGGCTCATTTCACAAATGAGACCAGGAAAGGTGTAAAGCACTACATAAGTGATCCATGAAGACACACCTGTCATCAACCCCTCCAGTTAGTCTATGGGTGGGAGAAGTCTTCACTGTTTGGAGACTAGTTCCCTGGCTGCAAAGCCTTCAGTTACGCTGAGATATTACTTTCATTTTTCTTGGCTCAACTGGACAGAGGACTTTGGAGGAAAAACGTCAAAGGTGAGCCCAGAGGGAGAGCCACAGGAGATGGTGCACCCTGGAAAGACCAGGGAGGTCCTGTAACCGCCCTCCCAGGGGGAGAGGAAAACAAACTGGATCCGCCCGAAGACGTCTGTGACCTACCTGCGGCGCAGATCCTCGGCCACAGCGGCCCGGCAGCTGAACAAATAGGCTCGCAGCGATTTCAGCTGCTGCCGCAGCCGCACCACGGTGGCCAGCGGCTCAGCGTGGTGGTACAGCATCGGGTTCTCCTGCTGGATGTCGATCAGGGGCTCTTCATACACGTACTCCAGAAACTCTTTGGCCTGCTTAGACACCTACAAGATAAACTTCCTCAGTCAGTCTGGCGAATCATCCAGCCTTCCACATCTCCTCAAACTAAGAGCCAGAGTTGAAATAGCAAAGTCACATTACTTTCTGAGTGAGCCAAGAACAAAAGCCTATAACTTAATTAATATAAATTGTGGCTTTCTTTCTCTTTTCCAGAAACCTGTAGAAGTAACCGTGGCATTGACAGGAACTCATTAATTCTGTATCTTGAATATGGTGGCAATTGCAAGAATCTACATGAGATAAAATGACACAGAATTATACAGACCCAGGATACCATGCCCGCTTCCTAGTGTTCTGATATTGTACCACAGGGATCTCCGATGTAACCAATGGGAGAAATTGGGTGGAAAGGTACACGGGACCTCTCTTTACTATCTACGCAACTTCCTGGGAATCTATAATCATCTCAAAATTTAAAAAAAAAAAAAGATTCTAAACAGTCTTAATTTTAAAAACTGTATACATGTATATTTTATACCATTTTTGTAAGTAGCTGTTTAAAAAAATAGGTAAATCATATACATAAAATTCAAAAGGAATAAAAAGGATAGCTTTAAAGGATATTATATGCAGGATAATTTGCATAGAAAAACTCAAAAAACACTTTAGTGAGGAGAAAGGAGTTGGTCTTAGAATAACTTTGAGCTTGGGCTGACTGGCTAATATATCCTTCCAATTCTATATCCAGTTTTGGTGGTAAACAGCAAGACTCTTAAAGCTGATTTTTTTTTTAATGTTTTTTTATTTATTTCTAGGAGAGAGAGAGACAGCGTGAGCAGGGGAGGGTCAGAGAGAGAGGGGGAGACACAGACTCTGGAATAGGCTCCAGGCTCTGAGCTGGCAGTTAGCACAGAACCCGACGCGGGGCTCGAACCCATGAAACGCGAGATCATGACCTAAGCAAAAGTCGGACGCTTAACCGACTAAGCCACCTAGGTGCCCCTTAAAGTTGATTTTAAAATGTCGTTGTCATTAGAGTAGAAACACAATGCATCTGAGATACAAAGGGAGGAGCTTAAGTAATGGATAACAAGTGCGTAATTTGGGGGAATCTTTACATATCACTTTGCTGATATTGAGATATGGAGTGGCTAGTGATTTGTAGAGTTGGGCTAGCTTCTAGTTGGGAAGGTAAAACCTCTCTAAAAAGTTTTCAGCAAAACTGTTCTGCTACTGGGAATAAGGTTAGAATTCAACATTAGCAACATCTAATTTAGCACTAACATTAAGCATTTGAATTTAACATTATTAAAATCAACATTTAGTAAGCAACACTTTTGCATATTAAAAAGAAAACTGAAAATCCACTCTGCTTTATATTCCAGACTATAAGTTTATTAATGAAGATAAATAGGATACAGTCGTTACTCTCAAGGGACTCACTATGTAGTATAAGAGAATAAATATTTACTTTTAAAATGTTTTACTTATTTTTGAAAGAGAGAGGAGTAGGGGCGAGAGGTCTATCTGTGCTATCAGCACAGAGCCCGACATGGAGCTTGAACTCACAAAGTGTGAGATCATGACCTGATCCAAAGACGGACACTTAACCGACGACTGAGCCACCCAGGAGCCCTGGGGATAAATATTTAAAACAAGAACAACAGGTCGCATGTAGCCTGTCCTCTACTACAAAAGAAACATGGATGAGGTCCACTGGTAGCTTCAAGGAAGGAGAAATCAACTGTGGGGGAAGGGGAGAGGGACGCGCTGGCAAAGCAGGCCACGCTGTGTCAAGGTCTAGAAAGATACACAGAAATTCACTCGATGGGGCGAGGATGGCACTGAGAGTAGCACAAGGAGATACAACCAAGAAAACCCACCAATATGAACAGGTGATATGGCTACTGTATATCGATTAAAGCACGTTTATGAAATTTAATATTTTGTAATATAAAATAAAGCTCACACAAAGGTTTCCATTCCTTAGAGATTAAAAAAAAAAGGCATCAATGTTTTCCCCCCAATAAGAGTGTTTTTCCCCCCTTATTAGCAGTTATTTTTGAGGTACCTGTTGTGTGATCCTTTGGGGCCCTGCAGTTACAAAGGTGGTGAAGTTTACAGTCTCTGCAAATGAGCTCACAAAGAGGCCCTAGAATTAGCCAAAACCTCTGACTACCTAACCAGACTGGAAACAACAATTGTCAAGGATGAAGAATGCCTCACTTGAGGTGTAGAGACACAGGTACGTGCCAGGTCCCATAGCAGGCATTAGTGGAGAATAAAACAGGGATGGCCCTGTCCTCGTGCAGCTCAAGGTCCAGTGTAGAAAGACCAAACAGGGTTCAAATATTTGATTTATGATGCTTCAATATATACCATATTTAAATATCTTAAATGAAGGGAACATGGTGGTGTTCTGGGAAATGAAGTACAGTCCACTTGAAACTGTTGCTGAAAAATGATGTATTGTATAATTCAATTAGTCTTTCTGGCTCTATTGAGCAGTGTTTATATGGAGTCAGGGACCTGCTGAATTAGGTTAACAATGCTACCTTTTAGTAGGTGAACAGGAGGACAAAGGGCACTGGGCAGTCTCCGGGCCTGAAAAGGCTTCTCTCTTCAGGTGGTACTTAAGCCTAAAAGGGGGTCTTTTACAGAGACAGTAAAAGCAGTGAGACAAGTGGGAGAGCAGCTACCGACATGAGTGTTCATGTCTGAAATTACAAAAAACAAAACCAGAGCTGGTTTTGATAATGTCTAGGACACTGCTCCACAAAGTTATTCACTGGTGCTAGGAATCCAGAGCCAATGGTGGCCGCGGCTGCCCGATTAGGTTGGCAACCCTCCGGCGCCCAGGGGGTTCCCGCAGCATGGCTGAGAGCATGCTCACGTTTGATAGTCACTCCCTCACACCGGTATGGGAAGCTGAAAAGAACTAAAAATTTGGTACAAGATGCTATTTTTGCAAATTAGAGTGATTTCCTAAGTTCTCAACAGCCCTGCAGACCCGGTATAAGGATTCCACTTTCAAACTCAACTGTAATTAGAATGCATTTTAAAAAAGAAAATGTTAAGTATATAGTTACTTAGGGAAGGGAACCATAAAGTTTATACAAGGAAAAGTTTCTTCCCTATTAATAGAAATATTACATAAATTGTACGTGAACACCAAATATATTCCACCTAAGAGCTACTGTCCTATTTCTTGCCAACCAAATTACAAAAACCATGAGAAGGCGGAGCGCTGTTGTGGATGGATATAAAATCTCAGCTCACAGAGGCAGATAGGTGGGCCCAATAATTTTTAAAAAATGGTTTTGGTTGGCATTGTCTTTGGTGATCCCACTCCATTCACATTAAAAACAACTTTTATAGGGTCAACTGTTAATTTTTCAAACCTATTGACCCTTCAGTATCTTAATAATACTTAATGTTTATTAATATTGTTAATGTTTATTAATATTGTTAATAAAACTTCTTTCCAGAGCTTTTGAGGCTTATGATCAGACGAAATTAAGCTACAGGAACTCAAGTCTGTGACCTGGTCCCCTGTCACAGAGCTGCGGTCTACATGATTCAAGAGCTGAAGAGCAGGAATTCGAGGTAGGAACCATTGTCCTCACCTCACACATCAAAGTGCATTTATAAACACACTGGTTATGTGAGTAGTAAGCATCACGGGTATAAATTTAAAAGCCTTTTGTTAAACAGGCCACAGCTACCTCTTAAAGTTCTTGAATGTCGTTCAGGTTTACATAATTCTGAGAAAGAGGTTCTGGAATGGTTGTCCTGGGATGTTCCCCCACAAAAATAGCCCTGGGTAATAGAGCAATGGAGCAAAGGGAAGGTTTAACCATAGACAGCAATTTGGACATGATGTGGTGCGGGTGGGGGTTGTGAGGACTTCAGCTTTTGTTAAGGAAGGAAAATGGATCGAAGAGAACATAGTTTTAGAATAACAAGAACTGGTAAAAAAAAAAAAAAAATCCAGTTCAGCTTTTCTCTGCCTGTGTTCCAAGGAATACTAGTTCCCCAACAATGGGTGTTGGTGTTCTGAGGCCCAACAGGAAAAATGCCACACAGTACCTTCTCTTGATGATTGTCTACGAAAGCTTGTAGATATCGTGTCTGCTTACTCTGTTCAGCCCAGCAATGTCCCAAACCTAACTGAGACAAGGCAGAAATTTAAGGTTGTGCAGGCCTGGTGCAGGGGCAGTGGGAGACAAAAGGCAGGCTGGGCCCTCCTTCCCCAGCAGAGGAAGGGGTCTCTCTCTCCAACTCCTTCCACCTTGCCCCGCTGTGAGCTCCCAGGGCTGCGTTCTCCCAAGGGGCCCTGTTCTGGCTACAGCGCTGGCCCAGCTGTGGCTCTCACTTGAGTCCTCTTTTCGAGTAACACCTATTAACAAGCACAGAACTTGTTAATGCTCCACGGAACACATTTTGAGAAATACTGAATTAATCCATTACCTATACTTAATAGGAAAAAAAATTTTGAATCCAGAGACCTTAAGTGACTTATCTGCAGTCATTTTGTGGTAGAACTAGAGCCAGAACTCAGATCTCTGGATACTCTGGCCTGTGCTTGTAGCACTATTTTTATTCACAGTTATTAAAAAATAAAAACCCTACCATAAACTGTCTACTCATCACTCCTTAGAAGAGGTGATCCCTATCCATATTCTGTCCTTCCCTTTCCCCAAATACAAAGCCAGGGGGCTCCGGAGGGAGGCTAACCTATGATGTGATTTGGCAGTATGCTAGTCATCTGATTTTAACCCTAAACCAAAAAATAAAGTCCATTCATTTATCTAGAAGTCACTGATTTGTGTATTTGTTTATGGTCTTTCTCCCTCCATTGGGATATAAGCATTCACAAGGCAGAGACTGTGTCCCCAGTGCCTAGAATGGTAAGCATAGTGGGTATTCCATAAATACTTGAAGAAATGAATGAGTGCTTTACAATGCTCTGAACCATACACTCTTAGAACAGCTTGGCTACTTAGACAACATATTTCACTTACAACATATTTAGAGTTAAAAGGTAGAAAAGGGGAAGGACAGCTCTAGGCAGCACAGTCACAACAGAAGTGACAGCTGGCATCTTGGCTCTGAGGGAAGGAAGGTGCATGCAAGGAGATACAGGTTCAAGTGTAGCCCACGACCCTGACTGAGGACGACTCAGAATATGCATCAGACTCATAAACGTACACCCTACATCTAGGAAGCTGTCCTCCGTCTCACTGGTGAATGAAAACTTGTATTCAAAATGATAGATAATATACAGTTATTCATTGAATCATTACCTGCGATAGCAAAAGACTGAAAAACAAAATCATGTCATTTCCTATAGATTGTCATGTGTAAAAACGTGTGAAATTCATGATAGAACATGGAGTGGCTATTAAAAAAAAAAAAAGGCAAGCAAGCCCAGGAAAAGTGATAGGATCTAAATAGAAAGTTGTCCCAGAGCAGCATGTCGATCAGCGATCGCCACTGTTGTGTAAAAAAGCACCAGCACAGAAAATCTCTCCAGAGAGATACACAAGAAAAGAGTAATTTGATTGCGGGTGGGAAGAACAGTGTAGGTGGGAGCGAGATCATCTGTGTATGCATGCCCTTTGTATTTTTGACTCTTGAGATTTGTGGAAGTGTATTATATTTGAAAAAGAAAGAATAAAGGTGCAGCAGTGCAAGGCAATTTCTTTGTGGAAAAGTAGCCTTCTATGCCACAGTAAAGCACACCGAGGTTACCACAGGACACAACAATCCTATTTATAGTCCTAATTCTGAGGCATTAAAAAAAGCCAAGTTTCTAATACATATTTTCTGAACTAGAACGTATACAGTTTAAAGTTAAAAGTAACAGTCACATTACTTAAAACTTAGAGAATGAAATCAGGAATGGGAAAAAAAAATAGATCACTTATAATTTTACCACAGTAAACTGACCATTTATTGCTTCAGTATAAGGTTTCCTTCCTACATTTTTCCCTGTGTCTATTGTGGAAAATCATGGTGAAAGTCTTACTAAAATCAATCCCAACCATAATACTTCTTGGTCCTCTTAAAACGGGCACTGGGGCTAATGGAGAGGGAATCAGGAGATCTTAAGGTTAATTGCAATTTGTTCACAAAGTCTCCAAATGACTCTGAACAAGTGGTTTTTCCCATCAGTGAGCTGCTCTCTAGCTCAGCAAGGGCAGTCCAGCTTGCCCTGAATGCCTCTCAAGATATAGAGATAAGAAATAGCTTACGTAACATGGAAAACCCCCAGCTAAATGGAATGTGAATATTCAGGCTAGGACACAAAAATATTTTCTAAAAGCACAACAGAAGGGAACTATTTGGGGAGAGCTGAGGCCAAGTCTGAGGTCCTTACCACCTCTTTGTCATGCTTGATATTTTTGAATGGGAGGGCAGAGAGTAGGAGGAAAGTTATCTTCAAAGAGAATTTCATTAGAAAATGGCTATAGAACTCGAGGATAAGATTTAGCTGCTGGGTAATCCTGGAGCTCAATTCAGTTTGCAGGATGTATACCAGAAAATAGATGAAATCCTGCTTTAAAAATAATTAGGAGTATGATTACTCCAGAGGGCAGACAAGGAAATGCTTAAGATGACAGATTTCATTCTGCTCTGCAAAACCATTTTTTCACACTTAAATGGATATTCAAGCCAGTCACGTACTTCTTATTAAGGAGAGGAGGCAGATCTAGCAGAATGATGTCTGGCCTTGGGAACTGACAGATCGGAATTGATCCTCACAATTTGAAACATTAAGTCCTGGTGTCTGAGCAAAGACAGACAGATCCTGGACTAAATGGAATATAGTTACTTAATGCCAGTGAGAGATGATCCAGATAAAATCGACCAGCTCTGTTGTTTTAAAATCTTCCCTGGTCCACTGAGAACCCGGGTAGGAAGGTCTGATAAAGGAGATTTTCCTTAAGTACAACATGGATGAAATGAGCGTACCTAACACCTTCGATTAGTTACTTATCCTCTCAAAGTCAACCCTCGTCACTTGGATGTCCAGCATGGCAAAATGTCTGCTTTAGCGAAAAGATAGAAAGTGCCAGTGATGACGAAATTGACGGTTTCAGTGGCTTTTAGAGCTCACTGCAAACGGACCTGGATCTCTTCCACCATTTCGCATCTTCGTAAGCCTGCCTGATTTTCAAATTTTCCTCATTTAGTGCCACCTCTTCCATTTTAACTCCCCGAAGTGGCACATATTCTGTTGGTGGGTGCTCTCGGTGACCCCAGCTGGGACCGCCTCCCTTACTTGTTCTCTCTACACCTCTCTTAGCTGTCAAAGCCCCACTCGAAGATTAATATAAAGAATCTAAACCAAAGTCAACCAGTGTTCTTTCCCTCTAAGTACGTTGTTATCTAATACACACATGGCAAATATATTTATACCCTAGATTCAGAGTGTCAAGTCAGAGATGCAGAGGAGAGAATGGCAACTGTGTGGGAAAGGGGAAGGAAGAAGTGGGGGGAGAGGAAATGAGGTCTAGGACAGGCTTAGGGTCTGCCATGCTGAATGAGGGCGAGGGGGAGACGAGAGGTGCACACCAGCAGGGCAGCACTGAGGAACAGGAGGGAGTGGGACCTTACCGAGAATGCTCTGGGGGGCGGGAAGGTAGGGCATGAAGGGGCTAGAAGATTAGGAACCAGAGATCACAAAAGGTCTCTGTGCCGGGCTGTGAGATTTGTGTTTATCTTCTATATGGTCAGAGTAAAAGCTGGCATTAGCTGAGCACTTGCGTGCCAGGCACTGCCTGGTGCTTTCTGGGAATCATTCTTTTACGTAAACAGCGCTGTCATGAAGCAGGTACTACTGTTTTACTGTATTACTGTCATCATCACCTCCTTTCTAAAGGTGAAGAAGCCGAGACTAAGAGAGGGTACTAGATTTACCCACGGCGGGATCAGGATCTTCTCCGCTATTGCTGGGGCAAGATGTGCAGGCAGGAGGCACAGTTAGGAAGTCACCAAACTCCCTTGTGGGAGTGCACTGAGGGTGTGAGTTCATGAGGTGGAACTGCAGGTGCAGCAGAGAGTGTGATCTCAAGAGTGCAAATCCAGGGTAAAGTTTTGCTGCGCTGGCAGTGGAGACCGCTGGGACCATGGACATTCCGGAGGGATGTGCGGTGAGGAGGAAGAAGCCGATCTGGGGTGTACTGAGTTTGGAGGGGCCCATGACAGGACTTATTCCTTCATTCTTTCAGTATACATTTCTGTCTACCTACTAGGTGCCAGAATCTATGCTAAGACAGGTTCCCTGTGCCCAGGGAGCTCCCAGAGAGGACCAACATGAATGTGGGGATAATGAAGACCATGACAACAGCTCCCACTCTTGCAGTGCTTATCAAGGTGATTTGCAGAGCGCCTCTCTTATATGGTCCCAATGCATAGGACTTTTGTAGGTAACTATGGAAGTTACAATAAGAATGAATGCTTATTTGGCACACACCATGTGCTATCACTATTCTAAACACGTCACGTGCATGAACCCATTTAACCAGCAGTGATCCTATGAAGTATTATTGTCCTCATTTTACAGATGAGAACACTCAAACACAGGCTAACTTGCCCAGGGGACAGAGCTGCCCAGAGGTCTAGAAAGGATATCAGCCAAATGGCCCCTTGCACTTTTCTTATTTCTTTTAGACTTCAGAAATTACTGGTAGGTGACAGTTATGGGTTCCTCCCTGCTTGCTTTGCTCCCAGGTGATACAGTCACAATGAAAGCAAGTGTCAGACATCTATTAACAAGGGGGTATAAAAACGGTCATACAGACTATGTTCGTACAAAGTACTTCGCATGGAAGGTTCATTCAAGGCAGATGTGACAATATTCTAACAGAAGGATCAGAAAAAAGCTGCTCGTCAGTCAGATACCAGAATTCTCTGTTCTGGCAGGATGCAGGACCACAAAAGAATCCTAAGCCTAGAGTCCTTCAGTGGATTAGATTCCTCGACTTGCCAAGTTCTACTGCCTCGTTTATGCATGGGGGGACTGCGGTACGATGCAGCTGACTACTGCACTACGATTCATGTATCTTGAAGACCACTAGGTGTCATTTGGCAATTAAATCCATAGATCTCCCTTTCGGTAGCAGAACTGGAGCTGGAGGGGTGCCTGGGTGGCTCAGTCAGTTAAATGTCTGGCTTTGACTCAGGTCATGATCTCGTGTCATGCATCAGGCTCTCTGCTTTCAGCACAGAGCCTACTTTGGATCCTCCGTCCCCCTCTCTGCCCCTTCCTCCTCTCTCTCCCCCCCAAATAAATAAACATTAAATTTTTTTTTTAATGGAGCTGAAGATAAATGTGGGAACCATCCGGGAGTTAAAACCATGGAAGAGAAAGATACTGCAATAGAGCATAAAGTGGGAAAAGAAAAGAAAACACGACCCTAAGGAACTGCAACATTCAAGGTGTAGGCAGAGGACAAAGAATCAGAAGGTGACTTAGAAAAAAAGAGTTCAAAGTAGGAAGAAAACCAAGGATGGGTCTTCGAAGCCCGGGCAGAAGAATTCCTGGTCAAATACTGTATCTCAGAGAAGTCCAACAGAACAAGCAACTGACAAGGGTCAGCCAGATTTGGCAAAACTAAGGGAGGAGTTAAGAGCGTGGGCAGAGGTGGAAGGAGTAAACCTTCCACACGAGTGAGGTCTCTTCTGTGGCTGGAAGGGGGACAAGGAGGATGGGTGTAGATGCAGACAAGTTTATAAAAGGGTTGGTGGAATTATTGCCTTAATCACCGCTCTATCTCTATGAAATAGAAGGTAAAGGCACTTCCCAGAGTGACCAGGGCTGGCACTTAACCTCTGTAGGATCACAGGGGCTGACATAAAATGATCCGAGGGCTGATGTACATGGAAGAGGACTTCCCTAGGCCTGCATCCATGGCCTTTGCCTCTTCTCTTACTTCCTGCCCCAAGCAAAGGCCAACCCTCCTGCTGTCTACACCATTCCATCTTCCTCACTTACCCACATCTTCTAGCAATTCTCTCTCTCTTCGGTAGTTTACATCAGCATAGAAAACATGCTGTTATTTCTTTCCGTTAAAACAAAAATCAAACCCAATTTGATATTACATCCCCTCCTGTTACTCCTCATCTCTCTCGTTCCCCTTACAGCAAAACTTCTTAAGAGTTGTCTATTCTTGTCCCTAATTTCTCTCCTGTTCCATGCCAAACCCACTCTATTCAGACCTTCACTCTCACAGCTCAATTCAAACTGCTCTTAGCAAGGTCAGTGATTACCACCACGTTCCTAAATCCCATAGTCAATCCTCAGCGCTCATCTTATCATATCTCATCATCCATGTGTCAGCCTCTGTCACAATTGATCTGGAGACAGATTCTTCGTGTGGCTTGTTGGACACACTAGGGTCCTTCTACCTTGCTCTGCATGCCTCCTCAGTCTCCTTTGCTGGTTGCTCCTCTCTGTTCTACACTTTCTAAAAAATGTTTATTTTTGAGAGACAGACAGAGTGTGAGAGCAGGAGAAGGGCAGAGAGAGAGGGAGACATGGAATCTGAAGCAGGCTCCAGGCTCCCAGTTGTCAGCACAGAGCCCGACCTGGGGCTCAGACTCCTGCACCACGAGATCATGACCTGAGTCAAAGTCGGATGCCTAACTGACTCAGCCACCCAGGCACCCCCTCCTTTCTACACTGTTAAGGTGGAGTGTCCCAGTGCTCAGACTTCCTCTCTCCTCCTCTACTGATCTGTATTTTTATAGCTACCAAGTCTGCTATTTGTACTTCTGGGATATCCTGCTTGGCTGTTAGCAGGTACTTTGCAAAGCTGTTAGCATATACCTGTAATTCTCACTTCCTCCCTTTTTAAAAATAAACAACTACTAGGTATTTATCCAAGGGATACAAGTGTGCTGTTTCAAAGGGACACGTGCACCCCAATGTGTATAGCAGCACTATCAACAACAGCCAAAGTTTAGAAAGAGCCCAAATGCCCATGGATGGATGAATGGATAAAGGGGATGTGGTATATATATATACAATGGAGTGTAACTCAGCAATCAGAAAGAATGAAATCTTACCATTTGCAACTACATGGATGGAACTAGAGGGTATCATGTTAGGCGAAATTAGAGAAAGACAACAAGATTTCACTCATATGAGGATTTGAAGATACAAAACAGATGAACATAAGGGAAGGGAGCAAAAATCATAAAAACAGGGAGGGGGACAAAAACATAAAAGACTCTTAAATATGGACAACAAACAGAAGGTTGCTGGAGGGGTTGTGGGAGGGGGATGGGTTAAATGGGTACAGGGCATCAAGGAATCTACTCTTGAAATCATTGATGCACTATGTGCTAACTAACTTGGATGTAAATTTAAAAAATAAAAGAATCCCATACCAAAAATAAATAAATAGACAAACAAACAACAGTCCAGGTAAAGGTGTGAGGGTGGCTCAGTGCACTGTTAGTGTGCCCCCCATCCAGAAGTCCTCATAGGTTCTCTCTAGGTTCTAGGTCCAGAGAGATGGATTTCTGGAAGAATGACCTTCACATGAGTAGGAGTGTTACTCTAAGAAATATCTTAAATTCTGTAAGTCCTCTCCTTCAAAAGTCAGACGCATATTCACCCATGCTTTTTCCCCCTATTTTTATCCTCTAAAGTGTTGGGATTTTGGAGATTCGATCTAATAAAAAATAATGAGGCCTGTTTCTCTATCAGAATTCTTTTGTAGCACCCACAGCTAATTATCAAGGCCCAGAAGTAAAACAAAACAAAACAAAACAAAACAAAACAAAAAACTGCTATATATCTTTTTAAATGAGGAAATGCACAGAAGTCACAGTTGAGCCACCTTTAAATGTGAGGCAGGTAAGAAGTGTTAGGTAAGATCGCGCAGCTTTCCTGAGACTCTCTACTCAAGCCCGCCTCAGATCCTTGTATCGTTATCTTTACGACCCACACAACATCTAAACACCCACGTTGCTAGCACGAGGCAAACTCAGACCCCGCACTTACCTTGTATTTTGAAGTGTCCCAGTTGTGGACTATGCGTGCGGGGATGAGAAAACTGTCGTCCACGTGGCAGCTGCCGCAGTAATACCACCCACTGTAATTGCACACCTTGGCTTTCCCATTGGAAAGGCCTATGGATCGCTGGCATCCTGTTCAAGGCAAAAGAAAGAGTCTATGATCATTGCTGTACTTCTAACACCACAGAACAAGGTTATACAACCCTCAAATAAAAGTCTGTAATGGGGAGAAAAAAAACTTCAGAGAATACATGTATAGAGTGTCCTTCCCTTGCTAGTCCAACAGCTTCACCTCCTCACTCCCAAGGGATCGCCATAACCGGCACCTAACTGGTCCTGTTTCTAGTCTCTTCCACGTCTTCTGCATACAGCTATCAGAGATCAGCCTCTCTACAATCCCGCTATTAATACCTCACTTTCTCCTCATAAACCATTTCTACCGCCAGCCATTCTGCTGGGGGCTTCTCATAAAGGATCTTATATAACACACCTAACCTTTTGAGATGGTTTTAGCCAAGTTAAGAATTTTGTCTGAGGTCACCTAGCCAGTAAGTGGTGGAGCTTGGATTGGACTCTAAGCTTGTCTAATTTTATTTTGTTTAAAAATTTTTTTTAATGTTTTTATTTCCAGGAGAGAGAGAGAGAGAGAGAGACAGCGTGAGCAGGGGAGGGTCAGAGAGAGAGGGAGTCACAGACTCTGAAATAGGCTCTAGGCTCTGAGCTGGCAGTCGGCACAAAGTCCGACACAGGGCTTGAACCCACGAACCGCGAGATCATGACCTAAGTGAAAGTCGGACGCTTAACCGACTAAGCCTCCCAGGCGCCCCTACGCTTGTCTAATTTTAAAATGATTCTAAAAACAAATACGTGGCCTTCCTTTACTTACGAAGTCAGTGAAAGAAACTGGTCCTTCAACTGGCCTCTATTTCACCTTTCCAACTACAGACTCTGACTCCCCAGTGGGAATCAGAGAATGCTCCTCACTATTCCCCAAATAAACAGGGTGCTCACTCCGCCCTTAACACATTGGCACATATTACTTCTCCTCACACCATACCCTCTTCTCTGATTTTGACTTTGCCAAATCCTGCCCATTACTCAGGACCAGTGGCAGCCTGCAAGTCATTGCTAAGGCCCTTTTTGTGTCCGAGGAAATCCATGATTCTGTGAGCACCGTCCTGGTCCTCTAAGAAGAACTGGTAATAAGCTCAGCTCTGTCACAAAGAAGCCATTCTTTTTCTTTAGGTAGGAGGAACCAACTGGTGAGGATAAAATTCCATCACAAGCCAAAGACAAAATCCTGGCAGCCCAGAACATATAATCATGATTATACTAACAGCAACATTATCCTGACATTTCTCATCTGTTGGTTCATTTCAGAAATCCTTCCATGTGGAGGCTCACTTCACGGTTGGGTCAAGTACCATACTGATCACAGAAATCTCACATTAATCCTATTTCATAATAAGGGCATAAAATGGAGTACTCTTCATCATCATCATCACCACCACCACGTTATACTACTACTGTTATACCTCACTTCCCTTAAAAGAGCTCCAAATATTTTGTTTAACAAACTGCTAACCTAAGAAGAAAGTGATTTGCATGTACTCTTTGAATGAAAATATCACAAAAACTCACAGGACTTTCATCACAAATAAGATGGCATCAGTAGGGGTGCCTGGGTGGCTTAGTTGGTTAAGCGTCCGACTTTTGCTCAGGTCATGATCTCTCGGTTTGTGGGTTCGAGCCCTGCGTCGGGCTCTGTGCTGACTGCCAGCTCAGAGCCTGGAGCCTGTTTCGGAGTCTGTCACTCCCTCTCTCTCTGACCCTCCCCTGCCCAGGCTCTCTCTCTCTGTCTCCTAGAAATAAATTTAAAAAGTTAAAAAAAAATGGCATCAGTAATCAAGCAGTTTCACAGTGTATTCTCCAGGAAGAGAAGTAAACCGTATTGTTTTTAAACACAAGACTTATTGAAAGATAGTAAGTAAATGTATCTGTATTATGCTTCAAAAGCTTCATCCTGTTCCTTCCTAGAATAGTTATTTCTTTACTATTGAGTAGCAGCAAAATCATAACAAGCTCCTGTTTTTCAGATTGGCTGAGCAACGAGATATGTGTGAGAGATAAAGAAGAATGAAACACGCACGTTGCTTCTGCTGGACGGAGGCGCTGTCACAATTACTAGACTCTGAACACTGGAATGCTGTTCGCTGCACTCACTGACCACATTATTGCTCATCTGGCATTTAACACACACTTCCTGAAACTACTGTGTCTTTTTATGTGCTTATCCAACTCCTCAGATCTATTCTCTTCCTCAGTACTTGACACAGAGCTTTACATGAAGGAGACTATTGGCAAATGTTTAGGTAGAAAGGATGATAAACTGAATATTATTTGACACATATACACCCACATATGAAGAGATTTTAATTTCTCAGAGCTATCCTAGAAGCGATCCTCCTAACTTGGTCATCTGACTCTTAAAAGCAGCGTACTTTTGTTAATAACCCCATGAGAAAGATGTTGCCCATTCTAACAATGATACATTACTCATGTGTTCATATATGGACGGTGGGACAGGAGTCAGTGGAACCTGGCACATCCTAGACACTGAGATATTGCTGTTTCCAAAAATTAGCATATGGTCAAATTGACTTAACTCTGAAATGACACTGAATAAAATTCAGTCTTTCCTAATGATTTAGAAAGTGATCACAGTCTTGCAGGAATTCAGGATCATCATTATAGTTTCAATTCTCACCACAGAACACAGCAAAAAATAAATTTGAGTCACTTTAGCTTTTTGGTTGTTAGATATTAGATATGATTAACATCAGTAAGCATTTGCTGGATATTGATATATGCTTTGGCAGATACTACTGGGTTTATTAGTCTATAATTTTTAATGGCTTTATTATAATTTCTTAGATGCAATAAACAGTATTAAAAGACACAAATATGCATTTTAAGACACTGTATGGTCTAAAAATGTGTATGTCAATCAGGCACACAGGTCCAAAGCTTAACATGCTGGAGGTTCAAATATAGGAGTTAACTAAATGAGCTAAGCAGTCTCACCACTGTGCACTAGTCTCATCAAAGAGAGAAGGGCTGAGAGAACGTGGCGAGGGCTCATTCTGGTTTTAGGTTAGAAGAAGCAAGAGCATAAAAACTGCTGTTACTGTGTGTCTTTACCTTCATACCTCATTTGGAACCACGTTCTCCTACTCTCCGTGCTGAAATGACCCCTAATGACCTAGAAGTAGGCTTGAACCTACCTGGATGCTTAGGACTGTTTTGGATACATGCTCTATACACAAGCACAGGTCCAAAGTTAGTAACCCTGTTCCTGTCTAGTACACACTGTGAACTTGACCCATCATCTAGGCCTGTTTTCCTCAATGCAAAATAAAGGGGCCAGCCTAAATCAAGGGTTGCCAGATTCAGTGAGCATCAGAATTTTCTGGAGATGTTTGTGACCCTCCCCCACCCCAATTCCCACCCATATACTTCAATTCTGTACTTCTGGATTAGTGCCCAGATTAGGGCCCTGCGTTTCTCCCCAACCAGACAAGTACCATCACAGACACTGGTGAGTAAAAGCTGAGGATTGCTCCCTGATTTCTAGGTGGCTCTAAGCTCTAAAATTCCAATTCTATTCAGGGGCAGAGGGTGTGCAGACTCCTAAGTGAAAGCTCATAATCTGTCATGTAGTTTCCTTTCTAGGCATCCAAAATCAACATTTCAGGTTTAGTCAATTTCTAAAAATTTGCTACAAGGAAACAACCGAAGTTCATTTTACAAGTGTTTTTCCAGAGCATTCATTGTCCCCACTGAGAAGCATCTTATTTGGTTTAGAATTAAAACCTTTAGTTTCCAGATCCAATGTAGTATTTGCTATTGAAAGAGCACAGGATGGGGGGGCCTGGGTGGCTTAGTCGGTTAAGCGTCCAACTTTCGCTTAGGTCATTATCTCGCGGTTCGTGGGTTCGAGCCCCGTGTCGGGCTCTGTGCTGACTGCCAGCTCAGAGCCTGGAGCCTGTTTCAGTCTGTGACTCCCAATCTCTCTGACCCTCCCCTGCTCACGCTGTCTCTCTCTCTCTCTCCTAGAAATAAATAAAACATTAAAAAAAAAAAAAAAAAAAAGAGCAGAGGATGGTCAGGAAAGAAGGTTAGAGGGCTAGTGGCCTAATACAGATTCATTTTCTAAAAAGCAATGCATGCCACTTGTTGAAAAAGAAAACACCTACTCTTTGAATTAACTTTAAAATTTCCTTGTTTAATATCATACTAGCAAATCATGGACTAAAAATGTCTGAAACAATTCACCCCAAAGATACACAATCTGGATTTCACATTATCACTGTGATGTTTTCAACAGGGGGGAAAAAAAAAGTGTTTTCTTAATAAAGACTATTAGAAAAACACATTTTTTTCAAGAGTGCCAAGGCTGGACTCTGACGAGTGACATTATGGGGAGAAAAACAGAGCTGCAAAGCTGAGACAAAAAATAATCAATTGAAATAACTAATTAGAGCTTATTTACATATTATATTTTTATGTGCTTTCAAACAGACTTTTCAATAATGCTTCTAAATTAAGGGGCATTTGTAGTAGGGAACCCTCCACATATTGGATCAAAGCAAATACATTCTTCCCAGTCTCTTTTTTGAAACTTTTCAGAGTGTGTTCAATTCATAGGAACAAAAAACTATCTCACAAGAGAACTCATTGGCCTTTTTTTTTTTTTTTGCTTCCCACCCCACTTCAAATCTTTAATGAACACATGCTCTGAAGAGCTTAGCTTCCCCTCTGGTACTCTTTTGGAAACCAATGTTACCATTTAACTGAAATCCTATTTGCTGCATGTACAGTCCAATTCCCAAATGGCTTTTCACTAAAGACACCCAAAGATTCTGTTGCCGGGGGTTGAAGCAGAAATTTTGGCATAATGCTCCACCAAGGGGCAATCTTTCTTCTCATAAGTGCACCTAGTTAGCTCAGTTGGCTGTGATGCAGTGTGACTGGGGCTGAGATCTTGAGGAGGAGCCAACCACCTTCTTGCTACTTCATGGCTACCAACCCAGCCCTCCTTCCCCTGACTGGCAGCTGGAAAATTCATGGGCATAAAAGTGACACAAGCTGTGGCTAGATCTAGGTGAATCTCTCTTGCTAAGGAAAGAACTCACACAATGCTTTCTAAGTCAGCCCCACTACCCCCTTTACCTCATTTGGTAAAGTGAATTTGGTGTTTTGTATTTGGAAGGTAGAAAGGTTCTAAGAAAAAAAACAAGGGCAAAAAAAAAAAAAAAAAAAAAGGAAGAAGAGGAGGATGTGTTTTCATTAAAAAGGGAGGAAAAGAGATAAGAGGATAAATTTTTCACTTTCTCTGTTAAAAGAGAAAAAGAAAACTGGCATGCTTCATCCCCTCTTCTACTGCATGTCCACAGAGGGGAGAGAGTTGGCCACAGAAAGGGCAAAAGGACTGCCTTTGCCCCCCTCCCCCCTTCTGTCCAGTGCCCTGGCATGGGCAAATGACCTGTGGTAAGCACTTTGCAAAATGTGGCTCAAAGACCTGGACTTTTATCAGAAGTTCTAGAGACCAGATTTTCCAAAATGAAGAAAAACAGAAATGAGGAGGTTCAAGGACTTGCTATTTTAGAAGAATCAGAGAGAAAAAGGTCATACAGAACTTAGCTCTCGCAGTTCATAGTCTATAACCATTGACTGATTATGTAATTAAGTGTTGAACATGTACTTTTTTTTATTGCCCTTTATTTTTTTATTTTTATTTTTTAGAAATAGTTTATTGTCAAATTAGTTTCCATGAACATGTACTTTTTAAAAGAAGGTGTCACCTACTAGGAATTTACCCAAGGGATACAGGAGTGCTGATGCATTGGGGCACATGTACCCCAATGTTCATAGCAGCATTTTCAACAATAGCCAAATCATGGAAAGAGGCTAAATGTCTATCAACTGACAATGGATCACGAAGATGTGGTTTATCTATACGATGGAATACTACATGGCAATGAGAAACAAGGAAATCTGGCCATGTGTAGCAACGTGGATAGAACTCGAGGGTGTTATGCTGAGCGAAATAAGTCAGGCAGAGGAGGACAGATACCATATGTTTTCACTCGTAAGTGTAAGAGGAGAAACTTTGAACAGAGGACTATGGGGGAGATGAAGAGGAAAAATAGTTGGGGAAAGGGAGGGAGGCAAACCGTGAGACACTCGAATACTGAGAACAAACTGAGGGCTGATGGGGGTGGGAGAGAGGGCAAGGGGAGAGGGGCATGGCGGAGGGCACTTGTTGGAATGAGCACTGGGTGTCATATGAAACCAACTTGACAATAAACTACAAAAGAAAAAAAAGGTTTTTAAACTTTTTAAAAATAAAAGAAGGTGTCACACTGGGTATACAATCACAAGTTCTGTTTAAGGAGATTGGAATTAGCACAAAGCCGGGCCCAGTGTTGCAACAAAGGATATCTGGACACAGGGCAGAAGCAATTTTTGCAATGTAACTTAGGATCCATCCAAGGAGGTAGAAGCAAAGCAAACCTGGGCCCAGACTTGCATCCTCCACTGCAGGAGAGAATGGAGCTGGGATGGAAGTGAAACTGACCACCCGTGTTCCCAAGTTACCCCAGGTAGAATGAGGCTACAGAATTCTACATCACGGCAATGGAAAGGGATAGGAACAATGAGAAACGCCTACTCAGAAATAAGCAATCTAAAACTTCTTCCATCTCAAACATCCAAACTGCTCTGTGTCTTTGAGATAAAGTGGTGATCCACAAAGTAGATTTTTTGTCATAAAATTCAATTAAAATGTGAAGAATTTGGATGGAGAATCAGGCACATGAAAATAAATGCCTCTGAGTATGTATTTTGTTTTAAGGAAAATAGTATCCACAAGCATCTCTAATAAAACTAAATGAACAAAAGGGTAAGTCAAGAAAAATCAACTGTGTGCCACCTATAACTGCTAATGGGAATAGTATGGCCTGCTGCTGGTAGTCCCTTTGTTTAATTCATGGGCTCACTTTAGATAGCAATACTTCCAAATTATTTTCTCCATGAAGTTTTAAAGTCCTTTGGATAATAAGTTCTCTTCCCAGGGAATGAAAACTTCATGGTTGGGAGGGAACACACATCCTCAAATACAATCCTGAAATGTACTGTCTGTTTCCAAAGCTATACTGAAATTTATTTCTGTTCATCAGGAAAGAATTTGTTCTGGTTGGCTTCATTTTATGTTTGTCTATAAATGGCTTTTGTAGCATTGAGAGATCATGTAAGAGAAATTGTCACTCACTGTTGGCCAAAACTTGGACTCAAAAAGTTGGTCTGTATAGTCAAAGGCTGCCATGTAAGGAAGCATTAAGCAACACTTGCAAGGAAACTGTTCCTATTGTGACCGAGGTACATTTAGGAGAACTTAAGCTGGCACTTGTAGAGTGGACTGTAGCTGTTGCTAGGAGAGCTATGTCCTTAAGAATATAACAGAAGCAACTCCTCTTGGACAAAATGGATATACGTATCTGAAGAATTTTCCTCTTAAACAACAATATGGCAAATGTTATGCCTGTAAAGTATTAGCACTGCGCCTGGACACTGTAAGCATTCAGTACACATTATATCTAGAGACAGAAACAGAGGGGACTGAGACTCACAGATATCAACTGTCCATGACAGAGGCCAGCAATGAAGTATAATCCTGTGTTACTTGATTATACTTGCATGACTAAGGCAACCAAAAAAAAAAAAAAAAAAAACCAAAAAAAAAACATTTTTAAGAAACCCAATCTGAACAATAACTGGTTTAAAAGTGAAAAGTACTGTATACTATAAGCTGTAAGGTGAGGTTGGTGGTTTTTTTGGTAATGAATAAATACTGAATATTTAAATAAGTTCATTTTTGTGTTGTATTAATAGAGCTAAAGGTATTATATTTAAGTAAGAAATGAGGAGAAAAATCAAATGCCAGGTTATTACTGCTGGTTGAAAACCTAGTGCCCTAGGAATCCCATGCATCTGTCTCTTGCTTCAACAGTGTTTGCATGAAACAGATCTGGGGACTACCCCTTCTTCCAGCCTCCAAAGACCCTCTCAACCTCCTTCCCAGTCACAACCTCCAGGACTGTCTCTTCTAAGCCGTCCTCTACCTCTGGGACTGACCAATGCTGTTTTTGTGGTTAGCTCCTTACTATCCATCAACCTTGAGCTCCTAAATTCATCAGAATTATCCCACCACAGTGGAGGCTGCCGTCAACTGCCCAGTCAACCTACATCTGCAGGCCTTCTACACCTACCTTTCTCCGGGCTTCTATTTTCATTGCAGGGATACGGCTCTGGAGGGCACGGGCCACTTCTTCTACCAGGTGGCGCAGGGGAAGCATGAGGGTGCCCAGTGTCTCTTGCAGATGCAAAACCAGGGCGGAGGCTGCCCTCTCCTCCAGGACATGCAGATGCCCTCCCAAGATGAGTAGGAGAAAGCCCTGCATGCACAGAAACTGCCGTGGCCCTGGAGAAGAACTGAACCAGGCCCTTTGGCCTGGACATCAGCATGACCTGGACTCTGCCTGCACAGACCTCTATCTCTATGATTTCTTGGAGAATCACTTCCTAAATGAGGAGGTGAGATTCATCAAGAAGATGGCGACCACCTGACTAACTCCTGCAGGCTGGGCTGAACTAGCATCTCTTGTAAAGGCTCACCCTCCTCAGTAAGAGCTTCTGGAGCCCAATATACTTGAAAGGTTCCCTCTGTATCCCCAAGGTGTCAGGGCATCTGCCACCTATAGCCACTAAGCAGTTTTTTAACACCCTGATGCCCTCTCCCCAGCTATGGACCAAATGGAAACAATAAAGTTTTTACCAAAAAGAAAATATAAAGCTGTCTAAAGTAGATAAATGCTATAATGTTTGTTTAATCTTTGTGGAATGTTGTTATTAAGATTATAAATCATATGAAATAAATTGATAAATACCAAGTAGATTCCAACTCAAGTTGAGAAGTGTCAGGATTCATTGGTCTTTTAGGTAAACAATGATTGAGAGCCTAAAGTCAATATTTAGTCAAAATTTATCTTGAAAGGCAATAAATCTTAATTTTTGCCCAGGCAAGTAAGTAAATATGTGCATTGTTCTGCAGATTCTGGCTGCTTTTCTGTCTACCAAATAGCTACGCTGAGTTAAAAATATCTGTGACACAGAATTCACTTCCAAAGACATGGATGGTTTGGAAGATGCTTACGAAAAGATGCTTCAGTACCAGTATTATGGTGGTGTAAGATCAGAGAAAGTTAATAATGAAATGTTATTATTTCAATATCTAATATATTTAAATCAGTCTATAGTTAGTATTTTTTCATACTTATCTTCTTAATAGTCTACGACTAGATTTTCTCATCAACGTCTGTGCCTGTCCGCTCTTTGCCCAAAGACTTTCAAGAAAAGTATGCAATTTTAAGTGGAAATAATAAATAAGGAGGTAAATGGATAAACAAATACTGACATAGTGCTTACTATATGCCAGGCTCTGTTATAAATACTTCACACATGCACACACACACACATTCATTTAATCCTTATCAATTCTATAATGTAGGTATTATCCCCAGTTTACAGGTAAAGAAACCGAGGCAGAGAGTGATAAAGTAATTCTATCCATGGTTGTATAGTTAGTAAAGAAGGCAGAACTTAATAGCATTATAGATGTATGTGCCCGTGTGTGTGCGTGTGCATGTATATATATTTCCATGTAGCTATTTTCTTGTGGCCATTTTTAAAAATGGCCTCTTTGTGTATGGCAATAGGACGAGCGCAGAAAATATAAATCAGTTATACCAAAGAGCATAATTTACTTTGTCAATGAATTAGCCTAGGACCTCACAGCATTAGCATCACCCTGAATATGAAGGGTGAAGGGGACAAAAATACAAATCTGGAAGGTAGAAATCAAAAGACAGTAAGAGGTAAGCAAAGGAGGAGGCAATTACTCTAATTGTGGAGACTGGGGAAGGCTGTGTAGGCATGGAACACGTGAGCTGAGCCTTGAAAAAGAAGAGAGATTTTGGAAGAGGAAAGCTCCAGTCAAAAAATAGGGCCATGTTTGGAAAACGTTGATTATTCTAGATGTCTGAGGTTTACTGTGACTAGAGGGGTGAAAAAAGAGTTTAGAACCATAAACTGAAACTAGTAACATAAGAATCCTAAATGCTTAGTGGGAAGAATCCTTATTGAGCAGTAAGTTATGCAGGAACAGCTAGAATTGTTGGAAGCAAAACAGCAACCTGAACTTTGGAAAGATTAACTGGCAAGAAAAAAAACCCAACAAAACAGAAGGGGAGAGGACCAGCCAATAAGCTATTGTACCATCTGGGCTTAAGTTGGCAGTGATCTTGGGGGCAGGAAGGGGAAAGAGGAGATACTATGGAGATAAGCCACAAACAGTTGATAACTGACTAATGTGGAAAGGATCAGGATTGTCAAAGATGCACATGACCTTGTATGCCATGAGCCTATCATTCAAAAGAGACAGGTTGTTTTTGGGAGAAACTGCTCTTTGTTTGGGGCAGTAAGTCCAAAAGACAGTTCAAAAAATTTCAGCTACCAGATCTACTGATTCCTAAACTCAGTTGACTGAGAAAAATTCCCCTTTACTGTACAAATCAGTTTAATTTTGATTTTCTGTTACTTGTAACTGAAAGCTTCTGCTGTATTTGATACCGAATGATGGTTGGGGGTTCTATTTCTCTGACCTAATACTTTAACTTAGATCTACACATTAAGATGCTAAGGTCTCATTATAAACCATTAGGTGGCATGAAATAATCAACATGCATTTCAGTAGAAGACACTTATCACTTTATAAAGAACTATATAAATATGAAGTGAGTAAAAGCTGAGTGAGGAAGAGATGATATAGTTGATAGGCTTTATTTCTTGACAGTACAGTGGTTCTCAACCAGGGAAGAGTTTTGCACCAAAAGGGGGCATTTACAGTATCTGGAGACATTTTTGGTTGTCATAAAAGAGTGAGTGGAGTAGGTACCATAATCTAGTGGATAGAGGCCAGGGATGTTGTTAAACATTTCTCAATTCACAGGACAGCCCCTACAACAAAGAATTATCTGGCCCAAAATGTCAGTAGTGCCACTGTTAAGAAACTCTGATAGTACAAACATAAGAGGGCAAAATAAGAGATCCAAGTACTGACCCTGTTTAATCATTGTTCTCTGCAAGTGACGGATACATTATTATGGGGAGGAAAAAAGCCCTCTTGCCAGCTCTACTTTCTTAGCTAAAAAACCTGATGCATGCTGCAAGGTTAGTTTAGGGTAGAGAGGTACCATCAAAGGAGAGGCCTCGTCCACACTGTACCACCATCTACTAGACTACCTGCCGGTAACATTGGATCCAAGCTTGGGGCTCTTTTCCTCATGAAGCAATCCTTCTGGTGAAATACTTGCTATCAATAATTGTTACTTGAAAAGCTGTAGAAATGGAAAGGGCTGAGCTGCAGTAATTATTCTAGACATGAAAGTGACCAGCAGTGGGAACACTGTTCCTCCATCACAGTCTTCCTCCCACTACCAGTTCACTCTTAGCCACAGGGGTACCAGGGCTCCCCATATTGTGCCCCTGCAACGCCAGCCAGCGCACGCGCGTCAGCCTCACCTCCCTGTAACAAGCCAAACGCGGGGCTGGGCTTTCTGTAACTTACACAATGAAAGACTGGGGGGAGGATATCTTATTAAATAAACCATCTTACTGGAATGTTCCTCTGAACCAGTGCTGAGCCATATAAGAGCCCAAGGCAAATGGAAGATTCAGTCATACTAATGCTATCTCTAAAATTTTATATTGTGTTCATTATGGGTTTTTTGGCATTTATTTTGATTTTTAAGTAATATTAGACTAAAATACTATTTATCTCCATTACTGAGGTTTTTTTTAGAGTTTTTTTTTTTGAAGGGGGGGCATCTTCTTAAGTTGTATGCCCAAAGAAATTGCATCACTCCCCCTACCCTCCTCCCAGCCCTGTGCTGAAGGACCCCGTTTTCCTTAGAGAGTTCACTGTGTACCCCAATGATGTTCTTTCGGGAGTGATTTTCCCTGATCGTTAACGTTATATTAAACTACCACTAACTCTCTTTTTCTGAGACCCTACTTTATCAAGAAGTGAGGAGAAGTTGAGTGAGGAAGAGAAGACATGGTTGGTAGAAGCTGTTTTTGGACAGCACAGTGGTTACACCTCTATTTCAATGGTTTTGAAAGGTCAATAGCTTCCTACTGGCTTGGACGCTCAGATTATCTTTTTGATTTCCCTGAAAAGCAGGACGTATTCCTTTAGTCTTTTTCTGGGACTTAGGGTTCCTTCCGGCCTGTATATAGAAGTTTCTGTGCACATCAGCCTCATCCTGCCCGTTGCTTCTTTCACAAAGCCTTACCCACTGGGGCCCCTTGGGCTTCTCCTCCACCTCACCCCCCATTCGGATGCCTGCTTCTCTTTCCTTATATTTTTTGAGAGTCTCATCTCTTTGAACTTTACAGTATCTTTACAACACCACCTTTCCTCTTCTTTGCTAAAGCCTCTGAAAAAACCTTGACAGCATCTTTTAAGAGTAATTTTTACTTGAGCTATTTTAGTAATGACAACAATTTGATAAAATTAAAGTCATGAGAGTGGATCCAAGTAGTGCTAGGAACAGTCTCAAAGTGAAAGAGATCACTTTCATCAGCTTCCCGTAAACCCATGCTTGAGTTTCTTTGTTTTCACCCCAAACCAAATTCTTTATGTTCCAGAAGACATAGGGACTGCCTTGGTGTATTTTCTTCTTGGACTCTTTTCCCTATGGCATTTTTGGCCTTCTTTCCAGGCTTTTCTAAAAGTGCAGGTTTGTGACCACCTCCAAAGCTAACCTTTTAACTATGTGTTTAGTATTTGAAGGCAGGCTGTCTGTGTCAGGATACTCAGAGTACCACGCAAGACACAAAAATACATCTAGGAGCAAGAAACCCCTGTTCCCTGGTACTCGTGTTGCCACTTGAAAGGCATTTCCTAGAGTGATGTTCCCAGCGTGTCTCCCCATTGCCTGTCCAGCCCTGGCCACAGAGGGAAAGGTGAGGCATCCAGCGAATTTGGAAGAACTCTGCCAGGGTCTGCTTGGCCTTCAGGATGCAGCCTTTCCGTGTGCGAGGGCAGGAGGGCATGGCCTCTGGGACTGCCGCTGTGGCCGTGTGAGTTGGTCTAATTTAAGGGTCCTGGTAAAGCCCCTATTAGGACGACGGCTCACACACACGACATCTTCTAATGGGAGTGGGAAGGAAAAAGGACTCCGATCAGGCAACCCGAGCCCACAGGGCCATGGGGGAAGGTCACTGAGACAAGGATCATGCAGGAAAGCAGGGCTCAGAGGGTTGATGGGCACCAGCCACCTTTCATTCAGTTAAAATTCTTCATCTATTTTTTTTAACATTTATTTATTTTATTTATTTATTTATTTTAATGTTTTATTTATTTCTAGGAGAGAGAGAGAGACAGCGTGAGCAGGGGAGGGTCAAAGAGAGGGAGTCACAGACTGAAACAGGCTCCAGGCTCTGAGCTGGCAGTCAGCACAGAGCCCGACGCGGGGCTCGAACCCACGAACCGCGAGATCATGACCTAAGCGGAAGTCGGACGCTTAACCGACTAAGCCACCCAGGTGCCTCAACATTTACTTATTTTTTAAAGAGAGCATAAGCAGGGGAGGGGCAGCGAGAGGGGGAGACACAGAGTCTGAAGCAGCTCCAGGCTCTGTCAGCAGGGAGCCAGACATGGGGCTCGAACCTATGAACCGTGAGATCATGACCTGAGCCAAAGTTGGAGGCTTCACCAACTGAGCCACCCAGGTGCCCCTAAAATTCTTCATCTTAATGATGGATGAGAAACGTCATTTTCCTACAGGTTTCCCATCCATTGGTAGGCCACAATAAGACTTCCATTCATCCAAGCACCTTTTCCATATTTTCTGGGGGAGAAAAATGAAGGAGGCACAATACTACTGAATTAAAATTTGTCACTTTGGGTTCAGCTGATATTTTGTAACATTTGAATTGCACGTAGCCAAGGCAGTTTAATCTGCCCTCAGGTTAGAGTGTTGAAGGCACTACCCGGCCATATCGAAAGGCCCGGCCCAAGGCTGGATGATACACCAGTGGCAGGGCTACAAACAAAACCACGCTCTACAGCTCCTAATGGATTACTTATCCCACTGAGTCTAGATGCTGCCCAGCCACCAAATCATGGGTATTTATTATTGTGTCTGGTCTCTAAAAGCCTAGGGGCTAAGAAGAATATCTTTATTGATAAAGACAGAGAAAGAAACCAAGGCTTTCAAACTCAGTCCATCCTCTGTGTCAGAGGTACAGGCTTGATGATTTGATGGGGAAGTGGTTTTCAGCAAGGCTTTCGGTTCAGCTTCACATGATTTACTTACTTTGCTGAAAAAATGAGCAAGATACAACCCTTGGTATTTTGATATGTACTTGGTCAGAATGTGCTTTTCAGCATGGTGGCTATAGTTAAATATTTTATCATATACCTGAAAGTTTCTAAGAGAGTAGATCTCACCATGCAGGGCACCTGGGTGGCTCAGTCAGTTAAGCATCCAACTTCAGCTCAGGCCATGATCTCAGGGTTCCTAAGTTTGAGCCCGTCCATCATCAATGAGCACCCCTCAATGAGCTCTCTGCTGTCAGCGCAGAGCCCACTTGGGGTCCTCACTGCCCAGCTCTCTCCTCTTCCCCTGCTTGTACACATGCTCACTCCTTCTCCCTCTTAAAAATGAACATTCAAAAAAAACTCTCACCACACACACACACACACACACACACACACAGTAACTTTGTGAGGTGATGGATACCTTAACTAGCCTTACTGTGGTAATCATTTTGTAATACATATATATATCAGATCACCACATCATCCAACTTAAATTTACATATATTAGCAAATATGAACTATTGGGAACTCATTGGAATAAAAAGCTTCTGCACAGCAAAGGAAATAATCAGCAAAACTAAAAGGCAACCGACAGAATGGGAGAAGATATTTGCATATGACATATTGGATAAAGCATTAGTATCCAAAATCTATAAAGAACTTATCAAACTCAACACCCCAAAAAAACAAATAATCTAGTGAAGAAATGGGGAAAAGACAAGAATAGACACTTCTCCACAGAAGACATCCAGATGGCCAACAGACATGAAAAAATGCTCAACATCACTCATCATCAAGGAAATACAAATCAAAACCACAATGAGATACCACCTCACACCTGTCAGAACGGCAAACATTGACAACTCAGGCAACAACAGATGCTGGTGAGCATGCAGAGAAAGAGGATCTCGTTTGCACGGCTGGTGGGAATGCAAACCGGTACGTCCACTCTAGAAAACAGTATGGAGGTTCCTCAAAAAATTAAAAATAGAACTGCACTACAACCTAGCAACTGCACTACTAGGTATTCATCTAAGAGATGCAGGTGTGCTGTTTTGAAGAGGCACATGCACCCCAGTGTTTACAGCAGCACTATCAACAATAGCCAAAGTATGTAAAGAGCCCAAATGTCCATCAGCAGATGAATGGATAAAGAAGGTGTGGTATATGTATACAATGGAGTATTACTCAGCAATCAAAAAGAATGAAATCTTGCCATTTGCAACTACGTGGATGGAACTAGAGGGTATTATGCTAAGTGAAATTAGTCAGTAAAAGAAAGACAAATATATGATTTCACTAATATGAGGAATTTAAGATACAAAACAGAAGCAAAAATAATATAAAAACAGAGAGGGGGACAAAACATAAGAGACTCTTAAAAATAGAGAACAAAGGGTGGATGGAAGGATTGTGGGAGGGTGAGGGGCATCAAGGAATCTACTCCTGAAATCACTGTTGCACTATATGCTAAGTAACTTGGATGTAAATTAAAAAATAAATAAATTTTTTTAAATATACATAATGCTATATATCAATTATATCTTAAAGCTAGGGGGAATGAATAAATTCTGGGGATATAATGTGCAGCATGGTGGCTATAGCTAAGAATACTGTACTGTACACTTGACAATTGATAAGAGATCTTAAATGTTCTCACAACAACAAAAAATGTTAACTGTGTGAGGTAATGGATGTCTTTACCAGCCTTAATGTGGCAGCTATTTCATAATATATATGTATATCAAATCATCACAATATTGACCATAAACTTATACAATGCTGTTTGTCAATTTTATCTCAATAAAGCTGGGGGGAAATAAAAGAATGTGTTTTTCAATCTTTTGGAAACTGACACAAGCCTGCATGTCTTTGGTTTTGGAATCCTAGTTCCTTCTAGAAGTGGTATACAGCACACACTAAATTAGCTAAAGTCAATAAATGAAATTAATTTTGCTGGTCACCTTTATGATATCCATTAAGAAAGAAACACTCTCAATGTTAAGATTTGAGAATGGTATCTGCGTGAGCGAGTGGGATCGCAAAGTCGCTGGGTAGGCACATCATCCCACCACCCGGAGCGGGGCCCCGGGGGGTGGGGAGGGATCTAACCAGGCTGGGCAGCCCAGCACCAGCCGGTTTCCTGGCTGCTTCTGAAACTGCTTGGTCCCAGGAAGACCCGGGAGAGACCACTAGAAATCTCCCCTCCCTGGGTTAGGGCAGTTGGTGCTGGAAGGCACATACTAGAAGCAGACTGGAAATGAGAGAACAAGGTGAGCAGACCACAGCCTCCTCGTTCTCTGAGGGGCAGCCACGTTTATCATTTACCCTCCTTTCATCTGATTCCAGTTTTGCTGTCCGCACTGTTGCATGATAGAGAATTGTCTCCTCTTTTCTCCCTCCTTCCTAGCAGGGAGCTGCTAAAACAGTTGGAATTTCCTCAGTGATACAAGTGTCTTTCAGATTCCTGAGCCCCTTGGATGGATCACAGCTGACTTTATGCTACTGAGGTGACTCATGGTGGGCCACAAAATAGCTTCAGATGGAAGGTGGTCACCAGAAGGACCAACCACATGATTAGAGGGTTTGGTCTTTGAGCCAGCCTGACCTCTGGGGAAGGAATGGGGGCTGGAGACTGAGTTCAATCACACGGTCAATGATACAATCAAGCCCATGCCGATATAATGCAACCCCAATAAAAACTCTGGACACTGAAACTGTGGAACCTCCTGGCTGAAAAATATACTGGTGTGCCAGGAAGTTCACATGCCCTGATTCTAAGGGCAGAGAGCACAGAGGCTCTGCATTTGGAGCCTTCCCAGACCTCGCCTTCTCGGTGTCTTCATTTGGCTGTTCCTGATTTGTGTCCTTTCTAATAAAGCTGCAATTATGAGGATAGTGCTGTCCTGAGTTGTGAGTTGTTCCAGCAAAGTATTAATCTGAGAGGGTTGCGGGAACCCCCAAATTTGTAGCTAGTCAGTGAGAGTGTGGGTGGCCTGGGACGCCCTGAGTTCGTAGCTGGCATCCACAGCTGCAGCAGTCTTTTGAAGGATCAGCCCGTAACTCGCGGGGTCTGTGCCAGCTGCAGGTGGCCAGCGCCAGAACTGAACGGCAGGACAGCCGCGGGAGCTGAAACAGAACGTGTGTCTATGGGAGAAACTGATGGTGTGGTGCCCGGAGAAGGGTGTGCACCCCCGTGTTTGAGGAATCCTAGTCCTGCAAAGAGAAGGTCAACTAAGTTTGGAAATGCTGTATGCTTATACCTGTGATCAGAATAATAGAGGCTTTAAAAGGTTACATAGTCAAAAAAATTTTCTTAAGTCCCTGGAAACCTTCAAGATCATAACTAGTTTTCCAAAAGGGGAAGTTTCGGGTCCATTATTTCTTAATATTATTAAACAACCTAGATGACTGAGTAGAGAACATGTTAAATATATCTGCAGATGACTCCAACCTAGGATTCCTAGAGAATACGGTGAGAGTGGGAGGGAGGGCTCAAAACAGAGGAGGATCAGGACAATCTAGCGCACACACATACTGTGCACCAGATACACAGCTAGGGAGGCAGCACTGAACAAGACAACACAGCCCTCGCCATTACAGCATTTGCAGTAATACCGTAATGTGGAGAAGACAGGAGGAGACAGGTATGAAATAAGCAATTACACAGACGACACTATAATCTCGATTATGACAGTACTAGAGTCAGAGGTACTAAACCAGCATTACAGAGGAGAGAACTAACTAGGTCTTAAGTGAGTCCTAGGGGTCGGGGAAGGCGTTCTTGAGATAGTAATGCTGAAGGAGTGACCTCAAGAAAGAGTTGGGTAGTGGAGATGGTGGTCATATTCCAGAGAGAGGCGACTGCAAGTGTGAAGGCTCTGAGGCAGGTGGGAAAGGAAGTGGCACATTTCAGGAAGAGAGGAAAATCAGTGTGGTCGGGACTTGGTGTGTGGGAGGAAGTGACGAGAAGAGCTGAAGGTGAGGAGGTGGGCGGGAGTAGAATTATGCAGGTCGTTATAAAGATCCTGGTCTTCATGCCAAAAGAAGTGGGACGCCAGCGAAGGACTGTAAAGGGAGGTCTACCACAGTCAGTCTGCATTTTAATACAATCACATTCACTATGGTTGAGACGAGATTGGGAAAGGTTAGGAAGGAAGCAGGCAGACTGGTTGAGAGGCCACTGTAGTTGTCTTGGTGAAAGATGACACTGCTGGTAGCAAAGAAATGGGGGAGGTAAGGGCTATCTCAAAATTCAAAGTCTAAATCTACTCGGGAAGTATCAGATGGAAAGTAGGCAAACATTAGTATGTATTAAAAAGGTAGCCAGAAAGTGAGTAAGGACTTGAAGTAATCTCGTTCTTCATTCTTATTCACCACTAGGTAGAACCTTGTTAGAACACCATGGTAGTGACCAGAATGTAAGGAAGACATGCAAACCTGGAGATTATCAGCAGATTGATACCTCAGTGGTTAAAATGTTGGACATATGTAGAAAAAACAGTTGAAAGAAACGTGCTTAGAAAGCCTAGAGAAAACTAAAGCATGGCTTGATTCATTCACTAAGAACAATATGGGTTAGGCCAGTGGCTTCTCAAACTTTGTACGTATGCAAATCAACTGGAAAGTTTGTTAAAATCTCCAGATCTGATCCCAGAGATCCTGACTTCAATAGGTCTAGGGAAGTGTTCAGCCTTGTTCCCCCTCACCACTCTTGTGATTCTGATGCAAATGGTGCTCTGATCACTTTGGGAAGGCTGAGCTCCTGCCTTTGAAAAAGTCAGACACACACCATAGGCCCATGACAAGAGTCCAGGAGAGTGGAGGAGGTGGGGTCATACAGGAAGAATGCTCAATTCTACCTGGGGGATTAGAATAGGGCAGGGGTAGGGGAGTCACGGAAGGCTTGTAAAGTAGTCTTTATGGGCATAAAGGGTCTTTCACACCCAGAAGTCTTCAACAAAGCATAATACAAAACTGTACCCAGAATACTGCCTTGTCACCCCTGATCGCGGGGCTCACTGCTTTGCTGGACTGTTCCATTTTACTCTGAAATGTGGAAAGAAGTTTTATGCACTTTATTTCTTATTAATGTGATTTAATTAAAACATTTTCTGTGTTAATATATTTCAAAGTTTAAGACTTGAATAAGCAATATGTTGTATACCGGAAAAGAATATAACATTAAATGTCAACTATACTTCAATTAAAAAACAAAATAAAACTTGCATACAATTATATTTTCTACTGATAAAATTAACATTTAGTTGGCCCCCACACCTCTGAAACTTTATATGGTCCATGTTTGTTGAATGAATGAATGACTGGATGGAAATAATACTGTAAGGAATAAATTGGTATTACTCAATTACTAGATTTCCTTATCTAGGGATGCATTTACTCATTTCACTTCAGCATGTTTTTGCTTTTAGGCAGTACAATGAATTTTAGAAAACCTCTCAAATAGCTCTTACTTTAGAAGAGCCCATGAAAAACTTAGCTTTTCAAGGAACTTAGCTAGAAATTAAGAAGAATATTAACCTGCCCCCAGGTAGGATACCCCCAGTCTATCCTAAAACCACACCTAGACCAATTTCTCTCCCAATGAAATGTCAGTAAATAGAAATTATTAGCTCAATGTAGAGTCCAACAGTATATTAACACTTACTTTAGAAGTTTAGCTGGAAATGAACACATGATGAGAACAATGTTAACCATAAAGGAAGCTACAAAGAGGGACAAGAACTTTCCAGACCAAAGTATAGCAACAAAGACTGGTAGAAATGAACAGCTTAAAAAAAAAAAGATAGCACAGCTATGGTCTATGAAGTTCAGGAAGGTCTATCAAAAGATCTCTATCTTCTGAAATTCAAAATGATTTTATTCTTCTGAAACATATCAAAGACCAACATGTGACTTCTATGATGAGATACCAGGAATAAATCAAAAAGCAAATTTATATCCTATAAAATCAAACAGCCTACTTATATAAAGTGATCAAATCTCTCTGAATTTTAGAATGTGAAATAGTTCAAAACTCAAACTATATAACATTCTTCTTCTTCCATAGTCATATTACTACTTCAGTGTGTATTCAGATTCTTAACTCACATTTACTTTTATTTAAAATTATTTTCTAGACAGAATAAATTAGAGACTGCAAAAAAGAGTAAAAAAGCAAAGTTATCCAATGATAAACATCAGAGTCAGGAAAAAGATTCCCATCTCCTGCCTTCTTAATCAAGTGATATTTCTACTGGTTTGAAATATCTTCCCCGAAGGAAAAACGTATTATTATTAAATGAGGTTTAAATGGAGGGACCACATTAATATAATTTTCTCTAATCTTCTATAGTCAAAGAATCACAAAATGAGAGATAAAAGGTACCATATAGAGCAAGGCTGTCCCCTCTAAAATATCCCAGACAGATGGAAGTGTTGGAAGAAAATTCAAAGACCTTTTAGTTCAACTGTGTGCTATAATTACTCATTTGTCTGGCTTCCAATTTTCAATTTCTATGAGAGCAAATAATGGGGTTATTCTGTTTACTATGCATTAAGCATAATGCTTAGAACACAGTAGGGCTTCCATAAACATTTGCAGAAGGGCTGAATTAATAAATCTTCATCTTGCAGATGAGAAAACTGTAGCTCAGGCAAGTTAACTGACTTGCCTTGAGGTCACAATTCCAGTTCTTTCAGTCTCATTGGTCAGGGCTCTTGACACTCTGCTAATTTTCACCCATGGCCATCAGATCTTAAATAAGGGAAAGCCATTCCAATCTGGACATATCTGTTCCCTTGGTTGGGTGGAGTTACCAGAATACATCTGTTTTCACTTCTAAGTGGCGGTCTTCAAAAATACGGGGACAACATGTGTGTCCTACTGTAGGTTGCGTGTGGGTGGCATGCTATTTAGTCCTTTCACTACCCTATGACGTGTCAATAGATGTAGCTGTCTGTTCCTAAGAGCAACATCTATAACTGAAATTTCCAGGTGTGGTCTGGTCACGGCAGAATGCAATGAAGATACAATCTCTTTGGGACCTGTTTGTGAATGCTTTTGATATAAATACAGCAGCATAGATCCTGGTTTCCCACTGCCTCATTTGTATACCCACATGAGCTGCTATTAGATCAAGTGTCCTGTGCCTTCTATCTTCGTTGTTAATTTTCTGAATATAAGCATGGGACTGTTTATCTCTACAAAAATCACATTTTTTTTTTTTTTTTTAGAGAGAGAAAGAGAGTGCAAGTGGGGGAGAGGGGCAGAGGGAGAGAGAGAGAATTCCAAGCAGGCTCCACACTCAGCACAGATCCAGACGCAGGACCCAATCCCACAATCCTGGGATAATGACCTGAGCTGAAATCAAGAGTTGGATGCTCAACTGACTGAACCACCCAGGTGCCCCAAATCACTTGTTTGGTCCATTTCTCTAGCTTGTATTTCAGAATCTGGATTCTGTCGTTCAACAAATTAGTTGTCCAACATAGTTTTATGAGAGTTCCAAATTTGAAAAGTATGCCTATGATATCTTTATCCAGGTAATTACTGTCCTGTGTAGACAAATAATAAAAGGAGATAATCCTTATACAGCACTTACTGTATGCCAGACACATTTCCAAGCCCTTTTACCTCATTTTATTCTTACTATAAACTTATGAGGTAGATGTGATTATTTTCTCACATCTGAGATTACAAAATAGAGATGCAGAAAGGTTCAGTAATTATGTAGCAAATCTGGAAACCCACTTTGATTCCACAGTGGTTGATCCTAATTACTAAATGATGCTCATTCTCATTATTATCATATACCTTTACCAACAACCTTATAGGCTGAAAGGGATCCATGAGTCAGCAATCCTTGTATAAAGCTGCCAATCATTCACAAAATGGCATAACCATAATCTCTGAAAACCCAAGATTTTCCATGTTGAGGATTTTGTAAAATGCATTTCTTTTTTTCCTTTTTTTTTTTTTTTTTTTTAAGTTTATTTATTTATGGGACCCCCCGGTGGCTCAGTCAGTTGAGCGGCCAACTTCAGCTCACGTCATGATCTCATGGTTCGTGAGTTTGAGTTTGAGCCCTGCATCGGGTTCTGTGCTGACAGCTCAGAGCCTGGAGCCTGCTTGGGATTCTGTGTCTCCCTCTCTCTCTGCCCCTCCCCCACTTGAGCTTTGTCTCTCTCTCTCTCTCAAAAATAAATAAACATTAAAAACATCTTTTTAAAAGGGTTATTTATTTATTTTGAGAGAGACAGAGACAGCACGAGTGGGGTAAAGGCAGAGAGAGAATCCCAAGCAGACTCTGTGCTATCACACGGGGCTCGAACTCCTGAAACTGTGAGATGACCTGGGCTGAAACCAAGAATCGGATGCTTAACAACTGAGCCATGCAGGCACCCCCTTTTTTTTTTTTTAACAGAACAAGTCTTTTGATTTTTTTATTACTCAAAAAACTTCACTTTTTTATTTAGCTTTCTGACTCTGTGCTTGTGCCTTCAACAATTTTACGATTTTCTGCTCCTCAGTAAGGAAAGCACACCTGGTCCTGTCACAAACACACTTAGCTCACATGGACCCACCATAGGCCCTGCTGATGTGTTTCCTCGTTTTAGACAACCTCCTAACTGAAGGTCTCACAGCACGAACTCCTTGAAGGTGGCCTGGGCACATACCACATGCAGGTTTTGGTGCTTTCCCAACCTTCTTGGTATAACGGTAAGCCATTCTATTACCAGGGGTTCGGGACAGTCTAGTTGTGTCAGAGGTTACGTTGTATATGTTAAACGCTGACCATTCTGAATGCCTATGGACGCTGTCTCTGGCTGGGGCGGGGTGGGGGGGAAGAAGCCCAAATGCTTGGGCATGGACCTGACCTGACTGTCTAGTAACTCATTTTCCTTTGTGCATCTTCAACCAGAGTATAAAGTCGTGTGGGTCCAGACCATATCTTTGCTTCTCTTATATCTCTCATAGCACCTACTACACAACGACCTCATAACAAAAATTCAAGGCTTTTTTAAAAGTTTATTTATTTATTTTGAGAGACAGAAAGAGAGAGCTTACATGAGTGGGAGAGGGGCAGAAAGAGAGAGGAAGAGATTGAATCCCAAGCAGTCTCCCTGCGGTCAGCACAGAGCCTGACGTGGGGCTTGTTCCCACGAACCATAAGATCATGACCTGAGCAGAAATCAAGAGTCACCAGGCATCTCCCCACCAAAATTCAAGTTTTATCTTTGATAGATGGGTAATAAAAGCCAAGGAGACTTCCCTGAGTTTAATTCTATAGGAAATACAAGGATGAAATTTAAAATGGGTAAATGCGGGGCATCTGGGTGGCTCAGACCGTACTGGGCTCCACACTACCAGCGCAAAGTCTGCTTGGGATTCTCTCTCTCTCTCTCTCTCTCTCTCTCTCTGCCCTTCCCCCTTATGAGCATGCACTCACTCTCTCCCAAAATAAATAAACTTTAAAAAATAATAATAACAATAAAATGGGGAAGTGGGAAGAGACAATACTTTCATTCTTTAGTTTTCAAATTCTCTACAACAGGGACTCTCAGGCAGAAGCAGAAACGGACTGCGTCAGACTCCAAGCCAGTGGCCATGACAGTCTAGCCCCTTCCCCAGTCCCATTCTCCTGCTCACCCCCTTTAAGCCCCCACATCTTCTTCGAGGGGATTCTATAAAACACTGACGAGCACAGCCCGCATATGGCTCCTACTTGCATCTCCCCAGGTACCTGGCAGAGCATGTGTGTGGCACACATGACGTGATTAATAAATGCTTGTTGAAATGAACCCTCCACCCGAACTCTGCTGAAAGATCTTCCTATCAGCAACCCCTCTGTGGTCATATTAAAGGCTGGGGAGATAAAACAGCCCTTCAGGACACACACACATACACACATGAGATTTCTCCTCTGGGAGACAACAACTCAGTACACTAAAAAGAAGACAATGCAAGATAAAAAGGCAACAACAAACTAAAAAAATTCTCTTTTATCCAAGCTGTTTATATGCTTTGAGGGGAATATCTAAGTTTTTCTTTACTGCCTTATTCTCTTCCAACTGGCTACCTGCCTATTCCTTAACTCAAATAAATCTTCACCTTATTCTCATTCCTAGCAAGTGGGAGACAAATTTGAAAACAGTACTAAAGATAGGAATTGGAGATATCAAGGAAAGTCAATTCTTTTTATTTCTGTCCCTCTTTTCCTTAGCAGATCTTGCACTTTGGCTACTAGAGGATCCCTGATTTTTCACATGAGAATCGAAACAGATTTTGGCTCTGCTAACAGTTTTTTTCCCCTTCAAGAGCATAATATACAACTTCCCTTCTTAGAAACCCACATATCTTTCTTTACCTAAACTCACATGCATAATCAGCTCCCAAATTCAATTTCTCTTTTTTTTAAGAATTGCTATTCTGCATGATTTACACTAAGGCCAGTAAGTGGCTATTCCCTCCTCAGAAATGTTGCTTACTTCCAGACTGGCAGCTATTTAATGAATAATTAACCGCTCCATACTTTCTATCAGGGATGCTTGTATTACCAGGGTAAAGGTATACTTTATGTCTAAACGATGTCATAAAATAGGCCTTTGCCAGAAAGACGCCCTCATTTATCACACGACATGCCTTGTGGTATTAACAAGGTCGATACTGTTTGTTTAATATATTTTGCTTTCATAGGGGCTTGAAATGATTTGTTTTTGCAGCTGTAACAGAGTTAAATTAGGGATTTAGCTTCTGCTTAGCTAGTTGAGCATATATAAGCAGGGGCTATTAATTATCTGCCTAGAGGCCTTTAGTCCCCCTCCCACTGCTTCCAGCATCCTGGGGGGACGGAGTTACACCCCCAGCAGCCAGATTCCACCCTCGAATAACCAACCCTGGCTTCTCGGAACAGGGGAGAGACGAAATCATTCAAACTGTTATTTCTTACTCCACAGCAGCCCTCACCCCAACACGTAAAGGTTATTGGTGGGTAGATTTTTTCATTGTTGAGTAAGGAATTTAAGAGAAAAATCTTGGTTCAAAGACTAGTTCCAGACATCCTTCCTCACAAATGAGAAACTAACAACAACAAAAAAGTTCTGTGACCCTGAAGTACCAATAATCAGTCCCTTTCCCCTTTTCTCTCTGCTCACACTGCTGCTCTGTCTTAAATGGAACAGGAGGAGAGGAGGAAGTTTGCTCCAAAGATAAACTTGTCAAAAGTCTGCACTACAATTCTAATTCCTCTCTACCTGTTTGTATCCTGTGGGAGCAGCCGCTGAAAAGCTCTGGAGAAAAAGGGCAAGGGGAGAGAAGGGGCCAGAAGGGGCCAGAAGGGGTGGGGGCAAAGAAAAACTAGAGTGCAATTCAAACAAAAATAAAATCTCTCTCTCTCTCTCTTTCTCTCTCTCTCTCTCTCTCTCTCACATACACACACACACATACACACACACACACACACACGCTCAGACACACAAAGAGAGAGAAAAAAGTGCTTCCCCCCCACCGCAGGTCCTAACAACATACTTCTTTATCAGAGGTTCATTGTCAATCAATTAGCCGAGGCAGCAGGGGTCTGTGAGGTAGGGGCACCCAGGGAAACAATGGGCAGCCCTGTTGTATTACTATTTAATCACTTTTGCTAAATAAATAGAGCAGCCCCGAGGTGCTGTCATGTCAAGGGAATTTATTAGGGAAAAAAAAAGAACTTCATTTCTTCCTTGGCCATTCCTTTTTTCCCTTCAGGACAAGAGAGGGTTATTACTGTAGCCTTAAGTTCCATCTTTGTGTTTCTTGCCTTTGATTCCCACTCGGACCCTGCCACTTTCTGGCACTAATTTGTCAGGCTGAACAAAGAGAGGATTTGTACCTCCTGTAAGGTCTCAATTAGGAATGGCTTCTGCTGTATTATGTGCCATTCAGAGAGGACACAATGCCGGTAATTACAGGAATTTGCACTAAATGGCTGAAGAATTCACAGCAAAACTTTTCCCCCCCTTGGGCTTACTCCTCCCAAGGGCTGGGGGGGGTGGGGGGAGGAAAGCAAAAGCTCTTAATGCCGGAGAGATGTAATTACCAACAGCAGTCCCAAGAGGTTAAACAGCAGCCAAAGGAGTAAAACCATAAAACTGACAGTGTGGAAATAGTGGAGGGGATCCCCTCGGCTCACTGGGTTTTTGTTTTTGGGTTTTTTTTTTTTTTTTTTTTTTGCTGTGTCTTCTGTTAACATTTCAGCTTCAGTTCAGAATCGGGCATACTGTCCCATAGCAGCCATCCGCTCTCACTCCCAGATTATAAAGCAGGGACAGAGGACCGCTCTGACGGCCAGCTTTGCAGCTCTAGTGGCACCTAACACAAGGCCCGGGGCCCTTTTCTTACCCAGCTGGTAGGTTTCTTGATTGCTGGGAAATTACAGGAAAAATAGCTGTATGTAGTCAGGCCAGGAAACCATCTATCTTCTGAAGGGAAACAGGTATGTACCCGTGGCTAATTCCTGAAGAAAACAGGACTGCTGCCTTAGGATAGGATTTATACAGCGTTTTGTGAACAACCTAATTGAGAACAACCTAATTGAGAACCACTTATAGCTACATACTTCATGAATATTTTAATAAGCTGCATAACCATTTGTTTTAGCATTAATATTTTAATACCACAGATGCCTCATTGCCAAACCAAATTTTGAATCCCAACCGGTAACTTTGCTGAAGAATCGTCCCTCATTTTCTGCCACAGCAGTGTTTCTGAAAAGTTGTACTAAAGCGGCACCAAATGAAATGTTCTGAAATCCCACTTTCATCATACACTCCTCTGCTCAGGAACCTTCTGAGACTTCAGGGCCAAATATTAAGCTCAACACCCTCAAACTCCTTTTGTGGGTCGAAAATGACCAGAAAGCTGCAACCTCACACAAGTTCTACTTGACACCACCTCTCACCGTTCTCCAAGCCAGTGGATGGCCCTCGCTTCTCTAGCTCTGGTCACCGCTGCTGTGTGGCCTGCAGCTGTGGTCCTGTGATGAACGTCTGCCTCCCTAGCAGACTGCAGGTTCCATGAGGACGAGGACCCCATCTGCCTTCCTGCAGCACTGACTCTTCCACATGCATTGGGGCGTTTTGGCACATGGCAAGAAAGTCAGCCCTCGATAAATGGTAGGATGACTGAAAGAACTTCATTTTCAAAGGCATGTTTTCAGGAAGAAGGAATGCAAGTGCAAAGGCCCGAAAGCAAGAATGACCAGGGTAGGTTCCAGAACAACAAGATGACCACTGTGTTGGGGCTTCCTAGAACGAGGCTGCCATGGAGCTGAGAGGAAGCCATGGAACAGCCACACATAGTCAAATACAACTAGAAAAAGTTCCAGCCCGTGTTAACAAAGTTATACATAAGCATGTATTTTCAAAACCATAACTTCAGGCACTTGGGAATGGTCTATTTTTTCTGCAGGGGATCTTTAAGTTTCCAAAAAGGGTATAGAAAATTCTTTGCCTACCTAAAGAATTTAGTGAGATAAGGCCCACTGAACTATTTTGTACATTTAAAAGCCAACATTTGTAGCTCACCTGGGTAGCAACTGAATGACCTCATAATAAAGAGCTACTCAGGGCAACCGTCCACTCCTAAGATTTTTTTTTTTCATCAAAAATATTTAAAGGGGAATAAATAAATAAATCATTAAAAAGTATTTAAAGGGGAAGGACAAGTGGACATAAAACCTTATATTCTAAAGAGATCCACTAGAACCATGAAATTTTCTGAATTACCTTCTCCTTAAAATAATAGATAATGCCAAGTTCAACTAAAAATACTTTAGTGGAGATTTTGCCATTTCAGAAAGTAAACATACTATGCAACCAGCTTTTTCACCGAATGCATATTTTTACAAGGATGAAACATTAGGTGACACAAGTACTAAATGAACAAACAGCTGGTTTAGATTAACTGTGTTTGTGAGAAACAGATCAATTTTTAAAGTTCCATCTGCTATTATAATCTGTAATATAATGAACAGCCTCCCAAGAAATTAAAAAACCATTCAAAGGTTTGCCGAACAAGTTTTAGCCTTTTTCTTTTGAGACTCTGCCCCCTACAGGAGATGAAGTATCCCTGCCTGGGCTAGGGAACCACTATTCCTTCCATGCTGGAATTCAGGAAAATGAAAAGCAACCTGGTAAACCGTGTGGGCCACAAAGCAACTGAACGTAGTATTTTCTGATTGAAGGGGCACTGAAAGGAAATAAAAATTGCTACTTTGGAATCGGCCATGCTACACAAATTAGGATTGACTTCTCCCCACCTCAAATTAGAACCGCCTCCACCCCCCACCCCCGTGCCTCCCTAGAACTCCAAACCAAAGCATGAAGGTAAAAGCTGAACTGGGCAAATGCCTCCTTGATTCGCGATTACCACCCATCCTCAACCTGTTCTCCAACCAGGCAAACTGAGCGAGGACATTTAGACAGCACAGAGAGACACCTTAAAACACAGGACCTGAAGCAGCCGCCAAAGTTCTGTCCCTGCCTATTCTGTACTCCTTTCCCTATTCTTTTCTACATAGTTTCCTTCTCCCTGCCTCTTCTACTCACCCTTCTTTGTCTTTTTCCTGTTTTCATTTCTCCAACCGCTAGATGTGATGGACCTGCTGTGTGCTACCTCTACTTGCATTTCTCCTTCCTCTGAGAGCAAGAAACGCTGCTAGTGAAGTCCAGGATGTGGGCAGTGCACACTCCATCAGGAAGCAAACTTGTGGGAGACAGGTAAATTAGGGGTCAACTAGGTGACAATCTTTGTGTAACCCTTGAGACTTTTCTTCCCCCTTTTAGGAGAAAGTTTCCCGATTCAGCTATTTCAGTCTCTACCTTGAGAACTAGGCCCAGCTATTCTCCTTGATTCTAATAACAGCACAGATTTGTTGACCCCATCAGCAATCCAGAGCCACAGAGGTGTATCACAATTCCAGAATGTTCCCAGAGTCAGCATCAATAAATTGTTGAGTGACTGAACGTTGAAATATAATGCATGCACAAATAAGACACTAAAATGTCAATAATTTCTACAAACTATGGGAAAGCCCATGTCCCCTTATTTCAAAACCATTTTGCAAAAGTAGCTGACTGACTTCACACCAGGTCATTCACACCTGCAGATACACGCACATCACCTAGTACGGCTTCTTTACCAGGCCCGTGTCTCTGGTCTCTCCTACCCACCCCTGTGAGTTTCTGCTTCACAGTTACAGAGACCCTCTAGAGAAAGCAGGGATGATTCACTTAATCCCCTCCTTAGGTATATTATTTTTCAACAGAAAAGGCAATCATCACAACTAACCTAAATTCAAATTTCCCCATGCCACCACTATTTGGCTTTCAATGCAGGAACAAGCAGAGATTGAGAAAATGGTCTTGGCTGCTGGTGAGCTTCCCGTTCACTTTTAAATAACACACTTAAATCTGACACACTTGAATTACAATCTTCCAAATCGGGTTTCCAATTAAATTACCTTCATGGTAAATTTACCTTAAGGAAAATTTCTTGTCCCAAATTATGGGGTTTAGTGAAAGGGACATAATTTCATTTAGTTTATAGGAGATATATAGACTTGGCTTAGTGAGTGTTTTATTCCGTCTAGTTTACTGTTCAGGGGAAAGTAAAAGGAATGAGAAATAGCGGGGAGAAGCAGTAACAGGGTCTTAAGAAATTACAGATAATTGGCCTTGAACTCTACTTTGTGTCTCACCCTTCCATAGCAGTTTCAGAGACCCTGGTCTTCCCCAGGACGAGGTGCAGGCCTATCATGACTCAGAGGTCATCTGCTGAATCATCATCTACCATGCTGTTAGTCACCTCCAGATTTTCTGTTAAGGCTAACTGTAGATTCTTCCTTAACAGGATCTGACGAGGTCATGATCAATGACAGTTCTCTATAGACATTTTTTTATTTTTCGGTAGGGATTGTCAGCAGTCAGCTTTGGGTCTGAATATCTCTTATGAGGTGATTTGTGATATCCACGTTCCCAGTGACCTTTAGTTAAGAGGATAAAGGAAATGGAATCACAGCAGACTCAAGAAGCTGAAATTCTAGTCTGGTTATGCTTCAGCTAAGTCATTTTGACTCCGTGGCATATAGCTTATCTGCTTCTACTGACTTTACCAGCATGGCATGAAGACAGACAGATGTTTTGATGTAGGAAACTCCTTGAAGGAGAGGTGCTGTTTAAACAAGAGGTGGATATGACTAGCCCATTGAGGGGGTTTTTACAGCAAATTCCAATTGTAGGGTTCAGGTTGTTCTTTAACGAGCTTTAGACTAAAAATTTGCTTCATACCTGCACACTTGAAACTCTGAGCAGTGAGCCCTCGTTCCAAAGACAAAGTTGTCAGAATGCTGAGGAAGCTGGTGGTCACAGACTGACGTTTGTTCTTCCGGAGTTCGGGCCTGCCCATCTGATCCTTGGGTTTGCTCCTCAGGGTCACCTGCAGGTTTTGCTCTGAACTCCTCACCACATTGGCAGCTGTTTTCAGAGCCTCCATCCACTCCTCGGCCCTCTGCCGGGTCTCTGCCCGGAGGCGGAGGACATCTTGGGGGAAAATGACTTGAAAGCAAGAGTCACAGTCGTCCAGGTTGTCCATCTGGACAGCCAGACACACGTCCACGTTGTAGCTCAGCAGGGGGTCCTCGTCCAGCTCGCCAGGCGGGAAAGCCGTAAGGCGGGCCCCACTCAGCACAAACGTGAATGCCTTCCAGTTGTTTTGGATGGTCAGCCTGTACAGCGTCCCCGATTTGACGATGTTCTGGTATTGTCTGGGGCTCTCCAACACAGGTGATGGCGCGGGCAGCTCACTGGATTTCTTCTGTAAACAATGGTTCTGTGTGCAGTCAACACGATGACCGAGCCCTGGGGAGTTGGCCAGCTCTTCCTGCCGCCCCACGCACCCAGGCCCGGTGGCGTGCACGACTTCCCAAAGCTTCTGCCCCCAGTCTAAAGCCTCCCATGGTGACTCTGCCTTCAACTGCAGCTGAGTGTGGTCATAGAGAACGGCATCCACCAGCCTGGCCTCGAGGTTGCCCAACACCGATATGCTCTGGAAGTGCGAAAGCTGGTAGGTGGCATAGAGGGCTTGATTTCCACTGCTGTCAAGGCTGTAGAAGGATAAGTTGTAGGGTGAAAGTTCTGCATAACAGCTCTGCCAGTAACTGTCATGGTCCTTCCTAACCTCCAGGTACCCCTTCTTCAGAATGTTTGGGAATGCTTGCTTGTGTTCTAGGAAGAAAAAACAAGACAAAAGAAGCAATGTATTAATTTCTTAATATGAATAAACTCAATGAGATGATAATGCAGGTGCAAGAAACCAAAGAGATCAGGGAATGACATCCTTCTGGTTCACACTAAACACAGTAGAGGTAGTACAATTCCAAGACAGTACAATTGACAAGATGTAATTGGGGAAAAATTTCATGGCTACAAAAACCTAACTAGAGTGGAATTATGAGTGCAAGATTAAGTATTGAGGGGCGGGAGTGGTCTGCAAAGTCAATGTGACATGCGGAGGTCTATGTGGAAAACTGTGACCCTCCCCGACAGGTCCATGAAATAACTGCAATTTACCAGGCTTTTGTGTTTTCTGGGTAATATTCTATAGAAAGCCAAATACACAAGAGAGAATGTTCCTCCTGTCACTTGACCTAACTCCTTGCTAATACATTTTCTTTGGGTTAGTAAAACCAGGAACGGCCAATAGAAAGGACACAGCATGAAGTACACTTCTCATAAACTCCTGTTTCTTGGACACTCCCATTAGTCTTCAAGGCCAGTTCATGAGCCTCCTGTCTTGTAACCAGTTGCCCGGGCTGGACTCAACTAGCGCATGTTTTAGGTCTCTGCTTAGACAGTAGTTCTCCCTCACCTCTGAGCCTGACTGTGCTCATACTGTCACCTTCTGCTCCTTCCCACTGCTTCCACCAGCTACCACACACTTACCCTTCACGTAGCCATCCTGTCTTCCAGGAGCGGACTCTGTCCCGATTCCCTCAACTCCTCATCTGCGCGCGCACGCACACACGCACGCACCCGGTCAGTATCAGGTATCCCTATTATTCCTCTTTGATGGACTCTTGTCAGGCTGTATTGTAATAGTTTATTTAAATATTTGAACAAATAAAATTTTGAAGTTTTAAAAAAAGTGTCCTCCCCATTGGACTATAACCTCCACTGAAGACAGAGGAGAGGTCTGTCTTTTCATCCTTACATTACAACACACAGTACAATGCCTACTACATAATAGGCTCTTAAAAAATACTTATTAAATGAGAAATCAAGCTTGTAGCACAACGCCCAGGATAGAGTAGATATAACTCCTTTCCTTTCCCCTGTTTCACAAGTTTATCTGGTTGTGCCATCTTTAATCAATGATTAGCTGCAATGTACACAAGTTTAGTACTTTAGTAGAAGGGAATTGTCACTTGGGAGACTTCCTGATACTTTCATCAGGCATGAAAATGACATCCATGCAAGAGGCAGCACTCTTCCCTGATAAAGATTTTCATTTCCAAAATGCTTCTCAATCTCTTTGCTGATACACACTGGAGACAGTCATAAACTAATGGAGTCATTCCCTAAAGAAGACAAATCACACTCCCAAAGGGTATGATTTCTGATCTTGGCTGAAGGGGGGAAAAAACTAACACAGATCTAGATCTTAAAATAGCAAACCAAAAAGAAAAGGAGAGAAGTGAGGCAGAGAAAAGCCAATTTTACCTGCTTTACATCTCCAGTCCTGACATTCATTAGTATTTCTGTGATAACTCAAAAGCCATTAATGTCTTGCAAGCCACACTAATCCCTTTGTAGAGAGAGATAATGGATGCCTATTCTCAGTTATCTATCCTTTCGGATAATGTAATAAGGGAGGCAGCGCTGTTAGAGACATTGCTGCTACCCCTCCCCCGCTCATTTCCATCAAGCGCTGATGGTAGTTCAATCTTTTCCATAATAAGACTCGTAACCATGTGTTCCTCCGTCCTCGTCTGTCCTGTGACCCAGTGGCTCAGCTACACATCCCTGAGTAAAATATAAACCATCTTTCTTGCTTTTAGCTGGGAATTTTTCTCTCCCTTTCTTTCCTTCCTGAGAGCTTTTTACAACAGGTAGCACAAATTAGAAACTCTGCTTTACTTGGGCCCCAGCCAGCAGCAAACCTTTCTAAAACCTCACCCCTCTCCGACTGCCCAAGCTAGGGTGGTAGATGCTACCTTGGGTAGACTGGATGGGAAGTCCTTCCTGGGAATCTCCGAAGTCCCTTTACCTCCTTGATACAGAGTAAGGGTAAAGAACTCATTATGTTTCCAGACTCTCCACCCCACCCCCCTGCCCCTCTCTAAATAGATACACTCAACTGAGACAGAAAAGACTGGTGTTGATCACAGGAAATGGCCCTTTCTTACAGGATGCAGTTTGTAGCGTTTATTTCTGGAGAAAGAAAAATCAAGAAGAGAGCAAACTTGATCAGGAAACTACCCTCTGTGGTATGTATTCCATGCCGAAGGGCCTGTTTCTATCAGATCTTGCCAATATTTCCTGTGTGAAGTGTTGTGTTCTTTGAGTTGTAGAGGGTCAGAGAACAACCATTTCTCTTTAATCTCTAATAATTGCTGCTTACTATTTCTATCTTAAGTTTATTTTTAATATTTGTGTCACTGACAAATCAGAAGGTATATATTTAAATCTAAGCTTTCATTAACTCATAGTTCATCTTTTATTTCCCCAGACTATATCATTTCAACTCATTTAATTAACCTCACACACATTATTGTAAAGTGTTCAACTTCACCAATGAACAATATCTATCTTAACTAATACCGTAAATTATTCAGATGGGACCACTGACAGTGATTATCACCATTTCCTCAATAAAATAGGAACAGATGATCAAAATGAATCACTGGACCCAGAAATTTCATACTGAAACCGTGAGAGTAATTCTTTGTGGAAAAGGGTGAAAAAACAAAAACAAAAACCCAGAACTCTTCCTTCCCCCATTGCTTTCCACTTTGGAGCATGAAGAGTCAGTTCAGTTCCTCTACAGTGAAGACCCCTTCTTCCCCTTCTCCTAATCCTGTAATACCAGTGCAGTGGTTTAAGGAAAAAGATGGCTATTTACTGAAGAGGAAGAAGGGAATTTTCCACACAATGCACCTGATTCACTTCTGTACAGCCAACCAGCCTGAGTTCCTCTTTTGCTATTATTTCCGCTATCTGTTCTCAAAAATGTTTCCATCCTCATGGCCACCATCTTAAGGTTTTTTTTCTTAATATACTGTGGCATAATTGACATATAACATCATATTAGTTTCATGTGTACAACGTAATGATTTGATATTTGCATATACCGTGGTGATCACGGTAAGTCCAGTTAGTTGCATTTTTTTCTTGAGAAGACATTTAAGATTTCTTCCCTTAGCAACTTTCAAACATGCAGTACAATGTTATTAACTATAGCTGTCATGCTGTACATTCCATCCCCATGGCTTTTTTATTTTACAACTAGAAAGTTGTACCTTTAAGACCTAATCAAGGTCTTAAATAAGCTCAGGCCTCTCGTCCTCCTCCCTCTGGCCATCTCCCATCACGGTCACTCAGCCCTTTCCTTGCCCCCTTTTCAGCCCTAAACCCTCCACAGGTTTCCTAGTGCTACAGGAACATTCAAACTCCTTAAAACATTTGATTATGGAAAATTTCAAACACACATGAAAGCATGTAGAAGACTAAAATAAACAACCATGGACCTATCCTTCAGCTTCAAAAATCAAGTTTCTGCTATTCTTGTTTTATATCCCCCACCCTCTCCAACTCTGGCTTTTAATTGTTTTTGTTTTTTGTTTGCTTTGGTTTGTTTTGTGTTTTGGCTGGACTGTTGGAAAGGAAATTGCTGAAATTTTATCATTTCTACTGTAAATACTTCAGGGGTATCTCTAATCTAACAGAATAGAATACACACACACACACCATTTTCACACCCAACAATGTGAATAATTCCTCATCTAATACCTAGTCTGTATCTAATTTTCCCAGATTGTTTCAAAAATTTTCTTTATATAGATGATTTGTGCAACTTAGGTTCACACATTGGTTTGATTGATATGTCTTTTAAATCTCTTTAAATCTATAACAGTTCTCTTTTTCTTTTTCATGCCATATATTTATTGAAGAAATTAGTTCATTTGTCCTGTAGAACTTTTCACATTCTGGATTTGGTGTGTCTGCATGGTACTGTTTAAACGTTCTTCTGTTTCCCATGTTTTCTGTCAACTGCTGTTTAGATCTCAAGGTTCATTGAGTTTTGTTTTTTTTTGTCTTTTTTGTTTTTTTTGGCAGGAATATGTCACAGATGGCTGTCCCACTTCTAAGGATATTAAGATTGATCAGGAGGTTCAGAAGATGTTAGCCTGATCCCTCCATTATAACCTTCCCCAGCGAGCTTTCACACAAGGCAGGCACTTTTCTCCGCTCCCTTGTATTTCAGCCAGGTGACCTGATGTGTCTACAACTCAGCCCTCCCAGCCTTCGTGCATGTTCTCCTGCTGACCTCCCCGCCTCCATCTCCCCTTGCCTCTGCTTGTCCATGCTTTCCTCCCACATGATGGCTAGTACAAAATCTCCCCAATTCCTGAAGACCTTCTTCATCCCCTACAGTGGAAAACCACTGTCCTCCTCTGAGCCCCCAAGGCTCTATCGTTGCACTACTTTGATGACTCAGATTTCAGATACTATTGCACACTTATCGCATACGTACTAAATTATATAATAAGTTATTCAAAAAAATCAGAAATAAATGTAAAAAGCAACAACAAAAACTTTCTGCCTCCATAACCCAGAACCCACAATCCTCCACCCCAGACTGTATGCTATTTGATATGAAGCCCTTAGACACAGCATATATAATAATAATACAAATAATTACCATAGGTATATTTGTTTATATAATAATGAAACGGTTATGTGCTTTCATTTTGGTTACTTTAGCAATTTTATCTTTTTAAAGAAATTTATTTACTTATTTTTAAGAGAGAGAGTAAGAATACAAGCAGGGAAGGGGCAGAGATTGGGGGAGAGAGAGAGGATCACAGGCAGCCTCTGCACTGACAGTGCAGATCCCAACATGGGGCTGGACACAGAGCTCGAACCCATGAATCATGAGATCATAACCTGAACCGAAACCCAGAATCGGACACTTAAGCAAGTGGGCCACCCAGGTGTCCCTGCAATTTTATCTTTTTTAAAAACCACAACTCAGATTACCATAAATGAAAGATACATTTCGGTAATCTAATTTACTGAGAAAAATCTGGACTGCCTGAGTCAGCACAATGAATGAAGTCACAAGAATAGGATTCCAAAGATCAGACAATAGAGTGAGAGACAAAGAGCAACATTTTAATGTTTTCAAAGAACTCAAAAGCCCAATATAGTGCCCATATTCCAAATCTAAGTTATTTAGGCAAATTTTAAGGAAATATTTAAGTTTTTATAACAAGATTAATAAATGTGGAAGGAAGCCAAAGTGGAATGTGAATGAAGAGTATTTATAATACTTCAGTATAACATTAAGACAAGTCTAAAAGGACTGCCTTTCAAAGTCTGATAGATATATTACATTTCTTTGGTAGTGGAATGGGCTAGGGAACTCTTTGGGGTCTCTTATACATAAGAACATGAATACCATCGATGAGGGTTCCACCCTCATGACCTATTCACCTATCAAAGGCCATGTCTCCTAATATCCTCATTTTAGTAGACAGGAGTTCAACATATGAATTTGGGGAGTGACACAGATAATCAGACCATAGCACCCAACACAGACTTGTGTTGCTCAATTTCTATCATATCTTTTCTCCTGACCATTGTTTTATTCATTTTAGTGTATCCCAAACACAATCCCCAGAACAATTTTTTCACACCTCCTTTACTCTTCCCGAACACCTAGCCCACTGCCTTAATCTTTGTGCACTGCAGGGAGCTCCTTTATATATATGGTCCTTGGCTCCATGTTGACATCACACTAACCAATGTCTTTACAAGTGTTATAGAGTACAGTGCTTAAGGCCATGGGTGCTGGAGCCAATAAGCCTAAGGGTGAAATCACAATTCTGCCCTTCTGGCTGTGTGATCATGGGAAAACTACTTAACCTGAGTCCCAGTTCTGTCACCTTTAAGATGGCTATAATAACAGCACCCACCTCATTGCACTGCTGTGAAAAAGAAATGAGTAGCTCTTAGAACAGTGCCTGATACATGGTGAGTATTCAATACATGTTTCCTATTTTAGCTGTCCAGTCTCAAAAGGAGAGTCTTCTTGCCTCCCTGTTAAAGCTAAGCCTTCCACCTCTACTTGGTACCTAATTTCCTCCCCCTTCCTCAGAATCTCTCCCCCTTTAACATTGTAATATTATCCCTCCACTAATCTCTTTTCCTCCTGTCTTCCAATATTCTGAGGTCTGTATCTATTTAAAAAGCATTCAGTTGATCCCACCTTTTGTATGGCTCAATCAGTCTCCTTCCTAAAGACTCCAAATTCTTGGGGTGCCTGAGTGGCTCAGTCGGTTAAGCGTCCGACTTCAGCTCAGGTCATGATCTCACAGTTGGTGGGTTCGAGCCCCACATCGGGCTCTGTGCTGACAGCCAGCTCAGAGCCTGGAGCCTGTTTCAGATTCTGTGTCTCCCTCTCACTCTGACCCTCCCCTGCTCATGCTGTCTCTCTCTCAGAAGTAAATAAAAACATTTTAAAAAATTTAAAAAGACTCCAAATTCTTACAATATGTCTACCTCCTTCCTGTTTCACACAATCTGGCCTCTGATTATTAATCTGACTTAATCTCACATCACCTCACATCCCTTTCTCTCATTCCAGCCACCCCCTTTTATTTTCTTTGAACAAGTTGAGCATACTGTAGCCTCAGGAACTCTGAGGTTGTTATATCCCCCATTTGGAACTTCTCTCCACAGCCCCCCTAACTTACGTGCCTCCTGGAGATTTTCCCCCCACAGAGGTGCCATCTTCAGTGAGGCCAGCCTTTACCAGCTTAAGGAGTCCCCTCTCTATCTTACACCTTGCTTTATTTTCTTCAAAGAACTCTCTCATTTTCCTTGAGGACAGGGACCTGGATGTCTCTCTCACTGCTGTATACTCAGTGGCTGGATCCATAAATATTTGTTGAATGTATGTATAAAGGAATCTGCTAGAATCTGTGGAGACACCAAATGAATCAGACACAGATCCTGTTGACAGATCTATGGCCCAATTACAGCCCTTCTTTTTCTTTTCACGAGTCCCACCTTCTCTTTGGCCACAGTCACCCAAAGTTGACTATATATCCTTCACAGCATGAGGACTGGCATAGCCTTCTAGTTGGTTTCAGTCCCTTCCATTCTTTCCATCTACCAATCCATCCTATATACTGGGAGGCCTGTGGGGAACCAATAAACAGCATCCCCTTCCTCACTCAAGTTTTAAAAAATTTTTTTAATGTTTTTTTTTGTTTTGTTTTGTTTTTTATTTCCAGGAGAGAGAGACAGCGTGAGCAGGGGAGGGTCAGAGAGAGAGGGAGTCACAGACTGAAACAGGCTCCAGGGCTCTGAGCTGGCAGTCAGCACAGAGCCCGACGCGGGGCTCAAACCCACGAACTGCGAGATCATGACCCAAGCGAAAGTCGGACGCTTAACCTACTAAGCCACCCAGGCGCCCCGACTCAAGTTTTAAACCAACTGAGATTGACGGACATTGTCAGACACGTGGAGACCAAAACATCAGCCACTTGGAGGATGCAGCCTAGGGTCCTTCTACCAAACTGAGTCCACAGATTACACACACCTCTGAGTCACGAGCAGCACTGATCACTACAGACTTCCCCTCCTGGGGGTCTGCCTATGAAAGGCTGATGGATGGAAGAGCAGGTTTGGAAGAACAGACTAGAATTAGTGCTTCCTGTAAGAGAGGCTGAGTTATAAACATCTACGTCCTCTCCTAAATTTACCCATAAATTGCTCCTCCCTAGGGGTGGAGTGTGCAAAGGTAGGGAGAGAAGCCAAGAATGTTAGTCTGATATCCCTTTGCACACACACAGAAGCTACCAGAGGCGAGGTTCCCAGCTTCCTACCCCCATTACCTTGCAACCCTGTCAACTTACTGACTTTTTATAAAATACCATTTTAATCTTGACTTTTAAGTAATTTTCAAGTGCTTCTTTGCTAAACATATCACACTAACGTGGCTTTGAAAGTCGTCTACGGGGGCGCCTGGGTGGCTTAGTCGGTTAAGCGTCCGACTTTCGCTTGGGTCATGATCTCGCGGTTTGTGGGTTCGAGCCCCACATCGGGCTCTGTGCTGACTGCCAGCTCAGAGCCTGGAGTTTGTTTCGGAGTCTGTGACTCCCTCTCTCTCTGACCCTCCCCTGCTCATGCTGTCTCTCTCTCTCTCTCTCCTAGAAATAAATAAAACATTTAAAAAAAAAATTTAAAAAAAAAAAAAAAAAAGGAAGTCGTCCATGACCTCAGACTACAACTCTTAGAAATGCAGCTCTGTTCTGGCTTAGCCTCCTGGCCATCCCATGCACATGCTGTGCTCACCTCCACTGTTTTAAACCAACTGAGATTGACGGACATTGTCCGTCATTGAGGGTTTTGTGTTCAACCCTCTAAGCTCAGCTGAAGCATCCGTTCCTCAACGAAGATTTCTCTGATATTGTAGATTATAGTCACATCTCTCTCTTTTTTAATATTCCTAGTTAACAAAACAGTTTTCTAAGTCTATTGGTTTCATGTTATAGCATCCAATCATGTTTTAGTTAGAAACTAGGGGGAAAGGTTTTAAATAATTTTAGGTCTTTGTGCTCCTCATTACAGGCACACAAGAGAAGTGACATTAATAGGATCCACATTAGTCATGACATGGCCACTGTCCATAGCAAAGAATATGAAGAGAATGATACTACAGGAACCAAAGAGTGTCTTATACATCTGATGTATGCTCCCCAGGCCAACACTTAGTGAGAGCTCACAGACACCTGTTAACACACTAATTCTGGGGGAAATGAAGTAGGCTCAAGTAATGTCTTTTCTGAGAGCTACTTTGGAGACCTTTCTTCATGGGTAAAAAAAGAATGTCCCATGAGCTCTCCCTTCATAATAAACCTAGGGAGAAAGATATATTATCTGTGCAGGCTCTAGCAGAAAGAGACTTGTAATATATCTGGCTACATATTCACTAGATAACATATCAAGTTAGGGATCATCTCCATCTAAGTTCCTTGTTAGGGGCAACAGTGATAATGAATCCATGCAGTCCCGGTCAATTTCACTTCTAAGTGTAAACTTAAGAGGCCATAGACCCAACTTCTTAAATGCCGAGGCTTTCGGCCTTCTGTGACAAGGGTAATCCCTAGTCTTTAAAAACGTTGTGACCCACAAAGAAATGGAAAAACATTCCATGCTCATGGATGGGGAGGACAAACATTGTTAAAATGTCTATACCATCCAAAGAAATCTACACATTTAATGCAATCCCTATCAAAATACCACCAGCATTTTTCACAAAGCTAGAACAAACAGTCCTAAAATTTGGATGTACCCCGATAGCCAAAGTAATCCTGAAAAAGAAGAACAAAACAAAACTTCCGATTTCAAGCTATATTACAAAGCTGTAGTCATCAAGATGGTATGAGCATACTTCTCAAAATTAGAACAAACTATCCAAAAATTTGTATGGAACCACAAAAGACCCCAAATAGCCAAAGTAATCCTGAAAAATAAAACCAAAACGGGAGGGATCACCATCCCAGACTTTAGCCTCTACTACAAAGCTGTCATCATCAAGGCAGTATGGTATTGGCACAAAAACAGACACATAGACCAATGGAACAGAATTAAGAACTCAGAAGTGGACCCAAAAGTATACAGCCAACTAATCTTTGACAAAGCAGGAAAGAATATCTGATGGAAAAAAGACAGCCTTTTTAACAGATGGTGTTGGGAGAACTGGACAGCAACATGCAGAAGAATGAAACTAGATCATTTTCTCACACCATGCACAAAAATAAACTCAAAATGGATAAAGGACCTGAACGTGAGACAGGAAACTATCAACACCCTAGAGGAGAAAGCAGGAAACAACCTCCTTGACCTCCACCGCAGCAACTTCTTACTTGACACATCCCCAAAAGCAAGGGAATCAAGAGCAAAAATAAACTGTTGGGACCTCCTCAAGATTAAAAGCTTCTGCACAGCCAAGGAAACAACCCAGAAAATTAATAGGCAACCAACGGAATGGGAAAAGATAGTTGCAAATGACATATCAGATAAAGGGTTGATATCCAGAATCTACAAGGAACTCACCAAACTACACGCCCGAAAAACAAACAACCCAGTGAAGAAATGGGCAGAAGATATGAACAGACACTTCTCCAAAGAGGACATCCAGATGGCCAACAGACACATGAAACGATGCTCAGCATCGCTCCTCATCAGGGAAATACAAATCAAAACCACACTGAGATACCACCTCACGCCAGTCAGAGTGGCTAAAATGAGGAAATCAGAGAACTCTAGATGCTGGCGAGGATGTGGAGAAACGGGCACCCTCCTACACTGTTGGTGGGAATGTAAACTGGTACAGCCCCTCTGGAAAACAGTGTGGAGCTTCCTAAGGAAACTAACAATAGAACTCCCCTATGACCCAGCAATAGCACTGCTAGGAATTTACCCAAGAGATACAGAAATGTTGATGCATAGGAGCACATGTACCCCAATGTTCATAGCAGCACTCTCCACAATAGCTAAAACATGGAAAGAGCCTAAGTGTCCATCAACAGATGAATGGATCAAGAAGATGTGGTTTATCTATACCATGGAATACTACATGGCAATGAGAAACAATGAAATCTGGCCATGTGTAGCAACATGGATGGACCTTGAGGGTGTTATGCTGAACGAAATAAGTCAGGCAGAGAAGGACAAATATCATATGTTTGCACGTATAGGAGGATTAGGAGGAACTTAACGGAGGAACAAGGGGGAGAAGAAGGGCGGAAATGGTGGGGAAAGGGAGAGAGGCAAACCATGAGAGACTCTTGAATGCTGACAAAAACTGAGGACTGATGGATGTGGGGGAGGGGGGATGGGCATGGAGGAGGACACTTGTGGGGATGAGCACTGGGTGTTATGTGGAAACTAATCTGACAATAAACTATTTGTAAAAAAAACAAACAAACAAACAAATAAATAAATTTAAATAAAAAAATAATAAAATGATTTTGAAGAAAAAAAAAAAGATGGTATGGTACTGGCACAAAAACAGACACATAGATCAATGGAACAGAACAGAAAATTCAAAAATGGATTCACAACTATATGGTCAACTAATCTTCGACAAAGCAGGAAAGAATATCCCAGTGGAAAAAAGAAAGGCATGCAGAAGAGTGAACCTGGACCACTTTCTTACACCATACACACAAAAAAATTAATTCTAAATGGATGAAAGACCTAAATGTAAGACAGGAAACCGTCAAAATCCTAGAGAACACAGGTAGTAACCTCTTTGACTTCAGCTGGAGCAACTTCTTATGAGACACATTGCCAAAGGCAAGGGAAGCAAAAGCAAACATGAATTATTAGGACTTCATTAAGATAAAAAGCTTCTGCACAGCGAAGGATACAATCGGTAAGACTAAAAAGCAGGCTATAGAATGGGAGAAGATATTTGCAATGGCATATCTGACAAAGGATTAGTATCTAAAATCTATAAGAATTTATCAAACTCAACATCCAAAAACAAACAACCCAATTAAGAAATGGGCAGAAGACATGAATAGACACTTTTCCAAAGAAGACATCAAGATGGCCAACCAGCACATGAAAAGATGCTCAACATTACTCATCATCAGGAATATACAAATCAAAACCACAATAAGATACCACTCATACCCGTCAGGGTAGCTAAAATGAATGCAAGAAACAATGAATGTTAGCGAGGATACAGAGAAAGGGGAACCCTCTTGCACTGCTGGTGGGAATGCAAACTGGTGCAGCCACTCTGGAGAAACAGTACGGAGGTTCCTCAAAAAGTTAAAAATAGAACTACTCTATGACCCAGCAATTACACTATTAGGTATATACCCAAAGGATACAAAATTACAAATTCAAAGGGATACATGCACCCCAATGTTTATAGCTTATAGCAGCATTATCAACAATAGCCAAACTATGGAGAGAGTCCAAATGTCCATCCACTGATGAATGGATAAAGAAGATGTGGTGTGTGTAGACACACACACACACACACACACACACAGAGACACTGGAATATTACTCAGCCACCAAAAAGAATGAAATCTTGCCATTTTCCATGACATGGATGGAGCTAGAATGTATTATGCTAGGTGAAATAAGTCAATCAGAGAAAGACAAATACCATATGATTTCAGTCATAGTGGAATTTAAAAAACAAACAGGTGAACATATGGGAAGGGAGGGGAAAAGAGAAGGAGACAGAAACAGCCACAAGAGACTCTTAACAACAGAGAACAAACTGAGGGTTGATAGAGGGAGGTGCGTGGGAGACGAGCTTGATGGGTGATGGGTATTAAGGAGAGCACTTATTGTGATGAGCACTGGGTTTAAGTGATGTAAGTGATGATTCACTGAATTTTACTCCTGAAATCAATATTGCATTGTATGTTAACTAACTAAAATGTGAAAAAAAAGAACTTTGTGACCCAGAAAATAATTCCAAACCAACTTTCAAGCTATGCTCACTCATTGCCACGGTGGGTTTTTCACTCTCTTTCTCTAATATATAGGAATTAAGTAGAAAAGAATCTCCCATACTTAGGCCAGCAGATTTTAAGGTAAATGGCATTTCATTACTTTATCTTTGAGTAACATACTGGAATCATAGAAACTTCGAGCCAGAAGGGATAAGAAATCTCTTAGCCCGGCCCCATCTGAGGTAGAACTTGTCAGTTACTTACCTCATTGACTAGTCCTACTGCGTCTTTACCAACAGAAGCCGAATCTTGCTCAGGTATGAAGGGGATGCTCAGAGAGGATGTCCTCTCCCCTGCCCCATGGAAGGAAGGAAGATTTGTTTAAGCATGCTATTTTCCTTTGCCAGAGATTGCTTTAGGGGTGAGCATGTAACCCTAGCTACTTAGGGGGTGCTACTGGGGTCTACTGGGAAAGAAATCCAGAGTGGGTGCCCTGTTTTCCCTTCCTGACTTTGGCTGATGTATCAGAAAGTGACCCTGGGGACTGCTATGGCTATCTTGTACCTATGAAGGGAAAGAAGGGACATTGCCAATATACTGAGAATAGCAGTGTAAAAAGATGGAAAGTGCCTGGATCCTTGATGACACATTGGGACTTCTTAACTATAGTGCTAAGTGTTGCATAGTTAGCTGTTAGATGGATGAAAACATAAGATGACATAAACATAAATGGTCATATTTATGCCACTTTTAGTTGTGTATGCTATTAATTGCTTCTGAAAATATTCTTTTTTTTAATGTTTTATTTTAGTTTTTTTGAGGGAGAGGGAGACACGGCACAAGCAGGGGAGGGGCAGAGAGAGAGGGAGACACAGAATTGGAAGCAGGCTCCAGCTCTGAGCTGTCAGCACAGAGCCCGACATGGGCTCGAACTCACGAACCGTCAGATCATGATCTGAGCCAAAGCTGGATGGGATGCTTAATTGACTGAGCCAGGTGCCCCTTTTCTGAAAATATTTTCTGAAAATATTCTTAACTGATTTAGCAGATTTGGAAAAGGATACCAGGAAGCAAAGTGGCTTGGCCAAGGTTATACCACAAAGTGTGCAAGTTGAAAGTAGAAAACTCTAACCTCCAAACTTGGAGTCTAGATCACACTGTGTTTATTTGTGATGGAAGGAATAACCTAACCTTCCACAGGCCTGAAAGACAGATAACATTACTGAGTGGTTATATGTGGCCTCTAGTGTCAGGACTAGCTTGGAATCCTAGCCCCACCACATACTACTGTATGCCCTTGGATGAGGTCAACTTCACTAAGATTCAGTTTCGTCATTTGTGAAATCAGAACAATATCATCTATCATACTCAGCTATTATGAATATTAAATAAGATAGTATATTGACACGTCTTAGCACAGCGCTGAACATAAAGCTAGCTCTCATTAAGTGATATCTCTCACTGATAGTATTAATAACAAATTTCATTCAACTTAAGCTATAGGTAAGAAAAAGGAAAGAGGGGCCATTTCCATTTTGGAAAACCAACAAAACAAAACAGTACTGTCCTGATGTTCCAAGCACCAACACGTAAAACTCAATAGGACACTGCATATGCTCACATACTTGGTACAATACAAAGTTTTCTATGATATGGTTTATAGCATCAAAAAATTTTCAACAGGGGCACCTGGGGGGCTCAGTCAGTTGAGCATCCAGCTTTGGTTCAGGTCATGATCTCATGGTTCATGGGTTCAAGCCCCATGTCGGGCTCTGTGCTGACAGCTCAGAGCCTGGAGCCTGCTTCAGATTCTGGGTCCCTCTCTCTCTCTCTGACCCTCCCCCCACCTCTCTTTCTCTCTCTCTCAAAAATGAATAAACATTAAAAAAGAAAAATTAGAGCACCTGGGTGGCTCAGTTGGTTAAGCGTCCAACTTCAGTTTAGGTCATGATCTCGCGGTTTGTGGGTTCGAACCCCGCATCAGGCTCTGTGCTGACAGCTCAGAGCCTGGAGCCTGCATCGGATTCTATGTCTCCCTCTCTCTGCCCCTCCACAGCTCACACTCTGTCACTTTCTCTCTCAAAAATAAACATTAAAAGTTTTTTTAATTAAAAAACTTTCAACCTTGTGTGAGAGATGGATATATAAGCAACTGCCTATTAAATACACACCAGAATAACATGTGTTGTGAAAACATACAGTGAAAGGGAAAAAAAAGAATTTTAGTTGAAAAACTATAGAAAGGTCTCAGGGAGGATGTGGCATTTGGATTGGTCCTTGAAAGATAATAGAGGATTCTGAAAAGGGAAAAGAGCAGGGAAGGTATTCTGGATGAAGAGAATGCATCAGCAGAGGCTCAGGCACATTCAAGAATGGCACATAGGTAGGGTGATGGAAGGTGCCGGTGATAAGGTTGGGAAGAGATCTGGATGCTCTGTAAAAGTTACATGCTTGATTTTGTAAAGAAGGGGGAACCATGATTCATTCTGGAGAACAGAGTAGCATGAACAGATTTGTGTTGTAAGATGGTAACTCTAGCAGTTTGTGAAATTAGTAACTACAGCTTCTTAGCCAAGAAAGATAAACCATATTAACAGATCAACCACACACAAAAAACCAGAAACTTCATTTTCAGAGTTCCCATATAGAAATGTTAGAATCAGAATATGGGCTGTTGATGAGGTGTGGTGGGTTTTCAAATAGCACAGGCCAACATTCAATCATATAACCCATGGAAACTACACAACCATATAAAATCAACTTTCTGTGACCTATTTTAGCAACTTCTTTGTACTGACTAATCTTGCTGAAGAGTGAATCATAATTCAGCAAGAGACCATGTCCTGGTGACCTCACTTATTCTAAGCCCACAGGAATATTCCCACCTCTATTGGCTCCAAGGCTTTTGAGAAACATCATAATTGAAAAAGCAGTCATTTTAGTATAAGTCCCAAATTTGGCTTTTTTTTTTTGAAAAGTTAAAGATGGGGAAAAAGAGAATTGAAACAGGGTAGCATAAAACTCAGGATAAAGAAACCACACTGCCATGGATTTTCTAGCTCTAAAGAAAATCTCTGCTTGAGACCTACTCCTCAAGTACTTAGAACAAGAAAATGCAGGCATAGGAATGGGACCCGCTCACCAGAGAGCGAAGCCAACTGAAACAAAAGCCCAGCTAACCACCGCCCTTGCCTAGCAGATGAAAATGTGAACACAGTCAGGGAGGGAAAAGTCAGTCAGGTCTGGCAGTCTGCTGAGTTTCAGAGCTCCATAGCTAATGCAAAGGATTTCTTTTTTTAAAATTTGATTTTAAAATTGCAACCATAGCAGTTCACCCAGAAGTAGAGTTACAAGGCACAGAGAAATCCTCTTGTGTTAAATAATTTCAACCATACATACCCATAATTCCATTACAACCTTCCAATGCCCATCTGGCTATAGTAATTAGCTCCCATAGAACCATGAGTCAGGGTCAGTTCAAACACATCTCACAATGATACAGTTTTAGAATTGGGAGGATCCTAGAGACAATTTAACCTACTTCACTAGGTTTTTAAATCAAAAGCAACAGATGAGTGATTCCTCCAAACCTACACAGTGAGTCCTAGTTGAATGTTCTTTCTACACAGACCAACATTCCTCTAGTATGTGTATACATTTATAGGTGTAATTGTGTGTGTGTGTGTGTGATCCATTTTTGATAATATATCTAGTGTCCCCATGTTCATATGACTTTTTATGGTCTTACCTTAATACACATTTATATTTGGATTTTAGTTCTATGACATTAGGACCCCATCTTCCTTATCCTACAGGACATTCCCTGCTGCCCCTGGCTCTATTATTACTCACTAAACAAGAACAGGATGACAGTAATGCAAAGGGGGAGAGGCTTAAGTATAGACACTGGTCAAGAGCTTGTACAGAACTAAGAGTAATGGCAGGACTAGCAATGAGCCATTCTGGCAACAGGATTAGAGCCTTCCCTCCAGGCTACTTCCCTGTCACACCTTGCTACGGCTGCCCAGGGCAGGCACCAGGGTGCCAGTAAGGAAAGGAGCTGACCATGAGGAGGCTTTGTCTCCACTACCTACCTTGAAGTTTTTTTAGAAAAAACTGCCTCTGATGGGAGGTGACAGATGTGCTAACCCTTCTACAACGTGTATGTATATCCAATCATCTCAGTGTACACTTTAAATGTCTTCCAACGTTGTCGACTATACATCAATAAAGCTGGGGGGGACACCTGCCTCTGCTGCCATCTTGCCTTAGATCTAGTGCTTCTTAGTGATTTCTGGTCCAACCTTTTTGACATTACTATCCCCCCCTCAGATAATGCATAGTCTTACCCGGGTTGGACTCAAGCCACACTCTAACAGCCTGGTAGGACCCGCTGACAGCATCCTTCATCTACTTAGCACGGACAACATTCCCTTGGAAGAAGCCTGTCCTAGGTCGGTCTCCGCCTGAGGCAATGAAATTTCTAGAATACGTTCATTCACAGGCTTCTAAGTAAGACTGAAAAAGCCAGCCAAATGCGGAGCAAAATGCCAAAGCCCTCTTCCCGTAATTATAAACCCATGGGGGTTAGTTCACTTAGCTCTTCTGTACAGCCAGTGTTCAGGAGTACGAAAGGCAGAGTTGCAGTCTTCTTTCCGTGGACTCACTGGTCCCATAAAGAACTGTGGCCAGCTCTGCACTGTCCATGTATTTTAGTGACTATTGTAAAGCAGAAAATAATCCTTGCTTAGCAGACTGCTTTGGTGTGTCTCCATTTTTCCTCACTAGTGATCTCCTGAGGGATTAATTTTGGTTCAATGAATATCATCCAGGTTCGTCTCTTCGACATAGTTCCCAGCCTCTATACCCACTGGGCCTGATTGCTGATAAGGCTTTCAAAACAGAGGGTTCTAGAGACTGAGAACTATTGGCTTCCAAGGTAAGGGTTCAGCTCCAACTTGTTTAAGAGTGTGGACTCTGGAGAAAGACGGAGTTCAAATCAAGGATACTCAGGACCAGCTATGGGACTCTAAGCATATTCCTTAGGCTTTCTGTATCTCCTCAAGTTTCATCATCCTCAAAATGGGGTCAGTAAAAGTGTCTATATCACAGGAGTATTATATGAGTTAAATAAGCCATTCTCTGTAAAGAAGTTAAAATTGTGCACAGTGCTTGTGACAGCTTTTTTTTTTTCTTCCCTTTCTACCTGGGCTCTCTCACCCTGAAGACGAGCACACTGGGTGCTTGGATGCTGGCTCTGACAGTGACAAGTAACCTGTTAATCTGTTTGATGGACTCTGCTCTATATATCCCAAGTAAGAACCTAGGGAAGAAGTGATCTGCAAATCCAAAGTAATCATCTTCCGTAAAGAAACACTCAGGGAACAGGGAAACTTTGAGGAGTGATGCAAAATTACTTCACATGACTGCCAGCCTCAGAAAGACTACAGGGCAAAGTATCAGCACTGCACCGGGCTGTGTGCTCAGCAAGCAGCCTGAGTCAGGCTCCTCGGCAAAGGGGATGCTAACCACGCCCGTGCATCCCGGGAGTCTGAGACACATATGAATACTCCTCCACGGCCAGGGCAACAGTCTGCCAATGCCAGGGGCCACTTTATATGCTGCATCTGTTTGATTTTCTCTTATCACAAGGATAGTGCAGGGCAGCCTTTGAGATGAAAGCAAATCTTCATTTCTCACTGCTGCTAAAGAGCTTCAGAGAGAGGACGTGCAAGGTATGAAATGCTAGATGGTGGCGTGAAGCCCTCAGAAAAGATGCTGGAGGGTTTTTTTTCTAGAAAGACATGAACTGGCAAAAGAGGTTATTGGTGTTAATTATCTTATCGGAATCACATCTATTGCATTCAATTCACATCTTAAACAATTTATTTGAGCATAGACTATGTTCAAAGCACCATGTTAAGTACTGAGGATGTAACAGTGAGTAAGAAACAGTCCCTTCCTCAGGGACCAGGAGAAGACAGTAAACAGCTGATCTCAAATCAGTATGAGAGAGGGAATGAATGGTTTACTTCCCACTAACAATCCCATCAATACTATGAGAAAACATCAGGAAGGCCAATTTAAGAAATATTTATTGTGAGGCCATTTTATAAAAGAGACCCACACCAGGAAAAAGTAGGAGTCATTGGTCATGTTACTTTGATTCTCACTGATGAGTTTCAAATTCAATTAATACCTGTGACAATATTATCAAATGTTTAAGATTTCTGTTAGGTGTTTACTAATGTGCCAAACATGGTTCTAAGAAGCATTTTCTATTTTTTAACCCATCTAATGCACACAAGATATTTAAAATACTATTACTATCACAAGCTGTGTGGCGGTTGTGGTCATGGAGGAGGGGTGGGGGAGGAGGAAAAAGAGGAAGAAGTGGAAGAAGGAAGAGGAGGAAGAGGAAAAAGAAAAGAAGGAAGAGAGGGGGAGGAGGAGGAGTAGAAGGGGAGGAAGGAGGAGAAGAAGACACACCAGAGACCTTCATACAGGCTTGCCCATTAGTGACATAGGCGGTATGACACCCAGCCGCCCACTGCCCTCATTAGGCCAGAGCCTGATTTGCTTTATACTCAAAGTGGCATTTATTCTTAGTAAGGCTAAGAATAAGAGGCCTGGTTATTCATCACCAAATGAGGCAGACTTCACAGAGATCCTACCTAATGAAGAAGATCCTTGGGTTTATTTTCATGGGAGGAAAGAGAGGGGATGAGGGAGGCAGAAGAGGAGGAAGGGGAGGAGAGGAGAAGAAGAACCACTTCTAGTGAGTCTTCATACTCAAGGGGAGCTCAGAAAAAGAGCTGGGGGGGGGGGGGAATCAACTGAAGAAAACACAGGATCATGCAGTAACCAAACCTATAATTAAGAGAGCGACAGGGATAGACACAACATCAAGTTGACCTCATCAAAAGAAACCCATTTAACTAAATTTTATTTCTTCTAAGGGGTCCCAGGCTCTTATGAACACTTGTTAATTTTTAGAACAGTAGGAGCCGGAGATGAGAGGATGAAGGGTGACTTTTGGACACTGCAAATTTGAAGAGCCTGTGGAACATTCCAACAGAGGTGTACACCAGGCAGTCAGATATGAAAGTCTAAGGTTAAAAGAGAGGTCTGGCTTGACCCTGTATCTCTAGCCAAGATACTACACTGTCTCCCTCTGCTTTGGGGGCATATTTCTCCAGGAGAAGCAATAAGCTATTCTTCAGTTTAGATGACTTATTTCCAAGGTTTTTAAGTAAACTTTACTGAAAGATCTTGGCTGATTGTGACTAATGTGCATTTGTGTGTTGGCACATCCCTCCCCCTGCCATGAGAATTATGGTCACCAGTGGGGGACCGACCACATATGTAGAACTCTTCTCTACCCCCAGCCTGAGAACCGGTAGTCAATGGGTACTCACTGCTTGTCCCTGCCCTTCACCTGGTGAGCAATACAAGCTTGATTTCTCTTGCCTGTTCTCCAGAGTGTGCCAGAAAGAAAAGGTATTAGGAGCTTGGCATCCCATTTGCCCAACTTTGCTAATTCCTGCTAGGATATATATGCCATGGATGATCAAAAGGTGGCCATATTATATACTATATCGATACCTGCAAAGGCCATCTGTTGCAGTATACTTTTCAAAATATTATTCAGTACATACATTTCAACGTAATTAGTATTCAACTTTTTTAAAAACTTGAAAATGAAAAATAATAGTCATAGGCTGTCGTATACTCAAGGTTCCTTTGGAGAAGCTAAGGAAGCTCCGGCTCTTGCATTTACAATCCAAATAAGATAGAAAAACTAAACCTGGAAATATGACACCCTCTTGACTTGGGTTATACCACAGTTTTAGAATGGTTATGGTGCAATACTGATAAAAATCTATGTGAACTCTAAAAACCCCAAAATCAACAGAGTTTATTTGTTAATCAACGAGTATATTTGTTTATACATGAGCTCAAGGCAAAGCTCTCATTTCGCCAGGCACCAGGGTCAGAGCAATTTGTTTGTCCCCTAATATCTAATCAGTTACAAAGTACTGTGCTTTATAATGTCCTTGTCTTTTTACTCCCACGGTCACCACCCTTGGCTAGATGCTACAGAGGACTGGTGAAAGTCTAGGAGAAAAGAAAGGGAATTATAAAGTCATGAATTTGAGTAGGAAGAAAGAAATATTTTCTTTTTCTTCATTTAAGTTTTTATTTAAATTCCAGTTAGCAACATACAGTGTAATATTAGTTGCAGATGTACAATGTAATGATTCAATACCTCCATACAACACCCAGCGCTTATCAAATGTGTGCTCCTGAACCCCCATCACCTATTTCCCCCATCCCTCTACCCCCCACCTCTCTGGTAATCATCAGTTTGTTCTCTATAGTTAAGAGTGTTTCTTGGTTTGCCTCCCTCTCTCTTCTTATCCCCTATGCTCAGTTATTTTGTTTCTTAAATTCCACATATGGGTGGATGGAGAGAGAATTATGCTAAGCAAAATAAGTCAGTCCGAGAAAGAAGTATTTCAAAAGAACACATTTGAAGTGGATGTGAAAATAATGTAGCGCCTCACAGACAGGAACACTGCTTTTCCTGAATAGACTTACTAAACTATATCTCTGCTTCAAGTTATACTTAGAAACTAAATTTATTAATTAAAATATTAAATGTATCAATGGAATACTGAGCAAGGATAGAGATTGAAGTAACATTAAAATACCATTTAAGTACATAAAATAGTCTTCCCAGTTAATTGAGAAGAAGCCATCTAAATTAAAGGTTGAACAGGAATGACAAGAATAGACAGCCTGTATAAATGAGGTTATCTTGAAGGAAAATTCCAGGGGGAACCGAAAAGATGGTTTGTCACACCTCACAGAATTCATGGGCCACGTGCATGTGAATGAAGTATGAGAAAAAAAGAAATTCAGGGCCCTACCCATGAGGTCTGAACCAATCTCTTCCCTCTTTCTCTCCTACTACCCACCATGGGATCCTTTGTTCCCCCTTGTACCTCTCATATCCTTACCTTCTTTTCCACCATAACCCTGACCAAGTGTCCTCTACTGTGATCCCCTTTCTGCATCTTAGTATCCTCAATGGTCCAGCCGAAGCTCCATGAACTCTCATTAGCCCTGCCTGACAAGCCCAACACAATGTCTTCTCCTTCCTCTGTCCTCTAACAGGTACTGTCATTTGCTCAGTGAAAGAAATCTCAACAATATAAAGTAAAACAAAAGCTCCCTCAAAATATTTCAGTTGACTACTACTTTCTCTCACTGCTGGTGCCTTCTTGAGTGTTTGTTGGTGTCTGATCCCCTCGGCAAGCAAGAAGTTCCTTAAGGCAGGGATGGTGTCTTTTACACATCTTTAAAGCCTTCATGGAACAAGGCTCTGCCCAACATGTGATATGACAAACACCTACTGATGTGAATAAGCAGTATCATACTCTATGCAGAGGCAAATACCACATGAATTATGAGGCTATGCAGATTCTAACACACAGATTAGAAAGGGAGACTTGACCACAGTTGCCTTTTCACTCAGCACTTCTCATGAGGATACCAAGACTGAGGCTTTAAGGTAAAGTGTGCAAGTAAATGGAAGAGGAAGCTTAGGTAGGCAAAACCAGACGAGCGCACTGGACAGTACACTTCTCATGAGGTAAATGTAACAGAGACCAAGGAAAATCAACAATTGCTCAATAGCAGTCAGATATCAAAACATACCAGTATTTCCTTGAGCATCTTCCACCTTGTTTGGCGGTGACAACAGAAAAGACGGCCTGGTGAAACGAGGGCCCTGAGGAGGCGACTGCGGCCGCTGCAGAGGCATGGTCTTGAGGACCAGCCTCCAGTCCACTTGGGTAATATCCGACCTTGATCGCGCATGCCCTGGCTTGAAAGTAGAGGTCTCGTCCAATAAGTCATTCACGGATCGAGGTCTGTCCCTCCGACGCTGACAGATGTTGAAAAAGTTAAAGGTTGATGCTTCTTTTTGTTCCATCCAGGAAAGATTATCCGGGGTAGTCCCTTTCTGAACCACAAACTGTTCTTTGGCAGGGAAGACATTTTGAGCTTTGGTTTCTAAGAGCCTGCTCTTACAGTGGTCCCAGATCAAGCCCCCCTTGCCCAGGGAGGGAACACTTCTGATAGCACCATTGTCTGTTATGGTACTTAGTACCTCGTGCCCCACCAATTCAGGGACTTCCTGAATCCCATACACTTCAGCTTGCTGCACAGCCTTTTCTAGCTTACTATCAAAAGTGCTGAAGAAATCCTCAGTAACTTCCAAGGCTGGGCTGATGTCATCCACTTCCAAAGCTTCCATGTCATAGACTCCGAGAGACCTAAGGCTCCTAAACTGGCCCAGGAAAGGGCTTCCTGAACATTCACCCAACAAAGAGAAGTGCTTCAGCAACAGAGTTCTGGAGACAACTGAAGGAAACCTTCATTCGACTGCCTAAACCAGGCTAAGAACAAGGGTAGATGATGGTTTTTCTGTCATTAAAAGCATTTGCTAGCAGCTCGTGGCCATGAGCAGGGGTATAGGGAGACAAGTGTTCCTTTGAGATTATTCTTCATTGAGATCACTGTAAAGACAACAGGATGTGCTTGCTTGTCAAAGCAAGGCCTTGCAATCCTTAATTTCCTGGAAGAAAAGAAAGAGCACAACATTGGCACACGGTTCACTGTATTCCATAGTACACGACTCTGCCCAGCTATTTCCCCATCTCTACATCTCTTCCATGGTAGTCATGCCCAAAGGTGGACATCTCCACAGAGGCTCCACTGTCAAGAGCACACATCACTGCCGGCTTTGTGTCAGAACCCACACAGGGCAGGGTGGAGCACTTGATAAAGGGAATTAGGGTCAATAGCTTTCACTCTGACAGAAAAGCCTTTGAGCACAGTTGTGAAGACTGTTTGGCAAATCTCCGTGATATGCTGACCTAAAATAAGAAGCAATGAGGCTAAGAATTCTATGTCATGATCAGTCTAAAGTCATAAATGCACAAGTCTTTCCACAAACTTTGAAAGCACTGATGGTGTATCAGGCTAAAAAGTGTAAGGGGAAGCAGTGCCTGGGTGGCTCAGTCAGTTGAGCATCTGACTGGGGCTCAGATCACAATCTTGTGGTTCATGAGTTCAGCCCCACATCAGGCTCATTGCTATCAGCATGGAGTCTGCTTAGGATCCTCTGTCCCCCTTTCTCTCTGCCTCCCTCTCTCTCTCTCTCAAAAATAAATAAACATTAAAAAAAAAAAAAAAGAACTTTCTAAAAAAGCGCAAGGGGTAAGGACAGAGGGAGGCTCTGCCCTTTTCTTAAACCCAAATGTGACTGCATCTGTACTTCCCAGGTGTGGATTACCTAATGAATGCCTCTGGACTACAGAATTCCTTCACTCATCTTGAAAAAGAAGCTCTAGGCTCAACTCTCTAAGGCTTCGAGGAATGGCTTAGGAGTCCAGGTCCAGCTTCAGGCCTGGGCAGAAAATATCCTATGTGAGCACTAACTCATTCTCTGGGAAAGGCTGGATCTCCAAGGTCAGGCCAAATTAGCACAGACCTTGACAGTGACGCTGTCCAATATGGTAGACATTAGCCATTTATGGCTATTTCCATTTCAATTCATAATAAAATCAAATAAAGTTTTTCAATCGTACTATCACATCTCATGTGCCCAATAGTCACATACACCGTTGTATGTACCAAAAAATGAACGAAGAAACAAAATAATTACGCAAGGGCTTTTTGCCCTTAACTACTTACAAGTAGGTAAAATTGGGCAATTAGCAATACCTCTGCATGCTGCTGCAAAGGTTCATAGATGTGCTTTTTTTGGTTTAAAATGGCACAGTTTTATGGTTAATTAAAATCAGTTTTAGCACTTAGGTCATTAAATCATTATATTTAAGTTAGCAGCACCAATCTACATTGCTTACTGTATGTAAATTAAACTAGTATATAGAGCCCTTTATTTTAAAATGTGTCAAGAGGTTTGCAGTTCACAGGAACTCTGTGGTTAACTCCCTGTAACATGATAATGACTATGACTTTGTCTATATTTTATATTTTGATACTTATTATGTTAGCCCTCATTAACCCAGGTACTGATTGACTTTCAGAGATAAATATCCGTTATAATATTTTTCTAAATGTTGCACATCAGGAGTCACAGACTCTCAGGCTCCAGGCTTTCTAAGTTGCACATAGGGTTTCTTTTCTTGTGTTTACAGTTAAGCCTTAAGCCTGTTGAATTGTGCAACAGGGTTTCTCAACTTCTGTAATTTTGCAAAATGGGACTTTTCAGTTTCATCTTCTATACCAGAGGCTATGAAAAAGAAATACATAATAAATTTTAAAACTTTCAGTTCTTTCTTTTCTAAAATTTCAGATGAGCATAATAAAGTATATTTTTTTAAAGAAGGCTAAGTGTGGCTCAGTCGGTTGAGCATCTGACTTGGGCTCAGGTCATGATCTCGTGGTTCGTGAGGTTGAGCCCCACACCGGCTCGCTGCTGTCAGCCTGGTAGTGCAGAACCCGCGTCAGATCCTCTGTTCCCTTCGCTCTCTGCCCCTCCCCTGCTTTCACTCCTCCAAAAAATAAATAAATATTTTACTAAAAAAGGGCTCAAATGGAGTCACTTGTGCGGAGGCCCACATCAGCAAATCAAGACTTAATATCTCATCTCATTGCACTTTCAGCCTCTTCCAGGAATTTAACCTTTAACCAGTCAATCTGGAATTACCAGATCAGCACTAGTGAGGTTATCTGCCTAATAGATCCTGGCCCTTCCCCTAAAGAAAGGTGACCTTGCTTGAAACGAGCCACTCTTTGTTAGAAACTTGAGTTTTCCCACCCCTTCTGCCTATAAAAGCTTTCCATTTTGTACAGCTTTCTAAGTACAACATGGGATGTCACCAGATTCATGAATTGTTGAATACAGCCAAATTGATCTTCAAGTTTACTCAGCCAAATTTTGTTTTTTTAACATAAGTTTCTAATTTTATGAAAGATGCACCAAAGTGCAAAGCAGTTAGTTATTTGACTAAGATTATATTATGCACATCTCTTTTCATAGCCAGTATTTAAAATTCAGTCTTTAATCATACTAGAAAGAGAGGGTAAATACCTTCAAAGTGATTCTTTCTTCCTTCCTTCCTTTCTCCCTTCCTTCCTTCCTTCCTTCCTTCCTTCCTTCCTTCCTTCCTTCCTTCCTTTTAAATCAAAGTGTCTGGGTATACACTCTTTGTGCTACCTGTTTAGCTATTCATAGGCTGGTTAGAAGCAGAGAACCATCGATGACCATCACAGCTAGCTTGTGGAACACTTCTACGCCACACCTCCTGTAACTGTAGACTGCCAGACAAAGAAGGGAACTTTGAAGTCATCCTTCCAACCCCAATCTTTCACAGAAGGAGACACTGAGACCGAGACATTATGAAATCACATGGACACTTCTGTATGCCTTAGAAAAGTCTTCAAAAGAAGGTGCCCTTTGAGTTCAACCTAGAAAAGTTAGAAGGTATTTGCCTGGATGGTTAGGAAGAAATTAGAAAGCATAAGTTACGTTTTGACTAGCAAGGGATTTTCAAGTTTATTAAATGACTTTCCAAAGGCAGTGTGGTGAGCAATATAGTGGGAAGGGTCTGAGCCCTAGAGTCAGCTCCGGGTTCAGATCCCAACTGTCTCATATTAGCTAGGAGGTCTGGGACACGATTTCCCTGATCCACACCTGCTCCACCTCAAGTCCTTCTCGAGGCTAACCTGTTCTTCCTATTCTAGGAATTCTGGTTTTCACTATTTAATGTTTTCCATTGCCTCTGTTTGGAACTTATGCAGCTATTCCCTTTCCTTTCCCATGGAAATATGCATTTACTCTTCCAAATATACCCTAAAAACTTCTACTCTTCTCTGTGTGACCCAGCACTTTCATACCACTCTTCCTGTTCTATCTCTACTCAGTCACACAGGCCTTTCAGTCCCTCCTTAGAGGTTTACCTTTTTGACCTCCAGGCCCAGTGACAAAGCTGTTCTCATTGCTGGACGGTTATTCCCTCCTTCTCTCTTTTGCACTTACCTAATGCCAAGTTATCCTTCAACCTAACATCAAGTGACAGACCTGTATTCCATAAAGATGGTCACAACAAATTGTGTCCCATATGATTTTCTGCAATGAGACCTTGTTACTACCCCCTCAAGAATCGACTTTATTCTTCCACTCCCTTGAATCTGGGCAGGACTTGTGACATTTTGATCAAGAGTGTGGCAGAAACGATGCTGTGTCCTTTTGAGGTGTACACCTTACCTGGCCCAGCAGATTCCTCTTCCTATCTCTTGGAGCTCTAAGCTGATACCTAGGAAATGAGGTGATCTGCTAGAGAGGTCACATGTTGCATCAGGGAGGCACCAGGCATGTGAGTGGAAAAGCTATCTTGGATGACAGCCCAGTTAAGCTTGCAGAGGATTCCGGCCTGTCGGTATCTAACTGCAACTCATACAAAATCCAAAGTGAGAACTGTCCAGCTAAGCCTAGTTAACCCAGAACTGTGAGAGACAATAAACTGTTTAAAGTCACTAAGTTTAGAAGTGTTTTGTCACACAGCAACCAATAATCAGGATGCGTCACTTCCTCAGGGAAGCACTCTCCAGTGTCCCAGACTAGGTGAAATGTCCTTGTTTAAGTTTCCAAGGCATTTGCATTTCTGTAAGTCACACACTTTACATTTATGATTACCAGTTTCAATGTCAATAGCCTGTCATAGCAGCAACTGTGTCTATTTTGCTCACCCTCGGACCTCCAGACATAGTTGCAAATTAATAAATATTTGTGAAGTAACTAATGAATTATTTCCGAGCAGCTATCTTTAGGACCATTGACATTATTTTCTTTTCCTCTTTCTCCTTTGTTGTCAGTACCTGTGACTTAACACCTCTTACCACATGACGATCTCCAGCAACAAACAGTAAAGATAGCTGCTGGTTTAACACCAGTCAAATGAATTGACAAACTGGAGTGGGAGATCCAGCTCTTTGCCTGTATTTGCATAGTACAAATTAAATAGTTAAAAAGAATTACAGAGAGTTGCAGTGATGTATTCGTTCCATATTTACTGAAGGAGCTACTGAGTCCTACCCACTGCTGATGCTTCAGTAAACAAAACAGATCTAAATCCTGCCCTCAGGGAGCTTACATTCTGGTGGAGCTCTCACAATATGCCAGGCATATCTCTAAGTGCATTCCGTGTCTTGTTCTCATGTGTAAGGCATGGCTGAGAAGGACCCCTGAGGAGGTACATTCCTGAACAAGTCAACTTTGGAAACCATCTTTTTCCCCTCAGTTAAACTATGAACTTCTTGAGGGCAAGCCCCTTATCCATAGCTGGGTCCCTGTTCCCCCAAATCCCAAAAGGTCTTCCTGTCTCTTGCCTTCCTCCCTCTAATGCAGTCTCCACATCACTTCTCTTAACCCTTCACAGTCTCCCCAGTAGAAGAAGGGTCAGCAAACGTTTTCTATAAAGACTTAATATAATAGGGGCACCTGGGTGGCTCAGGTGGTTGAGCATCGAACTCTTAACTGTGGCTCAGGTCATGATCTCACAGTAGTGAGATCAAGCCTCCCATTGGGCTCTGTGATAAATTTGGAGCTTGCTTGGGATTCTCTCTCTCTCTCTCTCTACTCCTTTCCTACTCATTCATGTGCACTCTCTCTCTAAAAACAAATTTTTTTAAGAAGTTAATAAATAGCCTTGGCTTTATGATCCATACAGCCAGTTTTGCAATGACTCAACCCTGCCATTGTAATGCAGAAGGCAGCCATTGACAATATGGAACTGGGTGGGCATGTCTGTGTCTGACAAAACTTTGCTTACAAAACAGGCTGATAAACTGAATGTAGTATATCCATACAACAGAATATAATTCAGCTTTAAAAAGGAAGGAAATTCTGTCACATGCTACAACATGAATGAACTCTGAGGACATCATGCTAAGTAAAGTAAGCCAGTCACAAAAAGACAAATACTATATGATCCACTGTATATAAGGAATCGAAGTAGTCCACTTCACAGAAACAGAGAGTGGAATGGAGGTTTACCAGGGGTTGGGAGTACAGGAAAGAAGGCAGGTGGAGATGAACAGGTATGGGTTTTGGATCTGCAAGATGAAAAAGTTCCAGAAACTGTTTCACAGCAATGTGAATACATTTAACACCACGGACACGGAGCTGCCTGGGGTGGCTCAGTCAGATGAGCATCCGACTCTTGATCTCAGGTCATGATCAGAGGGTCTTGGGATCAAGCCCCGGTGGGGCTGAGCATGGAGCCTGCTTAGAATTGTCTCTCTCTCTCCCGCTGTCCCTTTCCTTCCCCAACCTTATAAATAAATAAATAAATAAATAAATAAATAAATAAATAAATAAAACTACTAACACATAAAAATGGTTAAGGAGATAAATGGTAAATTTTATGGGGTTCTTTTTGTTTTTGTTTTTACCACAACTCAAAAAACAAAACAAAACACCCAAGCAGGCAGAGGGTCAGATTTTCTTATGGGTAGTAGTTTCCTTGAAGATTCAGTCTAGCAGAGAAACTGCATCTCCACAAATTACCAGCAATGAGACTTCAGCAAGTTATTAACCTCTTTCATTTCAGTTTTCTCATTTGCAAAATCAGCAAGTTAATAACACCCTTCTCTCAGGAAAGTTGAGAGAATTAAATAAGACAATACATGGCATGGTTCCTGGCACATAACACAATGGCCTAGAAGCCCTTACCTCAATCTGCTCTGTCATCTCTCCTCCATGACCTCACACCTTCCCTACTGTTGACCCTCCCTTCCATCTTGTCACATTGGTCTCCATGCAGATTCTCAAACCTGTAGGCATGTTCTCACCTCAGGGTCTTTGCATTGGCTGTTCCCTCAGAACCAACATGACCTTGAAGTGATTGTGCATGTCACCCTTTCAATGAGGCCTACCTTGACCATCCTGTTTAAAATTATAGCATATATCTCTGCCCTGGGCTTCTGATTCCTTTCACTCTGCATTGTTAAAAAATAAACTCATAATTTAAAAAAAGTTTTAAATTTATAAATTGATACAAATGAGAGAGGGCACAAGCAGGGAAGGGGCAGAGAGAGAGGGAGGGAGACAATCCCAAGCAGGCTCCAAGCTCTTAGCACTCTTAGAGCAGAGCCCAGCTCAGGGCTCGATCTTACAAACTGTGAGATGATGACCTGAGCCAAGATCAAAAGTCAGCCGCTCAACCTACTGAGCCGCCAAAGAGCTCCTATATTTACAAAATTATTACAATGATAGAACGGGGAGTACCAGCATACCCTGCACCCAGTTTCCTCCATGTGACATTTTACATTAGTATGGTACATTTCTCACAATTAATGAGCCAGTACTGATACATTATTATTAACTAAAGTTCATACCTATTGGGATTTCCTCAATTTTTCCTAATACCCTTTTCTGTTCCAAGATTCTATACAGGACATCACAGAACATTTAGTTGTCATGTCTCTTTAACCTCCTCTTGGCTGTGAGTTTCTCAGCCTACTTGCTTTTGATGACTTTGACAGTTTTGAGGAGCTATGGCCAGGTAATTTATAGATTATCCCTCAACTGGGAATTTTTGATGTTTTTGATGATTAGACTAGAGCTATATGTTGTGGGGAGAAAACCCACAAAGGTAAAGTGTCATTCTCAAGGGTAGATACTATCAACATGGCTTACCACTGCTTATGTTAACCTTGATCACTGGATTGACCCTTTTTCCTTACATAGTTACTATCTCGTAACATCCTACTTAATTTGATGTTTAGTGTTTCTCTGTAATAAAATGTTAGCTCCCCGAGGGCAGGAATATATGTTTACTTTGTTCACTAAGGTATCCCAAGTGCATATGATAGTATCTGACATGTTAAAGAAAGAAAGAAAGAAAGAAAGAAAGAGGCACTAACTACTCATGTGTTGAATGAATCCACTATTACTCCTTTGCATGACGTGCATGGCCCTTCATGATCTATCCACCTCTTCAATTTGTAGGTCCTAACCGGCATCCACCTTACTGTTTTACTCCTCCATACTTTGCTCCAGGTTGGAGCAAATGCTTTTGCCTTTCCCAAATGCTCTTGCCTTTCCCAAATGCTCAGGCTCTCTCACAGCACCCTGGGTTTGCCACACCACACTGAAATGACCAACAGTCTCTATTCCATGTATCCCACTCCACACTTGAAGTGACTAGACAGCAGGTGAAGGGCTTACGCACCCCCTATGTAATCTGTGTCTTCATCCTCTGGGGCTCCATTTTGCAAACCCATTCTTTTTGGAACTTCATCTTTTCTCTAGGATATATAGGCCTCAAATTGACTACAACACAAAGATCTAATGTCAAGTTTATTCTCTATAAGTTAACTCTTTCCTTAGCATGCTTCATTTGGTTTTGAAATTAATTAAAAATAACAATAACATATTCAGACAGGTCAAAATAATGAAGATTATGTTCCCCTGACAAAATGAACCAAATAAATTGAGTATGTAGGTGCGGTGTGGTTTGCCTCAGCACAAAACTGGAAATTAGGATCTAATTAGAACTGTGTTCTAAATCTGGCTCAACCACACACACACACACACACACACACACACACACACACACAAAGACACGTGCTGGGTGGCCTCCGGCAAACCATTTAAACTCTGGCTGCTTTACTCAGCTACCTGCATCCAATAAAGTTGCTAACATCCCAATTGCTAAGCCTGTGGGTCACTCACTAGGTAGGTGTTCCAACATGCCTTTAAAAAATGTAAACTATAATTATGGAGTGCTCCACTGGACCGCACCCACTCACCAAACACATGTTCCTGGTCTATACCTTCAAAGATTTGTCAGCCCAACAAAGGCAAAGTCAGCGACCAGCTATTTAGACTACACTACTTTTCAGCCCAATTCAATGATCTACAGATATTTTATCTTATTTTATATAAAATACCCTTTCTGTAAAAAGGGTTATTTCTCCTATTTAATAGGTTGAGAAACTGAAGTCCATTTGTCAGCATGGTACGAAAATCTCAACCCAAAGAATCCCTTGCACACGTCAAACTCTAACAGGACAGAGAATCAGTGTATTGCTATCTTCTAACAAGGAAATCTGCTGTTTACACGCTCATTAAGCCAGGCTAATTAACAGGATGAATAAATTAGTCCTCCCACACGGAGGCAGAAACAGATATGAGCAATAGCACCAGCCCAGCCCACACAAAGAGGCCATGTTCTCCAAGGCTGGATGGTAAAAGCACTGACTTCCTCCCACTTGACTGAATGGCCTATAATCAGAGTGCTGAGAGGGTGTCTGAGGCCAGGAGGTTTTAGAAGCAGCTGGACTCTGGAGAAAAATGCAACGCTGAAGACACCTAAGGTAGACGGTGTCTGCCAACCCGTTTTCAAATGTGAGAACGAAGAGGGATTACAAGGGTGGTCGGTACGCGTGGCTCTCCCATGCTCTTCACTTTGGTTAAGGCTGAAGCTGACTGAACCTTGTCTAAGTTATATAATGTAAAAGAATCCCCCACAAAAATGATGTGACCCTAGTAAGGTGACCTTTCTGGACCATAAGGCTCTAAGAGATCATGATTTTTTTCATGGTGCTTTGACGTAAAGATGATGTAGGCATGTTGATGGAGCACAGGCAAGCCACAAAGAGCAGAGAAGGAAAGGGTGCCAGTGTGGACCTCCCAAGGAGTTCAGAGGTCTTTCAGAGGAGAGGACACCTAGAGACACAGATGGGGTCCCATTTTCACAGGCCTACGAGGAACATTAAATGGCTGCACTGTATGTAAGTTTTCATAAATGAGAAGTCTATTGCTATGTAACACATTGGGAGAATAATATTAAAAAGATAATTTGTATAGTGTTTTCCCAGTTCCTAAAGCAATAAATATTCATAGAAACTCTGGAAAATACTGACAGATATGGAAAAGAAAATAAAAATCAGTCATGATCTCATAACTCAGAGAAAATAAATCAATAGGTGTGTTCTGTCCAGTATTTAATTGGAATCAGATTATATATACAGTTTGGGCACAGTGTCTGTTTATATGAATGCTCAGAAAGCAAGTACCACTAACCCTGAAAAAAAACAAGCAACGTCCCAGAGTGTGCTGTGCTCACCTATGCCTTACAAGCTGGCATAAGGGCCCATTTGGTTGAATCTCCTTCTACAGCTCTTCAGAGACTTCCTCTGTACACAACCACCAGTGTTCTTCCAAGTCCTGACCCTCCTTGATGCTGTTAACCAGCCCCTCCTCAAACATCTCCGGTGCTTCACAGGCACCGCACACCAACTTTCCTCTCATTTCTATCCTCTCATTCTCGGTCTCTATCTTCCTCGCTTCCTCACCCATCTCCTCACCAAGCGTGGGCACTGCTTGAGCTCTCTTCTCTAACTACAGCTACAAATTCTCCGGAGATCAATTTATCCACACTCGTGGTTTCAATAATTACTTCTAGGTTCATGCCTTCCAAATGTCCACTGTCCAGTGTCAATCTCAAGCTTAACCTCTGGTCCTAGGTTCCCAACTATTCATAGGACTTTTCTATCTGGCTTATCTCATGACAAAATTAAGCTCAATTTGTCTAAAATCACAATCAGTTACTCATTCAACAAATGTTGAACTCTCACCATGGGCTGGGCCCTGTTCTAGGCACTGGGGAGACACTAGCAAGTCCTTCAATGAAGCTTCTGTCGACAACAAGGTCCAACATGCTCACCTGACACACTAAACCTTGTCCAGCCTGGGCCTGGCTTGCCTGCCCAACTGTCCACTTCTCTTCCAGAATATAGGCTTCCTCCAAACTGCAATGCTATCGCTTGAATTTTGTTTTCCCAACTCCAAAATGGTGCTTAACACAGCTGTCTCTGAGGTACCCTCTCCCCACTTCTACCTATGAAATTCCTTTCACTCTACAAGCTTAAATGCCACCTCTTCCACAGGCTTTCTTTGATCCCTGATCCTAAAACAGTCTGCTCTTTTATTGACATGCCCACAGAAAGTCTTTGGCACTGCCCCAACAACACAGATACTGCATGCTGCCTGTTCTTTCTGAAATGATGACAATGACAATTATGATTTCTCAAAAGCCTATATTGTGCCAGGTACATTGCTTGTGTACCTCGCCATGTGTAATGGAAGTATTATTATCCCCATTTTACAGACAGAAAATGGAGGCTCAAAGATAAACAATTTGCCTGAGGGTGAGACACCTACTCTATTGGACTCACAGCAACTTCAGAGCGGTGATTCTAACCTATTTCATCTTCATACCCCCCACCGGGCCTGGACCTACGGCTGGCACACAATAGGTGCTCAGTAAATATTTGCTGAATGAACAACTGAATAAAGAGTAGGTTTTCAAAGCATTGACATCTGTAAATATAAATGCCACTCTGGTTTTCTGGCCAAATTCTTTAAATTCATTATAAGCTCATTTAAGTAAAATCTGACAAAATGTATGTTGACTTGAGCTTTAAAATTTTTTCTTGGTAGAGAAAGCTTCTAAGCTCTAGAAACCAGGTTTAAAATAACATGGCAAAGGTCAGGCAGCCACGACCTCACTCAGACCTTTTATAGAAACAAAAGCACCTGTGCAGCATGAGAGAATTGTTTTGTGAACCACTCCAGATCAGTAGTTGGGCTGGTCTCATTTCCCACTGACTCAGAGCTCAAGCTCTTTCGAACACCAGTAAAGAGATGTTCCCTTTGAAATACACCCAATCAATTTAAAGCACTTTTCAGTACATCTCTGAGCTTGCTTGTTTGCCACTTGCAAAATCATTGAGACATTTGATGCCCCGAGATGTTTTCCCAGAAACCAAACTAAATATAAGCATGGCATTTCAACTCTCAGATTGCCCTGCTGTTGAAGGCAGTAATGTTATTATGTCCCAATGTCAACCACTGGATGGGAAAGCCAGGGCTCCTGATTGGGAAGCCCATTTCATAAAACCACCAGAGTTCCAATATGTCCTCTTTTAGAAACCAAACAGACATAAACTTCAGTTATGTAAGTGTCTAAAAATGCAGACTCAATGCTTTCCACTTCCATTTACCTCCATGGTAAGGACTAGAGATTAAAAAACAAACAAAATACCCTCAAATTATCTAAGACTGAGATGAAGAGGGCGAAAACTTCCATCATAAAAAACCACATCTTGCTACAGTCAGCCTCCAGCTGCAACAGGGAATAACTGTTGGACTAGACTCCGTGTAGGTGCCATCCGAGCCAAGCCAGCTGACATAAGCTGAGTACATGACAGACCACAAAAGTGAACATAATAACCACCAGGGCGATACACTGAGACCCACATATGCAAGACACACAAAAAGGACTAGGAAAGTAGCTTCAAAGATGTCATCAACTCATATGGCAATTTGCCTTACTAAGAATAATCTTTTTCATATGCATGGTTTATAGTATGGTTTATAAAGCACTTGATAAGCTTCTTGATAAAAACCAGTAGTAAACAGAGAGAGGTAAGTAAAGTAGCAGGATTACTTTAAAGATGATGAAAGAGACACCAAGATGACTCATCTGGGGTCAGCTGAAGCCCTATGGGGACAAAAAAGGCTCCAGGAATCCCTGTCTAATTATTGGGCCAACCAAGTTCAATTACCTTCTAAGTCACCTTAAATTGCTCAGAGGCACTGATGTTAGAAGGACCATAAACTGTAAGTTATTGAATCCAACAATGAGCCACCCATTTTGAGTTTCTTCAATGGGACAGAGGTGTGGCAATGAGAACACAAATTTCTGAGACCGCAAAGGGTTAATGTCACAACACTGACTTCTAAGCTGAATGACTACAAGCAAGTCAGGCTGACTCAGGACTTCTGCATCCTCCTTACCTGCAAAATGGAAATCCAGCCAATGCCTGCCCCCAACTGCCTTAGAAAATTGTAAAGCATAAATGCAGGTTATATATGGAAAATCTCTTTATGAAATCTAAACCAATTACTATTCCTATTAGAAACAAGTGATTTCTAACCACACAACCATTTAGACTCAACAAGCATTTATAAGGATGGACCAAGTACCCAAACACTACATTAGAGGCTGGGGACACAAAACCACAGCTTCTGTCCTAGAAGAGCTTAACAGCTGGTGGGGAAACATTAAACCAAGTGTAAACAGTGCCTTAACAGAAGTATCCAAAAGGTGTTATAGGAACATAAATAGGGAATCATCAATAATCAAGAGATAATAAAGAGTCTTAATGACCAAACACAATTAAATGTCGTAACAGTCTACAAAGAGATGACTTCAGTTGGAAGAAATCAAAGACAAAGGAAACAAACACACAAATAAAACCAATCATACCTGCTCTAGAAATGATGTTATGTCTGGCATGAAGCTGTCAACCTACGGTAAGAGCTTCAAAGGTTACAAAGAGTGAGTTCAAAGTAAATTAACAATCACACACATGGAAGGCACGAATGCAGAGAGTTCTTCACAAAGCTGCCCAAGTCTTTCTGTCACACAGAACATCTCTGGCTGTGTGACGGGATGTCATGGGAAATGAATAAATGCCTCACTTCCTGTTGACTTTAATTCCTTAGGTCACTGCAGCTGATTAGCAGAAGGGAAAATACTTAGAACTTTAACCTTCAAAACAACAATCAGCTTGTGGATTAGCCCATATTCACAAAACCGGTTCCTATGGGTACGTAGGGTGAATGTATGGCGAAGTAATTAACTGTTTTGGTTTTTTTCTTTATCTGCTACAACTGACCCTGTTAAAAAGTGAGCCTGAGTATCAGACCTATGATAAGGTCTCAGCAAAAAGTGATTCACTTATTTGAAAGGACAGACATACTCAGTGGTGATCAACTGCATCCATGACTGCTCCTTCCCTTTGCGACTTAATCTGTGACAACAACCTTGACTACCAAGCAGCCTCTTACCAGTTCTATCAGGAAATAAGCAAGGCTGCCAAAGGCAGACAAAACAGTCTTTGACCTTCAAAGATAAGGACAAGGTAAGGTAAGGATGAGTCTGTTATTTTACTAAGTACAACAGGAAGGTCAGAAACAATCTCTGTCCATCATACAGGATAAAGGAGGAGTTTACAAAGTATGAAGGAGAAAAACAGTAGGAACTACATTTTCATCTCTAGTTCTGGGTTTAAATTTCATTTCTTTTTTTTTTTTTTAATGTTTATTTTAGAGAGAGAAAGAGAGACAGAGTATAAGTAGGGGAGGGGCTGAGAGAGAGAGAGAAAGAGAGAGAGGAGGCACAGAATCCAAAGCAAGCTCCAGGCTCTGAGCTATCAGCACATAATCTGATGTGGGGCTCGAACTCAAAAACTACAAGATCATGACCTAAGCCAAAATCCGATGCTCAACTGACTGAGCCACCCAGGCACCCCTTAAATTTCTTTTATTATGGACTGTTATCATCAGTATGGAATGGATTATTAGAAAACAATTATGCGGTGTGTACACATTCTGGAGCTCTGATTGGCCCATGTTCCTTTAACTCTTTTAATCTGATGCCAAGATGACAGGCATATGATAACTGGGGCTCAAAGAAATGCCCATCGTCCAAGACTACCATTACTATACTAAATTCACTAAAAATGTACTGCAAACGACTCATTCAATGTGGATGGACACATGTTAAATGTGGAATGAAGTATGTAATTAAATGTTTAAAAACAAAATAAAGAAGAGTTGTTATAATTCCTAAGCCAACACCAAGATTAAGAAGCCGTAGCTAATATTTTTGGATAGTTGCTAAAGGACAGCCATTATTTAAGCCCTCTATCTGCATCATCCTGTTAAATTCTCACAACAACCCTCTCAGAGTGCTATTATTAGTATTACCATTTTACAGAAAAGGAATTTCAGATTTATTTTTTATTATTGTTTTTAATGTTTATTCATTTTTGAGAGATAGACATAGAGTGTGAGTTGGGGAGGAGCAGACACACACACACACACACACACACACACACACACACACACACACACAGAACTTGAAGCAGGCTCCAGGTTCTGAGCCATCAGCATAGAGCCTGATGCAGGGCTTGAACTCATGAACTGAGAGATCATGACCTGAGCTGAAGCTGGACACTCAACTGACTGAGCCACCCAGGTGCCCCAAAAGGATATTCAGATTTAAAGAGATGAAGTTATGTGTCCAGAGTAATATTGCCAGTGAGTGGAAAAAAGGCTCTAAAATGCATACACAGTCCTGTATGGCATTTAATAGCAAATCAATTACCCTGAGATAATATAGGTAAAATTTTACAGACGTCATGCTTTGAATTTTAGTGTCAAACATCAGTGACTTGAAATTATTTATTATTAATAACTATTAATTATTTAATTATTTCAACTATTTATTTTTAAATCTTTGTTAATCCCACAACTCAGAAAATTAAATGCTAAGTATCATCTTTACACCCAGGGAAACAGTTTATACTTAATTTATTTTTTAAAAATCACATCTGTAATACTTCTGTGTCATTCTAAGTTCTCTAAGGGAATGGCGGGTGAGAGATCTGTAAACAAACCGAATAAAAAGCTGTTCTCTAACTAAACAGCTAACCTCAATTCTCTTAGTGACCTTGAACACATTACTTAGAATGTCTGCAAGGGTATAATAACTATGACTTCATTTAGGCCAAATAAGTGCTTTTGCAAATGTTGACACAGTCCTAATTGCCCAAACCTTTTACTAATGTTTCCCTAAGATATCATTTTTCATTTAGCCAATAAATAGAAACACTTGTAAAATGTTTGCTGTAAAAAAAATACCTGCTACATAGTGTTTCTGTCAAAAGAATTAAAGAAATCATTTCAAATTAAACATGACCATAGATAATTCCAAGATATTTGAACTACTGAGGCATGACCACATAAATTGCCTCCTTCTAAAGCCAACTGAATTTTTTATCGGTGGAGGAGGAAGATGGGTACGAATATCAATATACATGGGGCTCAATCAAAAAAACCAAGTTGACCCACAGCCTTCAGTCTTGTTTCTTAGGCCTACTTAAAGATGAAATGTCCAGGTTTCATATCACTGCACTCCAGAGAATCTACAGACATCATAGCTAACATTTCCTGGAAGGACAATTATTTTGGGACCACAGGCCTGGAACTGGAAGGCCTTGTTCAAGGTTCCATGTACTACGACCAGAGGTATGACTCTGGGAAAGCCACTCGAACCTGAATTCCAGTTACTTCGATGCAGGTCAAATAAGGATACCTGTCCTACCCTCTTCAAATGTTGCCCTGGAGAGCAAGTCAAATGACACACTGCAGTGCCCCGTGAACTCCCAGGCAGGGTACAGGGTGCCAACAGCGGGACACGGTGCCAGGGAACAGGGCCCCGCATTCTCTTCGATCTCCTCCCATTATAAACCAACAAACTGGTTTCCCACCACAGAGAGTGGCGACAGCAATCAGTTTAGGAAGCTCTGAGATAGGTTTTCATCTCCTCAGGGAACTCCTGCACTGTGCAAGGCAGCATGAGTCACTGTGCTTCCGAGTTTCTGGTGGTGTTGGAGGGGAGAGATTCAACTCTACAAGTGCATGAGGATTCAAAGAAGAAAAACCAAGTAAAACCCTCCCTTGCCCTCCAAGTTCCTCTACAGCTAAAATACTTTTTCTTTCCTCCTCCCTCTTAATTCCAGGTTCCTAAAAGAAGCTTGCTCTTTATGCTTTCTGACTCTACGTCTCACCACCCATTCATGCTCCCTACTAGAAGCAACCTGGGCCTTCCCTAGCTGGAACTGCAGAGGCAAAGGTCATCAACAATTTCCTTGTTGCTGACCCCAGGGGACTCTTCACCCCACACCCGACCTGACCTCGTGGCAGTATCTGAGCTACTGAACACCCACTATGCATTGCTCTCACGAATATACTGATGTAGCCTCTTCTGATATTTCTCCTTTATCTCTGCTCTTTCAGTCCCCACTATGCGTCCCCCTTCCCTATGTTCATATCATAACTGCAGACATTCCTCCATTTTCCCCCATAACTTATTTAGTTCCTCCTGTTCTCCATTTCTGTGGCTTCAGCTACAATCCACGTGGTCGATGAGGAATAGATTACTCCCCTAAGATCTAGACCCACAAATGCAACTGCCTTTTGCATGTCCCCTGTCTCCTAACATGCACAAACTCAGCTCTTCATCTTCCCCTCAACCTGCCCCTCCTCCTGACATTGCCCATATAGTGAAGGACATCATCATCTGTGCCAGAAAATGATCATCCTTGACCCTTCTGGCTCCTTCACCCACATCTGCCTCTGTCAGATCTCTCCATTCCTCGCTTTCCTGACTGCCTTAGTTCAGACACCACCACCAGTCTTCTTCCCTGAAGTCTTGCCTTGCTCTCACCCAGCCGCACCCTGCAACCTAAGTGGCCTTTCTAAAATTAAAACTCTGGGGCACCTGGGTGGCTCAGTCGTTAAGTGTCGACATCAGCTCAGGTCATGATCTCAAGGTCTGTGAGTTCAAGCCCCATGTTGGGCACTGTGATGACAGCTCAAAGCCTGGAGACGTCTTTGAGTCTCCTCTCTCTCTCTCTCTCTCTCTCTCTGTTCCTCCCCCACTCCTGCTCTGTCTCTCTCTCTCAAAAACAAATAAACATAAAATTAAAACCTTCCTATCTTCTGGAGAAACCATACACTCCTTAACACTGCCTGTAAGAGCTCATGGCCACTTACTTTCCCAGGCTTATCTCTTGAATTTCCCTCTCTTCCCTCTACCCCACAACACACAAGTTGGCTAATTTTAATTCAGCCTTTGGGTATCACTTCTTCCCTACCTCCCACATCCATTTGAATCATCCCTCTTATGTGTCCCCATAGCATCCCAATTTCCTCAATGATAATGCTTTTCATGCTGTGCAAAATGGCCTATTTACTTGTCTGTTTCCCTCACTAGACTGGAAGTTTCATGAAGGCAAAGACTATGCCTGTTTTCTTCAAGGTTTTATTCCTGGCCCCAAGTATAAGAGCTATGTGTCATGGTACAAAACGAGTGCTCAATTCTTACTTGTTCAGTCAATGAATCAATGAATCCCTAAGGGTGGAAGAGAAGTTGTTCTGGAAAAGCTAACTGCTGATAAAAATTGATCAAGAACACGTGGGCAAAGATCGTTTAGTTAATTTCCTGGAGCATAAAAACTGCTAGTTACATTGCTGATGTTTTCTAACCTATATTAAATGTTCCCTATTCTGTGGCTAAAAAACTACATTTATAATCACATATACAAGCCACAAAGTAAAGTGGACATTTAGCAGTTTCCCCATTAGATAAATGTCCACAAGTAAACTTGATAATGCAGAACAAAGCAGCTTTAGATTGTGCTAAATTATAAACTGGTTACACTCATCAAGATAACTGGACAAATAAACCCCCACAGTAGTCACAAACATGGCATGTAATCGGAGAATCCGATCCGAAACTCATAACTCAAATTAATAGTTAGTGTATATGAAAAATAAACAAGATGTTAATGAAAACAGCATGCCTTACACCTTATTCCAATGGCCTCTATATTTTAACTGTGGTTTTTGCTCATAACTCACTTTGCCGTCAAGATTAATTACATCCTCAGAACAAATAGAGTTCTCACCTTACCGTCAGTATGGAGGTTAATTATGTGGGCTTTTTATTGTCTGTCTGGTAACAGCCACAGTAGCCAATGAAACAGAGCAAACATAATGCATGGAATTTACTTAATGCATGGAATTTACTACTGGTGGTCATTTTGATCATAGTGTGACTCAGGACTCAGGGCTCTGAATTATTTAGCTTGCAGTAGGAGCGCTAAGCTAGAATACAGTTCAGTCACTAATGACCCAAATACAAAACACACTGTAAAAGAAAAATGAGAAAGAAAAAGCAATCCCTTGCTAAACATCCCTCTACACGGTTTTTTTTTTTTAAGGGATTAACATTTCCTCATGAAGAAAATCAGCATTTGGCTGGTGCCAATGGGGCAACAGACGCTGTCTGGACATTTCTGTAGATGTGAAAGAACAGAGCAAAATGAAAACAGGAAAGGGAAGCACTAGGAAAAATGAAAGAGGAGCAGCACTCTAGTGCTCCGGGAAATCGTGTAGAGATGGAGAATCCTAAAATATCTGCCCAGATGATCTAATCTTTTCCAGGCTCCTATTAAAATTACGTCTTCTGAAACTAGTAATTAAAGTAGCACCTAGGGGCTACTTGGTGGCTCAGTCAGTGAAGCGTACGACTCACAATTTCGGCTCAGGTCATGATCTCGCAGGTTCGTGGGATGGAGCCCTGTGCTGGGCTCTGCACTGCGCGCACAGAGCCTGCTTGGCATTTTCTCTCTTCTTCTCTCTCTCTGCTCTCCCTTGCTCTTGTTCTCTCTCCAAATAAATAAATAAATAAACATTTAAAAAAATAAAGAAGCACCCATCTGCCTGCCTGCTTCTTAAGCATGTAAATTTATAGCTTGCCTTCAAGTATTATGGGAAGATTACAAACATGACTAAAATGAAATACAGTATGTCAAATATCCAATAAGTATTCAATGAATAATAGCTCCGAGTGTTTTCTAACACATCAGATATAACCAGCCTGGTCCAGGTTTGTTTTCCTAGTCAGAACATGCAGATATCTTTCTTTTTGCAAATGGTTACATGTCCATTATGGTTCCTTGTTTTCCACTTGAATAATTAACCTGGGTGTATACCCCAAAGCCTAAATTCCAACAATCTATGAAAAAACAAAGCTACATTAAGCATTTGTGAACATTAACTTCAAAAATATTTCTGGGGCACCTGGGTGGCTCAGTTGGTTGAGCGTCCAACTCCTGATATCAGCTCAGATCATGATCTTGTAGTTCATGAGATCGAGCCCTGCTCGGGCTCTGTGCTGACAGTACAGTGCCTGCTTGGGATTCTCTCTCTCTCTCTCTCTCTCCTCTCCCTGTCCTGCTCGTGCTTGCTCGCTCTCTCTCTCTCTCAAAAATAAATTAATTTTAAAAATTTCTAAGTTCCTTTGGATAGATTGCTAGAAGTAGAAGTATTAGGTCAAGGGGTAGGAGCATTAGTGAGGCTTTTCATACATTCAGCAATGAGCTTTATAGAAAGGTTATACCAATTGCTAACCCCTCACAGAATTTGAGACTGTCTGAGCCACTGCACACTAATAGGAAGAACAGAAATTTTTAACAATCTATGTAAATTTAAGAACTGGAAAAAAAATGGCACCCTGTTGTTATTCCAATTTTCATTTCTTTGATTAATGGAAAGAGTATATATATTTTTTAATTCATTTATTTTTGAGAGAGAGACAGAGACAGGGCAGGAGTTGGGAGGGACAGAGAGAGGGGGAGACACAGAATATGAAGCAGGTTCCAGGCTCTGAGCTGTCAGCACAGAGCCTGATGCTAGGCTTGAACTCATGAACTGTGAGATCATGACCTGAGCTGAAGTCAGATGCTTACCCAACTGAGCCATCCAGGCCCATAGTATGTATTTTCATTCATCTATTAGCTATTTAGTTTTCTCTTCCATGGATAGTCTGTTTCTGTCTTTTGCCCAGTTTTCTGCTGGAGTCTGTATTAGTTTTCTTTTCTTTTTTCTTTTCAAAGTAGGTTCCACACCCTGCCTAGAGCCCAGTGTGGTGCTTGAACTCACAACAGTGAGATCAAGACCTGAGCTGAGATCAAGAGTCACACACTTAACTGACTGAGCCACTCAGGTGGCCCTGTCTTAGCTTTCTATAGCTATATAACAAATTTCCACAAACTTAGTAGCTTAAAGCAACACTCATTTTCTCTTATTTTACAACACTGAAGCTCCAAAGCCTGGGTAAGCTGGCTCTCTGTTCAGGGGCCTCTCTCAAGAGGCTATATTCAAGGTTTTGTTGGCCAGGCTAGGCTCTTCACTAAAGGCTCTGGTGAAGGACCCAGTTCTAAGCTCATTTGGGTTGTTGGCACAGTCCAATGCCTAGACTGTACCCCTACATCTGAGGCTCCAGCTTCCATGCTGAGCCACCTTCAGCAACTCGAGGCCTCCTGCATTCCTTCTCAAGTGTCCCCTCCACCTTGAAAACAGCAACAATATGTTTTCCTCCTCAAGCTTCAAATCGATGGATTTCCCAGCCAGAGAATGCTCTCCACTTTCGTGGGCTCCTGCGATTAGAAAAGCACCACTCAGATATTCTCCCCATTTTAAATTCAACTGTGTCATAAAATATATTCAAAAGAGTGCTGTTTCATCCTCTATAGGCTGCACGGACTGAGGCATGCAATCTTGGTAGAGGGACAGTTTTAGAATTCGGCCTGCTATAGAGTCTTAGGTGTTCTTATTTGTTCATGTCTTTATGATAAATCTTAATTGCATGAATTTACTAAATAAATGAATCTTGGGGCGCCTGGGTGGCTTAGTCGGTTAAGTGTCTGACTTTCGCTTAGGTCATGATCTCATGGTTTGTGGGTTCGAGCCCTGTGTTGGGCTCTGTGCTGACCGCCAGCTCAGAGCCTGGAGCCTGTTTCAGAGTCTATATCTCCCTCTCTCTCTGACCCTCCCCTGCTCACACTGTCTCTCTTTCTCCTAGAAATTAAAATAAAAAAACAAAAAAATTAAAAAAAATTAAAAAATATAAAAATAAATAAATAAATAAATAAATAAATGAATCTTACTGATGACTGTAAGAAGTTGCATTTTCACAATGACAAAAGCAACTGTGGATGGTGCCGCTGTGTACCTGTAAGAGCTTCGAATAACAGGGCTCCTGGGTGGCTCAGTTGTTAGGCATCTGACTTAGGCTCAGGTCATGATCTCACAGTTCGTAAGCTCAAGCCCTGCTTCGGGTGAACACGAGCCCCACTGTGAGTAAAACACCAGCCCTGGGTGAGCTGTGCTTCTCTCTCTCTTTCTACCCCCTCTCTCTCAAAAAAGAAAGAAAAGAAAAGAAAGGAAAGGAAAGGAAAGGAAAGGAAAGGAAAGGAAAAGAAGAGAAAAGAAAAGAAAGAAAAAAGAGAATAAACAAGAACTTTTAACACCTAACTATGGCACACTGATTTTTTTTTATTTTATTCTGGGAAAATATACATAAGATTTGCCATCTTAACTACTTTCAAGTGTACAGTTCAGTAACATTAAGTACATTCACACTGTTGTGCAACCCATCTACAGAACTCTTAATCTTGCAAAACTGAAACTGTACGCACTCAACAAACCTCTCCATTTAGCCCCTTCCCCAGCTTCTGCAATCACCATTCTACTTTCAACACTGGTTTACATATGTATATATATATGTGTGTGTGTGTATATATATATATGTGTGTGTGTGTGTGTATATATATATAAATCATTTAAATCAATATATTTAAATATATTTAAATCAATGAGATAGTCATTTTTTATTTTTTAGTAATCTCTATACCCAATCTGGGGCTTGAACTCATGACCTTAAGATCAAGGGTCACATCCTCTTCTGACTGAGCCAGCCAGGAACCCCTTATGTGTTCCTTAACAAACATGTATGTAGCAATTATTACATGTGCTGTTCTTAACACTTTAAAAGTATTAATTCATTTAATCCTCATAACAACCCTATGAGATCAGAACTATTACTAAATCCATTCTACAGATTTGGAAACACAGCAGGTAACTTCCCAAGGTTACACAATAGGAATCTGCTACACAGGAACTGAAATCCAGGTAGTCTGGCTTTATAGTTCTTGCTATGAACCATCACACCGTGAAAATATTAATTTTAAAGACAGATTCATAAGGCGTTAGTATTATTTCTTTGATGTGCTTGATTTCAAAAACACTTCTCTATGTGCTATTTAATCTAATACTCTTCTACGAATTCAAAGTTAGATTACATGGCCAGAGAGACATGTCTGTATATAGTCCACTTTTTGGTGAAGGCATTTTCGCAGGTACAACAATTAAAATTTACATGTAGTCGATTTATAAGAAAATACCTAATGAATGAACAAAAATTGCGATTCACTATGACTACTGAAAATATTAAAGAAAAACAAGTGTTTGTCTTTTACAAGGAGGATTAAAAAAAAGAAAGAAAAAAACTTCTAAATAAGTTTACAACAGCATAGCTTAATCTCAGTTTGACCTGGTAAATTTCAAATCTGCCCCGCTTTGCAAGCTATAAATCGAGACCTATCTCCGTTTGCCATCAACTATATACATCAGTAGATAATTTTATTTGTTGAATGGGTCTGAAATGCCCTTATTATCCTGGTGTTTTAGCATAGGAATCCTCTCCCAGAACACCAGATCACGCTTGTCAGCAGTCATACAGTGTCCTTTACATTAAAAATAAGCATTGTCAACAGAAGGAACAATCGTCGTTTCTCTAGAAGCCCCGGCGTGATGGGAGTTAAAATCTCTGCTGAGGTTTGGTTTCTAGGACCCAGGAAGCCGGGAGACTGAAAACACACAGAACAGGATCTGCTATTTCAAGTGCTTGCCGCTTATACACCTGATTTATTAAAAAATAATAATAATAAGCAGACGAAGCACAGTGTAATCTGCCCACACCTGTTATCCGCTCCATTGCAGTGCCGTCTCCGGCGTGAAATAAAAACCAGAGTACGGAAGAAAGAGCAAAATCATCGCAACCCCCCGGATACCCTCGGGTATGTGTTACAGTGCTGTCATCCCCACACCCTTCCCCCACTGGCCAGCCCGGCAGCACAGAAGCAGGCAGACGCTCACCTGGCCGCCGGCCGTTTCTGTCCCTTCACCTACGGGGCCTGCCGTCTACACCCGGCCGGGGCGCGGCTTCGTGGCGGGCCCGCCTCACCGTGACAGCCCTTCTGGCCGCCGACCATCCCAGCGCGGCGGTCTGTTTACAAGCGCTGCTCGTGGTCCCACACTTAAATGCTTCCCCCCGGCCACCCGGGAAACGAGACCCGGACACACAAGGTTCCAGGTCGCAAGGACTCGTCTTTTTTTGCCCAAGGTCCCCGCGGCCGGGCGGTGCCTGACCGCACAGCCGGGCCTTATCTCTGCCTCCTTAGACACGATGTTTATCACACACAGTTTTTGAAAACAATGGCGTGCGCCGCAGTCTCCTCACTGCCCCTCCCAACGCCCGAATGGATGTTTGCAGTTGGAAATTTTCATTTGGGACATACACACAGGCTTGGACCCATTTTTAGCAGCTCCCTACGAAAATTACTCACATACGTTCTTTCTGAAAATGGGACTATTACAACCTGGAGATTGCTTCTCATTTCGTGTTTGCGGCTGCGGAGAAAATCAATTTTCGCTGTCCTTTCATGTTGTAGACAGCAGGCTGAAAGGGGGTGATTTTGAGGGGAGGTCTTCAACCCCCATTTGGATTCCCAGCAAAACAGTGGTGTGCTGTGTGTGTGTGTGTGTGTGTGTGTGCGCGCGCGCGTCTGTTATGTTCATATCCACACTGACTGGCACCCTGGGGCTTCTCAGTAAGACATCCCACGGCACCAAACCCTCGGTGATCTTGGCCAGTTTGTAAGAGGATATGCTGATCTAGCTGGGTAAGCCTTTCCTTGAAGTTTGCAAACATTGTTCCCCATCACAGCACACTTCCTTACCATTTTCTCAATTTATAATTACACGTTTATTTATATACCTATTTTATTGGCTTCTCCACCCCCACCCCAGCCTCACCTATAAATTCCTTGAGGGCAGGAACTATTTCTTTTTGCTCACCACCACATAATAGGCACAAAGCACCAGTGCCCAGTGTATATATGTTTGAATGAGTGAAGAAATGGATGCAAAAAAAAAAAAAAAAAAAATGTCCAAGGAGGCTAGAGAAAGCAACTTGAAAGGAATCGAAAATTCCCAGAGGAACTCACATGTTCCTCTATAAATGAGGAATTTGTTACAAATTCATGTGTATACTCATCCTCTCCCTAGCCAGGTGATTTTCACATATCAGCATGGAACAATCTTCTGAAAAGGGGCTTCTTAAACACAAACTTTAATGTTTGAGGATCCTGTTAAAATGCAGATTCTGATTCAAGACATCTGTGGTGGGGGTCGCTGCACCTCTAATGAGCTCCCAGGTGATGCCATTTTTTTTTGAGTGTCAAGGCTCTTGAATACTCATTAAAAATGCAAATTCCCAGGTCACAGGTTTGTATCCTGAAGGTCTATACCATCCTGAATTTTATGATTTGAACAGCTGCCTCAAAGTGCTTCCAACATAGGTGATCAGTGGACTACCCTTTGAAAAAAACTATACCATTCTGTGAAGTTCGAGGGCAAAGGCCCAGGCTCTGTCACTGTTTTTCCAGTGTGCATCAAGCACAGGGTCTGCACATAAAATGCATTAAAGAGTCACATTTGCAAAATGACTGAATTTATTCACTATCACTAATACAGAGCCTAAGCACTGAACCAAGGGGGTGGTCCCAGAAAAGCAATGAAAAGTCAAAGGCTGAGAACAATCTCAGCTGGGCAGGCTCTCAGGCCTCCATTAGGTCAGCAGGGGATATTTTACTCCTTTACATTTAAAACATTTAAGTTCATGTCTCCATTCAAATGGCTGTCTGCTAAGAGCAGCCCCACCATCATTTCTTTCTTTCTTTTTTTTTAATAGACTTTATTTTGTAGAGCAGTTTTAGGTTCACAGCAAAACTGAGTGGAAAGTATAAAGTTTCCACATGCTCCCTGCCCCCTATATGCACAACCTCCCCCACCATCAACACCCTGCACCGCAGTGGTGCATTTGTTACAATCAATGAACTTCAGTGGACACAGCAGTACTACCCTCAATCCATAGGGTCACGTCTCTGTATACACCTCTTAGATCTGACACTTACACTACCAATGACATCACTGTTTGCCCAACGTAGTTTGAGCTCGTTTCTATCCCTTAAAACTGAAAGCATCTTGACGAATATTCCACCATTTCAGACTTGTCTCCTGCATACTCTTTTCCTCCCGCTCTAAACTCCAGGCTCATATCTTTATTTTTTACCACTCCTGTATACGCTTCCTTTCCCATTATCCCGCTTTAGTCTCCCCTATTATATCTCCTTCTGCCTGCTCCAAAGTTCAGGGACTTCATCTTATTCATCGCTGCATGTTCTAGGACACTTAACATTGTATCTAGTAAATGATCTCAATAAATGTGCCTTGAACGAAATGAAGTACCAAATGACATGCAAGTAGATTTTATTATTATATCCCTTCATTAATTTTTTTCCTTTTAGCCACCATTTACTACCATAATGATCAGACCAGGATTCAATAAAGCAATGCCGTCTTCCTAAGAAATAAAAGTCTCATTAAAAAAATGCTTTAAACTTAATCAGAAAATTTGGAGTGCTATTAATAGCTTAAAGTTTGCAAGCCACGTATATACCTCACTCCCATCTCCCTGGTTATGCCCAAGTAAAGATGATTAGGATATTCATTGAGAACAATATAATTTGTCTCCTTAGGTAAATTAAAAGCATTTGAGATATAGAATGTCAAAGTTGTAAAAGGAGTCACTGGTGGAAAGTACAAATGAGCTTAATATTCAACTAGCAGGCACCCACAAGACCATACCCAGTGTTAAAATATTGAAATAGTTCTATACAGGTAGGTTATTGGCTTCAGTCCCTAAGCTTCCTAAGTGTCCCAAGTCTCTTTCTGAGGAACCCCCTCTTCACCCATCCTAAGATCCGACACCAAAAGGATTAATACCTAATCCTGTTCTACTGGAATAGTAGCTTTCCACAAGACCCTACTCTTGCTTTAGGGCCAGAATTCTTTTTGATCAGTTGATGGTCTGTCCATACAAGTTTTTAAGTTTTTTGACTATCACTTCTACAAATAGGTAAACAGGAGGTAAAAAATTAAAAACCTTCAGCAAAGCAAAATAGTCAATGATTCCCCACCCTATCCCACATACAATTCCTTTTTTAACAAGAAAACTCGAAAACAAGTTATAGAATCGTACAGAAAAGCTTCTTTCATTGGACAATTTGAATGTGGTTCATTTTGGAACAAGCATGAACTATAGGAATTCATTGTCCTATAGGATGATGAGTACTCACCAGGGCCTCTATTAAGTGCTTACCTCTTGAGCAACATCATTTGTCATTGGGGAATTAAAAATTGAACTCCAGTTTAGGTACCACCAATAATCCCTCAGAACTGATAAAATTAGAAAAAACAAAGAAAACAAAAAAACCTGACAGTACTAAGTGAAATACGTTTTGCAGCATCTACTGAATTTTAACACATGAAAACCTTGAGATTCCATATGCACACCAAGAGACAGACATGAATGTTGATAGCGCCATTTCTTGTAACAGTCTCAAATGGGAGGGGCGCCTGGGTGGCTCAGTTGGTTAAGTGTCTGACTTCAGCTAAGGTCATGATCTCACAGCTTCTGAGTTTGAGCCCCACATTGAGATCTATGCTGACAGCTCAGAGCCTGGAGCCTGCTTCCAATTCTGTCTGTCTGTCTGTCTGTCTGTCTCTCTCTCTCTCGCTCTATAATAAATAAATATTAAAACAAAATTAAATAGTCTCACACTGGAAACAACCTAAATGTATATCGATAATTAAATGTACCCACTCATGATACCAACACCACAGTCCAAGTAATAAGCATGTTCATTGTGTATGTCCCAATTTACTACTTTGTATACATTAAGTATGTGCAGGTTTTTATATTTTAATTATACTTCAGCAAAGATGGAAAAAATCAAATGTATATAGAAATCATGGTATGTTTGAGCAATGGATACTCTTAACAGTTACATAGTATAATGCTGAATATACCAGCTTTAGGAAGCTATTAAGCAACTGAAGAGTGATCAGTCAGAATTGAGAGTGCTGTCACTGTAAAATGGACACTAAGTTTCTAAAACTTTGTATGTAAAAAGAATGTAAAATGTCTCAGTAAAAAATTTTGTAATGATTACATATTGAAATGACAATATGTGGGATATATTGGAATATATAAAATATACTTAAATTTTTTAAAGAAAGGTTAAAACCTTGTATAAGCAAAATTGTCTCAATCTTGATGTGGGATAGAACCTTTTTGTGTGATATAGTCTCAACTTCCTTCTGGGAAAACCTAGCATTCCTGCTAAGTGCTTAAGCAATCGGCAAAGTTTAGATAAACTTTAACAGTATTAAGAGTTGTTGCAGGCCTTCCCCAGAAGGCAGACTTTGAGAGGCGGCAGGCAGAAAGTGCCCTTGGGATCAACACACCGGCATAGGGTGGGTGAGGGGATGGGAACTGAACAGGGCCAAGGGAGAGATACAGCCGTGAGGCCCAATGACAGCCTCCGCCAGCCCCTAGAAGACATCAGAGACACAGTGGCCCTTCAGAGCCTTCAGGGAAGTCCTGAGTTGGGCCGAGAACACTGGTGTGCTGGCAAACTGATGCTCTAAAAAGCCAAAGCCCCAATCTGTTTGTGTTTGCCAATTTCTGTGGAGTAAATACCACACCGTGCCTAATTTCAAGCTCTGGATGTCACGTCATTGAACATGGAACTTAAGATGTGCACACTCAGGCCTCCACGTCCATGGAAGCTGGCTCTGGCACACCACTGACCAAGGGGGCCAGGCCTTCCCTCTCCCACAGCCATCATTCCACGGATGGGGTGCCCTCGGAGAGGGACCACGGCCTTGGGCGAGGTGGCTCTCTGCGGTTGACACAATCCCTGAGGGGGCTGACCGCTGAAGGCCACCTGCTGACAGCACTCCTTTCTAGGAGCTGGGGCAACAAGTCCTTTCCAATGAGAGATTTGGCAGCTCATCTAGAGTCCACCATACTTATTCTAGAAAAGAAAACACTTACCCACTCAACACATTGTCCAGCAAGAGTCCAATCATCTTTCACTTTCGGATGGTAGAGCTAACAGATAAACATATGGGAAGATTTCTGGCAATCACTGACAGTAAATATCCAGAGAATGACAAAGACACAAGACTCCAGAAGTTCAGAAGACTGGAGAGAGGATGGAGATGCTCAGATGGGCCTCTCTGAGCAAGGGTTTGAGCCTGCCTTGGAGAAGTAGTACTGAGGAAAAAAACCAGAGGAAGTTGAATACAGCTGCACGGCCTCGTGGTTAGAAGCCTGGCTCTGGCACTTACGGTTATCAGGCCTGCACAGATTACCTTACTTCTCTGTGCCTCATTTTCCTCATGGGTAAAATGGGGATGACGATGATGATGATAGTAATAATATTGACCTCAAAGTGTTTTTGGAATTAGCAAATTCACAGTGAGAGTTTATAACAGCACTTGGCAGTATTAGGCCCCCAGCATGTGAGCTGTTGCTGTGTGGAGCAAATCCGTATACTATATTGCAAAGTCATGTAAAAATATGTATCTATAATATAAATATACATAAATATAAAATATAAATATATAAAAGTGAAGAGATACAAATCATAAGTTGAACCATCATAACTTACAGACTGTCTGTATATTTGAATTTATATATGAATGTGTGTATATGTATGTGTGTATTCATTCATTCATTCATTCATTCATTCACCAGAACCGCAGGCATACCTGATATTTACAAGGACAAGAGTAACATAGGTGGCTGCCTTGGTTTCCCAGCCCAGACCCCATCTTGCTCTACAAGGCCCTGTATGTGCATGTAGACACCTCTGCCACATGTCCTAACATCTACTGTCCCATCATGTCAAGATGTCCCAGCATTTACTGCTTCCCTGGTCATAGCCATTCCTCAGGCGAATGAGGACACATTGGCAGCTGGACCAGCCCCCAGGAAGACAAGCTCTGGGGAACAAGCCTGTGCAGCCCTGGAAGCAGGCTTCTGGCTTTGGGAGTTGGGAATATGGAGTACCCAGGTACCTGATCTAGAAAGAGGGGGGCTCCAGGGAGCCACCTCCTCAGCCAGAGCAAGAGAAGATGTGCAGCACAGAGCCCAGGACAGCAGCCCAATTGCCCACATCTAAGGGCAGCACTTGGTGGTTCTACTGGGGATGAACCATTTTAACGCAATATTCTATCTTTGGTACACGCGGGATTGTAATAAGCTAATTGTATCATATGTTTTTTTAATGTTTTTTTAATTTATTTCTAGGAGAGAGAGAGACAGCGTGAGCAGGGGAGGGTCAGAGAGAGAGGGAGTCACAGACTGAAACAGGCTCCAGGCTCTGAGCTGGCAGTCAGCACAGAGCCCGACGCGGGGCTCGAACTCACGAACCGCAAGATCATGACCTAAGCGAAAGTCGGACGCTTAACCGACTAAGCCACCCAGGCGCCCCAAGCTAATTGTATCATAAAAGAGGCTTTGTTATACTAGAAAAAGCACTGGATTGGGGATCAGGAACTCTGAATTATAATCCCAGCCACAAAGTCTAACATCATGGGTTATACTTATTATACTTATTATTTCTGACAGCACTAAGCAATGGCCCATAGTGGGGTCTAATGAACAATTTATATTTGCAATTTTCAAGATTATTGAAAGTCCATAATTCAATTTGGTTCTCCAGAGTGATTTTTTTTTTAATATTTTTCTTATTTTTTTCTAGGAGACAGTGTGAGCAGGGGAGGGTCAGAGAGAGAGGGAGATACAGACTCTGAAATTGGCTCCAGGCTCTGAGCTGGCAGTCAGCGCAGAGCCCGACGTGGGGCCCGAACCCACGAACCGCGAGATCATGACCTAAGCGAAAGTCAGACGCTTAACCGACTAAGCCACCCAGGCGCCCCAACTCCAGAGTGATTTTTAAGAAGGTTGTATTGTTTTGTTTTGTTCTTTTTAATTTTCATTTTTGTTTTGTTTTGTTATTTTTTTTAATGTAGCCCAAGGTCCAAGTCTATACCTGAGAGCTGGATCTCTTTTTTTTTCTTTCGTACATGATCAAAAATTCGCCTCCCTAACACACCAAGTGCATTGTCACACTATTCAGTCCTTTTCCCCAGAATGGGAATCACACATGCAAGAGTCCAATGCCCAGAACACTGCAGGATGATTCCTATTTCACACGTTTTGACTAATTATTATATAAACAAAAGTTGTTACCCAACAGATAGGTTGTTAGCCGTGTAGGTACAAGAAACTAACATCTCTCAGTTAACTGTAAGTTCATGCTTTTGAAAATAAATAACATCAGAAATTTAAATTTTACAGAAGGAGCCCCCACACATAAACTGCTCACAGTCATTAAAATAAAAGGTAAAAAAAGTGAGAACTGAATGGAACCTCCTCCTAGTTTTCCCAAGTAGAATATTTCCTTGCCTGTGGTATCTGTCTAGGACCAGAACCAGAGAGTGGCTTTGTTTCCTGTTGGCTGTGGTGTGATCATTCTTTCCAGGAGCTGTCAAATGTGTGTGTGTGCGTGGGCGCGCGCGCACGCGTGTGTGTGTGTGTGTGTGTGTGTGTCTTGTGGGTGCTGTGTGATGCTCACTGAGCTGCATGTGACTCACTTCCATATATTGGTGTGACGTCACCCCACTTCCTGATGGTGGCCTGTTTTCATACTCCGTTTGTTCAAAAACTATCAAAGCAGACCATTCTGGAATGCCTGGACAAGTCTTCCAGACACATTCACTACGGTGTTTCTGAACGTTGTTTTACACATTTCTATCACAAAGTTGCTCACAATTGAACTTACTCACTTCCCGATAGAAGGATCTGATCCTCCCCACATACAGTGAGGTTGCCCTTTTGCTACGTTCTCTGTCAGGATATAACCTGTCTTTAAAGACGACACTGCGGTCTAATTAGTGAAAAAATAAGAGCTGCCAGCGTCAGGAGAGAGGCCACAGAGGAAACTGTTCCAAGGGTCTCAGCATTCTCTCCTCTGTGTTTCGCCTCCTACGCTTTTCCCTTCCACAAACGTTTCACATTTTTCACCTCTGAGCAGTAAACGCGTATCGGAATGACTTTATGTTCTTTGCATTACTGTGCTTCAGGACTTGATGTTCTTAGAACGCAAGGAATAACGTTAAGATCACATCTTACCAAGAAATGCTTAGTAAATAAGAATGATAGGCATCCTCTGTAAGCGGTTGAGGGTTGCTTGCTATTGTCAGGGATAGATTTTCACCCAATTGATGACCCGATAGACACAGTGGTGCATTTGATTCCTGGGAGGGATGAGTTTACAAAGGAGTGAAGGAAAAGAAGAAGGGAGCAACATTTAAATCTGACCCCCCGCCATAAGCTGAGCTCCTCAACACACACATACACACACACACACACACACACACACACACACACACACACACACACACTCATTGGTACACAGACACACACAGAGTTTGCTATTCTTCAGCTAATGGGATTGGCACCGTTTAAAGCAGACTCCTAGGTCATTGTCTGAGAACACAGCAAGAGAAACATTATTTAAAGGCCATTCAAACCCTAAAAGAAGCGGCTGAGCAGAGTAATTATCGGAGACTCTCCATTAACTAGGGCATCTTTACTCTTTGTCTGAACTGGTTTAATAAGGCCCACTAATGGGTCTGTGGGGGAGGGGGCATGCTAATGGTTCTAAAAAAACCTCCATCTTGGCCCTTTTATTACTGGGGACTGTCCTTAGAGATGCTGGCAGTAAAGCCAGAAGTTACCATACTGCAAAATGACCTTCACAAATACTTGGTTTGGACCCCTGCTGCTTAGGACTCAGATTTCCAAAATTAGGAAATATCTTTGTCTTTTTCTCTCTTTTATTTCAAGGTGACCCACCCCCTTCCTCTTACTGGTCCTTGGCCCTTTGGGGTTTTGGAGGGGGGAGTGCAGCGGGAGCAGGGGAACTTGTCACTGGAAACAGCAGCACTCAGTGGTGATAAAGCAGAATGACACTCTGGATGAATTTTTCCCTTAACTTGCTGCTTTGACTCATTTTCCAAGAGCCTACTTCTCTAGAAAAATGGCCTGCCCCATTTTTTTAAAGTTTTTTTTTTTTAACATTTATTTATTATTGAGAAATAGAGACAAAGCATGAGCATGGGAGGGCCAGAGAGAGGGGGAGACACAGAATTCAAAGCAGGCTCTAGGCTCTGAGCTGTCAGCACAGAGCCCGATGTGGGGCTCCAACCCACGAGCAGTAAGATCGTGAACTGAGCCGAAGTAAGATGCTCAACCGACTGAGCCATCCAGGCACCCCTCCATTACTCCTTTAAAAATCTGAAGCTAGAGTCAATCGCACACTCCCATGTCAAACTTAGGATGGCCTCCTGAATTCAACTGCTGTCTTATAATCAACCAGCTTTATAACCAAGGCCTCAAAACACTCAGTTTTTCTGGAGGTTTGCATCACTGGGTAGGAAGGGGGTGGGGGGCTTCTGTGCATTATTAGTTTTAGCTGGCTGGTGGTATGAGCTGGTCTTGTCTCATTTCCCCTACCCCAACCCTAGACCAAGCTTTCATCTTCTCTCCCCTGGATGACAATAGTCCCCTCGCTGTGTCTCAGCAGTATCATTGGCACTCTCAACTCGTTCTCCTTACAACGGCCAGGGTAAGTCTTTTAAAATAGAAATCTGGCTGAACATTTCAGTGGCTTCCTATTAGCCATAGGAATTCTTCATGTTGTGTGTGAGCCTCACGCATGGTCCGGCCCTTTCTTTCTCTCTAGTGGCCTCTTACATCACACTCCTCCCAAGTGTGTGTCCCAGCCACTGGGGCCTTTTTCAGTGAAAGAACACATCATGCCATTCATGCCACAGGGCCTTTTCACATCCTTCTGCCTGGAACTTTCTTTGCTCTGGTAGCTCCCACCCACCCTTCAGCTCTGAGCTTAGTACTCAGATCTTTAGAAAAGCCTTCTCTTACTGCCCTTGCTAGGTTGGCAGTTCCTGTTTCTTGCATTTAAAGCGCATATACTCCCCCTTCACAGTACTTACTTTAATTACATGTTTAAATTTGTTTGAATGGTTTCATATTAATAATTATCTTCTCGGGGGACCTGGGTGGCTCATTCAGTTGAGCATCTGACTCTCAATTTAGGCTCAGGTCATGATCTTGCAGTTCGTGGGATCGAGACCCACATCAGGCTCTGTGCTGACAGTGCAGAGCCTGCTTAGGATTCTCTCTCCCTCTCTCTCTGCCCTTCCCCTGCTCACACTCTCCATCTCTAAAATAAATAAATAAGCATTAAAAAAATAATAATTACCTTCTCATAAGACTGTTATGAGAATAATCATAAGCTCTAGACACAATAACTATGCCTGTTTGGGTATATCATTACCTCCTCAGTACCCAGTATAATGTCTATGACCGGAGTGCTTAATAAATATTTGTCATGTTGATAGTTATTCGAAATTCTGTACTTCACTCCTCCATGACCACTTTCAGTATATCAAACAAAATTTGTTCCCTGAGAGGTTCCCATGACTACTATATTTCTGAACTACCTATATCTCACATTTCCCCCTATCTTTGCAAATCAGTGTAGAGGGCCAGGTCTCCTTTCTTATGTGATTAAAGACTATTTTTCTAGTTTTACAGGTAGAACTAGAAACACATTCTTATTCCCTGAAGGGGTAGACCTTTACGCAAGAACACAGATTCATAAGGCACAAATAAACACACACCAGCTTCAGTGATGCCTCCCATCTTCTCAAGACCTGGTGGGAAGGATAATGGGGGGGTGGGGAGGGGGGTACAGCCAAAGAGGAGAGTCCAAGATTAGAGTTTCTCAGCACTCAAAGCACACTGGCCCAGAGACGGTCAGGGAGGGGGTTAGATGGCTCCAATTGTCTGATTCCCAAAAACACCAGGGACTTTCTCTATTGGCTGTAGTTAGAAGGGTGGGTGTCAGCAGGCACAAAGTAACAGGAAGGATTGGGAGTGTGTTCTGTTGCTCGGGGTACAGGTTAAGAGATGGCCATCAGGTTGGCCTTTATGGACCAGACGAGTGCATGCACACTGACTTGCATGGGTGGGGCCAGGAGTTCATACAGTAAGCTGACCAACTTTATGTATCCCATTACTACTTAAAAAAAATAAAGATAGAAGTCACTTGTACACTTGTGTTTCACACTTAGTTATGCTCCCCCCAATTCAAACTACTGTATTACAATTGAGTTGCATCAGTCAGCCTCAGGATTCCACTAATATTGGGGACAGCCTAGAAAAATAAAGAAAAGATATCTTACTATAAAATTGTGTTTTCAGAGACTCTGAGTCCCCACAGAGGAATTGTCTTCCTGAGGTAAGTTTGTACATTGTCTTTTTACCTACGTAAAGTCACATGGTCGCATGAGTGGATTCATGGTGCATTCAAGTTCAGAACCAGGGCCAGAAAGTTTTCTGGGGCTTGTACAAGTGGAAGAGACTGCTGCAAGCTTACAGAGTCATTACCACTGCCTATGTTACTGAGAAGCCTGCAAACTTCCAAGCCTCAAGTAACTTGTATCCTATGATCATCTCTTGACTCTCAAGCTACAGAGGCTAGATAAGAGTGTAAAACAATGTTCCTACCCACAAGTTGCTGGCCATGTAATGAAACAGACAAGTGATCCATGACATAAATGAGTAACAGAATCTACTAAATCTAAATTGTGGGGGTCTAGACCCATACCTTTGAAGGGTGATCGCAGCCCACAGCATCAACACCCCTTAGGAGTATTGTGAGAAAGTACTGCAGATTTCAGGGCCCGACCTGGGTCCTTGAGCATCAGAAACTCTGGTGGTGGGAGAGGAGAGGGACAAGAGTTTGAACCACCCCTTCGGAGGACTCCGACACGCACCACGGTTTGAAAGCCATTATGAGCGCTGAGGAAGTAAGGAGTCTGAGGTGACTGAGAGCCCGGGGAAAAGTCTCAGTCCTTGAAGGTCAGGTAAACAGGACTTGGCAAATGAAATATTCAGGCGAAGTGCATTCCAGGCAAAAGGAATAACAGAAGTAGAGGTAAGGAGGGGAGGATAAGCATGGCTTGAGGGGGACAGATGCTGAAGGTCTGGTTTGAAGGCAAAGCCATATCTTACTAGGAATTGAGTTTTAGAACACATGTTGCACATAAAATATGAATACATACATAAGTGTGTGTATGTGTAAATGTATCTATATATATTATACACACATGTGTCTATAGATGTATACAGCTTGTGCCAGTTTCAAAGGTAATTTTTTTAACAAAATCATAAAATATTAGAGAAGCACATAATACAGAAAAATTTCCCTATGCTGGACATTCCCTTAGAATTTTTTTTCTATGCATAGAAAAAATAGAATTCTCCTCCATTTACAGCTTTCCAGCTTCCATTGTTCCCATCACAATATACTCTTCATATCTGTGTCTGTCTTTTTGGTAGCCCTAATGATACACCTCATTCCTTTTAATGGCCCCATAGTATTTCATTGCGTAATGAGGCATCACATAATAAAGTACCATAATCTATTGCTATTGTTCTTATGCTTAGGAGAAATCCAATAACGGGGTGTTTTAGAATATAAATGGTCAGATGGCTATGAACGTGGTATACTCAGAATATCCGCTGGAATGGAGGTCTGTGTGTTCAAAGTGACCAGACAGCTCTGTACTTGATAATAACCTTAGTCCCCTACGTCTGTGTCTGTGGATATATCTTTATTGATAGCTATCTCTTTACATATATCTTTATTATTATTAAATTAACATAAACTAACATTAAATCACAAACAAAGGCAAAATGGAAGAGCTTAGTCCAGACTTTTTGAGAAGTTTCTAAGAAAGACCATTCTCAGCTAAAAGTCCAAAGGACGAGAAATTAGGTGAGGATGTAGGTGAGGATGCAGAGAAAAAGTAAGCCTTGTGTGCTCTTGGTGGGAATGCAAGAGGGTACAGCCACTGTGAGAAACAGTATGAAGCTTCCTCAAAAAATTAAAAATAAAAATGCCACATAATCCAATAATTTCACTAATGAGGTTTTATCCAAAGAAAACAAAAACACTAATTTGAAAAGACATATGTACCTCTATGTTTATTGGAGCATTATTTACAATACCCAAGATACGGAAACAATGTAAGTGTCCTATCAGTTGATGAATGGATAAAGAAATGTGGTCCAGCAATTGCACTACTAGGTATTTACCCAAAGGGTACAAAAATACAGATTCAAAGGGGTACATTCAACCCAATGTTTATAGCAGCATTATTAATAGCCAAACTATGGAGAGAGCCCAAATGTCTATCAACTGATGAATGGATAAGGACGGTGTGATATGTATAGATCTATACAATGGAGTATTACTCAGCCATAAAATAAGGTGAGATCTTGCCATTTGGGACAACAGGGATGGACCTAGAGGGTATTCTGCTAAGTGAAATAAGTTAGACTAAGAAAGACAAATATCACACAACTTCACACATATGTGGCATATGAAAACAAAACCAATGAACAAAAAGCAGAATCAGAGCTATAAATACTGAGAACAAACTGTTGGTTGCCAGAGAGGAGGAAGATGGGGGATGGGCCATATGGGTGAGGGGGAGTGGAAAGTACAGACTTCCAGTTACAAAATGAATAAGTCACAGGAATAAAAGGGGTGACACAGACATATAGACGATGGTATCACAATAAAAATGTATGGTGACAGATGGTAGCTACACTTGTGGTAAGCATAGCATAATGTGCAGAGCTGTTGAATCGTCATGTTGTACATGGGAAAATATAACATCGTGTGTCAACTATACTCAAATTTAAAAACTTCCTTTAAGAAGAAGAAAGACCATTCTCAACTCCACAGATTTGTCTCCATCAAGTGGCAGTTTCTTTAGCTTGGTGATGGAGGCTTTCAGCCTCAGCCTGTCCTCTCCCTAGAAGTTTGAAAGTGTTTATGATCAGAAACTTCTTTCAGTCACTATCGCTGTGGCCTGTGAGGCTTCTTGTCTACCATCCTCTATCCTGAGCTCATCCTTCAGGCTATTTTCTGAGTGGGAAGCGTTAAGAAAAGAGATATCTGGTCATGTAAATTTTCACCAGCAAATATTCTTGACCTCACTGAGGGCAAAATAAGAAAACATGGGCCTAATTCTGAAAGGGAAGGAGCAAGACTAGATGAACAGGAAACTGTTTCCTAATTGGGTAGCTTGGGCATTAAAAACATGACCCGCAGAATGACCATTGCTCTACCATTCTCTTCCTTCCAGGAGTTGCCTTGTGGATGGGCCCAATGACTCATACATGGATGGTAAGTGGTCAGCATTGCTTAGCGGTCAGTGGGTGCTTAACTCTAGGCAAATTCAAGAACTTGAAAGATGAGTGGACAGAAAAAGAAGCATCAATGTCTGCCTTAGCGGTAGCCTGCTCCTAGTTTTATGTCTCCAGACCTCGTGATATTGGGTGATTGAGTATGATTATAGACTATTTTATCCTTTCTTGGCCACACACAAAAAGAAAGTAACCCAAGTGGAAAAAATATGAAGCTGCCAAGTACAAAAATACAAAAAAGTAGTAATTAAAATTTTGGCCTGGAACAATTATAGTCTTTACTACCTAGAGTTAAGCATCTTTCTTAATCAATCCTCCTTCAGGCTGATATAACAAAATACCACACACTGAATAACTTATAAACAACAGAAATATATTTATCACTGTTATGGAGGCTGGGAAAGTCCACAATCATAGCACCAGCAGATTTGGTGTCCAGTTAGGGACAGCTTCCTCATAGAAGACACCTAACTCCCTGTGTTCTCACATGGTGAAAGGGGGCAAGGTCATTCCTTGGGGTCCTTTTTATAAGGGCATTAATCCCTTCCCTCTGCTGATCTAATCACCCTCCAATGGTGATTGGGATCTCCTAATCACCTACTAACATCATCATCTTGAGGATGAGGATTTCAACATGAATTTTGGTGGAACACAAACTTTCAGACCACAGCATGGATCTTTCTCATGTGGTAGCACTAGAATGACTAAAATTGTAGTGATCCTCAAACACAGGTTTCTCTCTATGGGGAATTCAAGTGCACCCCAGCTTTATTTCAGTACCTTTCCAGCAACAGAAGAAGTTAATAGCCAGCAATTAATCTCCAAGCACTTTACCTAAACGATATCCATTCCCCCATCCCAAATGAACCCTGATTTTATGTAGGATGGCATGGTGCCCAGGTAAAATAAGAATACTTTATTTCCCACTTTCTCTTGCAGTTAGGAGTGGCCAGATCACACGGTCTGGCCAAGGAGATGTAAACAGAAATCTGCTGGGTCAGATTTCTAGGAAAGTTAGTGTTTTCCTCCTAAAAAGGGACAGATAAGGTGTGGGGAGCATTTTGCCCTTGCTTTTCATGCTTCATCTTGCAGATAATGCTGGCAAAGGATCTTGAGGTTCAGCAGCTATTTTGTGAGCTAAAGGGCAAAAGACAAAAGAGAAGGATGTTGGTGCAAAAGCCAGAGGGAGGGTGCACCACTGATGACATCACATTGCTGCTCTACCAGTCCTGGGCTGTCTGTTACACACAAAGAATTATTTCCCTCACTTGCTTAAACCTTTCTATAGACATCCTGATGCATGCAGTGAGAGCATAATTCTACCTGAATAAACCACAGTCCTCTCTTTGGAAGATAATTAGAAAAAGAGAGACCTACGGTCTGGTATTCAGTTGCACACCCAGATTTACAAGAATTACTCAAACTAGTGGTAGACCGAGGTCAGAGCAGTGGGAATGGAACAACAATGAAACCAACTAAAGACAGCTACCCTTTATTATCGCCACGTGCCAGCAAGTGTCAACAAAGTCAGCCATAAAATAGTTCTTCCTGAACAATCTATGGCCTAAATCTTAAACAATTGCTGAGGTTGGTGAGTTTTAATAATGTGTGTATAAACTTCAACTTAGCACATTTTATCATTACTTATCTGTTAGTGAACGGTGTGTTCTACACGGACGTTAGTTACAAGAATTCCCAGGGACACCTGGGTGACTCAGTCGGTTGGGCGTCCGACTTCAGCTCAGGTCATGATCTCACGGTTCGTGAGTTCGGGCCCCGCGTCGGGCTTTGTGCTGACAGCTAGCTCAGAGCCTAGAACCTGCTTCAGATTCTGTGTCTCCCTCTCTCTCTGTCCTGCCCCTCCCCACTAACACCCTGTATGTCTCTCTCTCTTTCTCAAAGTGAAAAAACATTAAAATAAATAAAACAGTGATACAGTAGAAACCTCAAGATGAATACTTTTTATTGGAAATCACAAAATTTAGCTCACATATTAATGTTTTACTGAATTTGAATATTATCTTTAAAATAGAAATGTCCCCTTGTTTTAATGTGTTATTCTTTCATAACCATTATTAAATTAATAACTAATAACTATATAACATATTATTATGTTATTAATAATAAATTATTATTAAATTAACAATGCTATTTTATGTGACCACAATACATAGGTATAAGGGTTCAAGTTTGTTTCTTTTTTTTACCAAAAAAAGTCCACAACATTGTAATTAAAAAGTAGTAAAGCATATTTTCCCTTTTAGTAACCTTTTAACTTTTTACTGTACAATTATACATACAAAATTCAATAAACTATTTTCACTTTCTGCATTTCCTTTTTGGCCATTATTATAGTTGTATTTAACAATTATTACTAAAATTAGCTTTGTCATACAGAAGGTGAAGATGTTAACAAATAATCTACTCTTCCACTGATTACAACTATCTCAATTTTAATTGATTTAGTACTCACCACCAATCGTGCAATTCCATGACTTACCAATTCATAGGTTTGTTAGAGTCCAACTGAAGTGATTTTTGAAAAGGACACATAGGTGGCATTCTTTCTGAATGCTTGCAAACTAAGGTCTTCGTATCATTTTTCCTCGAATGAAAACATAGGTGTGATTAGATTCTGACCTCATTCTTTAGCCATCCATAAGCACTGTTTCATTGTCATTAGGAATTTTGTATGGCAGAGAAAGAAGAGCTTGTGACAAGTATAGGTTTTTAATTTGTTTTGGCTAGTTTTTCTTTCCTTTTCTTTATTTATTTTTGAAAGAGAGAGAGAGCATGCAAGAGAAGGAGGGAGAGAGAGAGAATCCTAAGCAGGCTGTGTTCTTTCCGCACAGAGGTCTTTTGGGCTCCAACTCACGAACTGTGAGATCATAACCTGAGCTGAAATCAAGGGTCAGATGCTCAACCAATGAGCCATCCAGCCCCCCCCCACCCCACCCTTTTATAAAAAAAGAAAATGAATATGGTAGCATTTCTCTCCTGTTTATCTTATGGTTCAAAAGTTTTGCCCAAATGTGTCTAGATGTAGATTCCTCTTGATTGACTTCTCTTGATTGGCTTCCCCTGGGATGTGGTTTTGCACTTCTGACTAAACATCTGCATTCATGCATTCATTCATTTTCTATCTTTATCTCTTTATTTTCCCCTACCATCACTGAAAGGACACAACACAGCCCAACCAGTAGTCATTCATTACTCCAATTTAAAGGCACACCACTCTTTCCAGGGCAATCCAGTCACTTGCCAGGGGTACATCCTCATCCCCGCCCTCTAGCGAGAACCACTCTCCTGTCCCATCTTTCTGTGTCTTTCCAATTGTTCTGGATTTTTCCTAAGAAAAAACAGTTGGCTCTCTTCTTTGTTCTCTGTTCCTTTGTTGCTATCATCTTAACTCACATATCTTTTTGTCCATAAATTTTGATAATTAACTAGTTCTCTACATCACTACAGCATCAATCAGTATCAATGTTGCTATATCTCCCATGTTTTTTCCTTAATTCTAACATTCTGTTTTCATTTCCTTCCAATATCTCCTTATGACATCATCCTTCATTTAAAAATCTTGTTGCGGGGTACCTGGGTGGCTCAGTCAGTTGAGCATCCTACTTCAGCTCAGGTCATGATCTCATGGTTCGTGGATTCCAGCCCTGTGTCAGGCTTTGTGCTGACAGCCAGCTCAGAGCCTGGAGCCTGTTTCAGATTCTGTATCTCCTTCTCTTTCTGACCCTCCCTTCCTCACGCTGTCTCTCTCTCTCTTTCTCTGTCTCAAAAATAAATAAAAACATTAAAAAAATTTTTTTAATCTTTTGCATTTTATTTCATCCTAATGTGTTCTCATTTTATTCTCTTCTTTTAATAACTCATAATACTTCTCTTTCCAAAAGTCCATCTTGTGCTTCTGAAGGCTACCAGTTCTCTGAAGCTTTCTTGCATATCTTACAGTGGTTCAATCTCTGAGACAAGCTCTTCCTGGAGTCTTCTGGAAGTTGTTTCCTTTTTTTGTATTCTGCAAAAGTATTTTTTAGGCTGCAATGTTTTGTTCTTATGCATCCTTGAGTAAAGCAAGCTATGTCTAGACTGAAGCTTTATCCCAAGGCATGCTCTTGAGTCCATTCCCTATAAAGTAGAATAATGCTTGAATCCTCTTCCCAGACACATCTGGAGAAGGGATCACACACAGCTGTCACATCAATTTCCAGGCTTCTGCTAGTTTTTACCTGTGCTGTCTTGTAAGTGACATCTTTCACTGGCTCCCACTCCTTGGTTACGCCTCAACCCATTCCATCCCATCCTTTCCCTTACAATTAACACTTTATCAGCATTTCTCATAATCACATCCTTACTTCTATTTCCATAGTTTTATCACCTCTGTGGTAATGCATCCCTAAACAGCTTAATTAGTATTGACTTTTATTAACTTCATTGGAGTGGAAGTTTATATTTTTTTGTGACTTGAATCTTTCACTCAATTTTAACATATCATGCCCTACAGTCACACAGGCGCATTCCTATAATTGAGGAAATTGGGTTTATTATTCCTTATGGTGAGGGAGATCACACACTGGGGGGAGGCAGGGGGCTTCTCAGTAAGAGAACTTCCGATTTAGTATATAGGCTTTAGGCTTGTGTTAGGTGATTTGGGGGAGAGTTTAAGGAAGTGACGCTTTGCTCTGGTTTAGATAAGCCTGATCAGGAGGCCAGGGTAATTCTGTGATTGGGTATCAAGCTGAGTCTTACCTAGAAGAAAGGAAGTTAAGATCAAGGCTAAAGCTGTAATTGGAAAAGCAGCAGCAGTCACTCAGATCAGTTCTATAAGAGGGTATTTGGTGACTTTTGTGGTGAGGACGATGTTTGTGTTTTGTTGGTGGTCAGATGGTATAACAGAGTAGTTCTGGTTTTGTCTTGATCTATCGTGGTCACAGAGTGGCTTTGTCTGAGGTACTCTGCAAAATTATTTATGTTCAATAGAACACCAAGGCCTACCTATGAGTTGCTGAAAGTACCAGACTGGCTCTTGCATATCGAGGGCTGCTTTTCTCTTTCACAAGTGTTGATGTGATTCATCCATGTCATTACATGTAGCTCTAGTTTATTCATTTTCACCATTCAGTAGTGTTCTATTTCACACTCACCATAATAAATTTATGCAGATTACAATACAACCAATTCATTTATTTATTCTACTCTTTTTTTTGATGTTTATAAGAAAGGGAGAGAGAGAGAGAGAGATTTAGAGAGAGAATGCATGAGCAGGTGAGGGGCAGAGAGAGAGGGAGAGAGAGAATCCTAAAACCAATCCAAACTGTGACCATGACCTGAACTGAAATCAAGAGTCAGATGCTTAACCAAATGAGCCACTCAGGCACCCTCATTTGTTCTACTCTTGATGAACATTTGAATTGTGTATAATTAGAGCTGTGACAAATAACACCCCCACCAGCCCACTGCTTGATTTCTTCTGATGCTTTAGGCTTAATGCAGTTCATGGGAATAGCAAGCCCCCAAATCACTACAGCATTCTTCATCTGCTCTCCCCTCAGCACCTGACTTAGGGAGGGCAGACCTTTTACAATGCCACACACTCTCTGTTTCATTTATAACTGGGGATTCTTGAAAAGTTATGAATGGAGCCAGTGAAGAGTGACAGATTAAAGATGAAGGAGAGACAGAGTGATCTACAGGGTGAGGTTCCCAGTCAGGGGAGAGAAGATGACATCCAGAGCCTGTGTATCTGTTCTACCTCAAAGTAAACCACAAAGACAGGAAATCTGGACGAGCGTATGAGGAAGTAATTACAATTACTGTATTGGGCTGGGTGGTCGGTGAGGGAAGGCTCTAGGGTAGATGTTGGATTGAAGTTGGATCCCCAAGTAAGGCTGTGATAGAGAAGGGCAGAAAGGAAGGAAAGAGGGCAGGCTAATGTAGGGATAAGGCAAAAATTGTATTACATCAAACAGTAACCCAAGCATGGAAGGTAAACTTGTGGGAGGTAACAGTGGAAAGAGATTTAGGTGAGACTGAGGAGGGCTTGATGCCCAAGCTAACAATGAAGTCTTCCTCCCTCAAGATAGTTTGAAGGCATTTGTGTAAGGAAATGATGCAGCGAAACTCATGTTTAATGACTGTTGAGCCATCAGTAGTGTTTCAGATTAGATTGGACTAGGGTCTTGACATGAGCAGTCCAGGAACAAGTGAACTCGAAGGAGAAAGAAGGGTCAGGTCTTAGGCACTCTCACAGCTTCTGCAAAATACTTTGAATCAGCAATGGAGACAGTAAGCCATGAAACAAACTAAACACCGACACCGTCCCCTCCCCACCGCCCCCAATAATCCTATCGTATTCTGCAGGAGTATTTGTCCATTTGCTGCCTGGTAGCCACTCAGGAGGCAGTTTAGTGTGGTGGAAAGAATATTTTTCAGAAAAATGAAAACTTTCAAATGTATGGAAAAATAAAAGGACTAATATAACAAATATATTTGTGCCTACTGGCAGAATTAACAAATGTTAATATTGTGTGATATTTGCTTTTGATATTTTACTAAGAAAATATTGTAGATTCAGCCTGATTCCGTTCTCCTCTTTCCGTCCTCATAGGGAACCACAATCACACAGTTGATATTGACCCTTTCCTGTGATTTTTTAAATAAAATTTTTTAAATAAAATAATTTAAAAATATTTAAGATGTGCAACACAATGATTTGATATATATATACATAGTGAAATGATTAGTAAAGTCAAGCTAATTAACATATTGTCTCCTCACATAGTTATTTCATGTGTGTGATGAGAACACCTGAAATCTATAAATATCCACATTTTAAACGTATGCAAAAAACTGTTTCTACCATTTAGTAGCTATGGGATCTTACTCAATCCAAGTTGTGTTTCTCAGTGCCATCATCTATAAAATGGAGGTAAAAATAATATGAAAAAATATAGGATTGCAAAAAGGATTAGGTGGGTTATTAATTGCAAAGCACTTGAAAGAGTGGTATACAGCAGGCACTCGATAAATACTGTTTGTATTGTTTTCTTGGAGATCTTTCCATGTCAGCTCTTATAATTCTGTGATGTGATGTGTGTGCGTGTGTGTGTGTCTTTTTAAAGTAGGCTTCACCCCCAGCATGGATCCCAACACAGGGCTTGAACTCATGACCCTGAGATCAAGACTTGATCCGAGATCAAGAGTTAGATGTTTAACCGACTGAGACACCCATGCTCCCCTCCATGATATTTTTATTTATTTTTTTTTTGGTTTTTTTTTCCCTCCATGATATTTTTAAAAGGTCATATGCTACTCCCTTAAATGGCTACCTCCAGATTTTCCTGTTGCACACAATAACCTTCTGTATACTAGTTGCCCGGTTTTTGCAAGTATATCAATATGGTAACTTTTCAAGTTTGAATTGTTGAATCACAGAATGAGGTGGGGTGCCTGGGTGGTTCAGTAGGTTAAGTGTCCACCTTCAGCTCAGGTCACTATCTCACAGTTTGTGAGTTTGAGCCCCGTGTTGGGCTCTGTGCTGACAGCTCAGAGCCTGGAGCCTGCTTTGGATTCTGTGTCTCCCTTTCTCTCTGCCCCTCCCCTGCTCATGCTCTGTCTCTGTCTCTCTCTCTCTCAAAAATAAATAACATTAAAAAATTTTTTTTAAAAAGATGAGGTACATTTAAATTTTGAAAGTTATTGCTAAGTTGCTCACCAAAACAGTGTGCCAGTTTGAACTTCCACCATTATCTATTGAGCTTTGTAATCTGACAAGCAATTTTATATACTGCATTGTTTTCTTTTCTCTTTTCTTTCTTTTTTTTTTTGTTTGTTTGTTTGTTTTGAGAGAGAGTGTGCTGGAGAGGGGCAAAAGGAGAGGGTGAGAAAGAATATCTCTCTCTCTTTTTTTTTTTTAAATGTTTTATTTATTTCTAGGAGAGAGAGAGAGACAGCGTGAGCAGGGGAGGGTCAGAGAGAGAGGGAGTCAGAGACTGAAACAGGCTCCAGGCTCTGAGCTGGCAGTCAGCACAGAGCCCGACGCGGGGCTCGAACCCACGAACCGTGAGATCATGACCTAACCGAAAGTCGACTTTCGCTTAACCGACTAAGCCACCCAGGCGCCCCTAGAATATCTCTCTTTTTAAAATGGAGTCGATTTTTTTAAAGTTTATTTATTTTGAGAAAGAGAGAGAGAACACAAATGAGGGAGGGGCAGAGAGAGAGAGAGGGAGAATGAGAATCCCAAGCAAGCTCTGCACTGACAGTGGGGTTCTATCTCATGAGTGGTGAGATCAGGATCTGAGCCGCAATCAAGAGTCACTGCTTAACGACTGAGCCACCCATGCAGCCCCCTTACTGTTTTCTTATATGACTTAAAAAACAAAGCACGTTTGTTGAGACATAATTCACATACCAGACAATTCACTATCTAAAGTGCACAATTCAGTGGTTTGAGTACATTTCACAGAATTGTGCAACCATCATCAGAATTAATTTTCGTGACCTCAAAAAAGAAAAAAAAACACCCAATACAACACTCTGTACCTATGATAGTTACTACCCATTTCCCCTGAGTCTCAATCTCCCTGGTCCTAGGCAACAACTGAATTATGCTTAGCCTCCCTGTATTTGCCTATTCTGGGAATATCATGTAACTAGAAACCTGCAAATGTGCTCTTTGTGTCTGGCTTCTTTCACATAATGTAATATTTCAAGGTTCATCCAGGTTGTAGCATTTATTAGTATTTCACTCCTTTTTATTGCTGAATAATATTCCATGGTATAGCTATACCACATCTGGTTTATCTATTCATCAATTAATAAGCATTTGGGTTATTTACATTTTTTGGATATTATAAATAATGTTATTTTTATTGCTCAATAATATTTCAGTACATGGATATACTCATTGCTTTTGATATGTAATTATTTACTTGTGAAAGAGATGAAGATTTTAATATATTGACCATTTCTTAAATTTGATTTGACTTACTGAGTTGTACGGCAAGTTGTATATTAATGACAATTTCTTTGCCAAATATATTGCAATATTTTTTTCTACTTTGTATTTGTTCAAACTTGTTTTTCTCTTCCTTTAAGATGTTAGGATTACAGGCCTTAGAAAGTGTTTTTGTACGCCAAGATTATCCACCAAATAATAAATCCATTAAAGTTTTGAACTACTAATATTATAATCTTATCTTTTATGTTGAAAATCTTTCAGTCTTCTGGAAATGTTTTTGTATATAAAGAGTATGGTAAAGGTCATTGTATTTTATTTTTTCATCCCTAGCCAGTTTACCTGCCACTATTTAATTAAAACAAATTTTTTTAATGTTTATCTGTTTTTGAGAGAAAGACACAGCACGAGTTGGGGAGGGGCAGAGAGAGAGAGAGAGAGACCCAGAATCGAAGCAAGCTTCAGGCTCTGAGCTATCATCACAGAGCCCAACACGGGGCTTGAACTCACTAACTGTGAGATCACCCGAGCCAAAGTCAGACACTTAACCGACTAAGCCATCCAGGCCCCCCATACCTGCCAGATATTTATTGACTAATTCATCTTCCCTCCTCCTCACCTTCTGTAAAATTGACTCGTCTACCTTTTCCATACATTAAATTCACATATGTATTTGGATTTATTTCTGGTCATTCTATTCTATTCTATTCTATTTAGCTATCTATTTCTCCTCTAAAATATGTTGATTATTGTAACCTTATAAGATATTTTAAATATGGTTGTCCTAATTATGTCCTCATTACTCTTTTTTCAGAATTTTTCTAATTATCCATTTCTAGGTGTGACTGGGTGGCTCGGTAGGTTAAACATCTGACTCTTGATTTTGGCTCGGGTCATGATCTCATAGTTCATGGGGTTGAGCCCTGTCAGCACAGAGCCTGCTTGGGATTCTCTCTACCTCTCTCTCCACCCCTTCCCACACTTCCCCTTTCTCTCATAATAAACTTAAAAAAAATTACCCATTTCCATTACCGAATGAATTTTAGTATGGTTTTCTCAAGTTAAAAAAATCACCTTGGTGTTTTATTTGGTTCTGCATTGAATTTATAGATCAACTAAGGAAATTAATGTTTTTTATAATTGTGAAGAGGGAAAATCTAAAGTGGAAAAGGAAGAGGAAGAAGAGGAGGAGGAAGAGGAAGATAAGGAAGAAAAGAGTTTTCTCCATAATTCACATTTAAGATATAAATCGCATTTTCTTTCTGCAGAGCATAAATCACTTTCAAAATGTCACCTCACCCTCTAAAACATCCCCACCTCTACTATTTCTAATTTATAGATTAAAAGTTCAAGGCAGACTCTTGGCCAAGTTCTTTAACTTTTATATATTTATTCTTAAATGATTTCCTTTCCTTTGAATATTTATGAAGAACTGAGTATAAATCTTTCGCTGCCTTTAGGTTTTTGGCACTTCCTGCCAGAGTAACATGGAATAATGGATGCGGTTGATGGAAAAGCTATATATACACATACGCACACAAGAATCTAATTGCTGGTGACTGTATTCTGATATGTTACTTTCTGTAAATTTTGACTTTTATTGTAACTTTGACTCTTATCCTGCTGTCAAAATTATTTCCAGATTATCCAAAGTGACAGGTAATAAACAGAAAAAGAAATTAACACTCATTCTTAGCTTCTCATACCTCTTAATCGGGAACAGTTTCCTTTGCAGAATCATAAAATTAAAGGTTATTTTCTCTCAATTTTTTTCCTCCTAAATATTTGGATAACACACTGGGGAGACTAAATGGATAGTTTGAATCTGCCGTGAAGATGGCCGATCTGTAAAGCAAAGCTAAGAGAATGGGGAGTCCAAATGCACTTGGAGTACCTGGAAATTACACCTGGCAGCCCGCAACGTATTGTACTTCTTTGTTGTACCGTATTTTCTGGCAGCAGGCTTTCAAGGGTACCTTTATTTCACTGATTACTAAATTAGTGTTGGATTTAATGAGAGAGATCTGTCCTTTTATTTGTGCCTCTTTTCCTTCTTCTTCTTACTTAAAAAAAAGGATCAGCATCACAAAAGCTTTGTACATTTCTAGTTTGCTTTTGATGATGTGACCATTTGCTCCCATCTATCTCCATGGTAATAAGCTTCCTCCACCCCCACGTTTCGAAGCCTCAGATACTTAGGAAGCTTCGGGACCAGAGTAGAGTTGCATGTTAAAATAATGCAGGGAAACAAATTGGTCTCTCTATATAGGCCCCATCTTCAAAGCATTCGAATATTCTTCAAAATATGATCCATTTTTCTGTGCTTGAAAACAGGTGTATTTTAGATAAAATATTCAAAATTATTTTAAAGTAAAATTCTGCATCTCAGGAAATGCAAGTCAGTAAGTGCCTGTATTCCAAAACAAGACTTGAACAGGATTTTAAAACTGGAAGGAGCCTCAGACTTCATCTAGGAGAGGATTTTTATCGAACATTTGAGAAAACTGAGGCATAATACAATTCATTGTCTTGCATCTAATCATAACTAGTGGCTGACACTTATGTCGCCCAGAAAGTAGCCTTTCCTCTGTTACTAACATTTCAACAATAATAATTAATAGCAATAAGTATTATTAATTGTTAATCATATTATTAATGTTATTAATGACAATAATAATAGCTATTAGTAGTTAGTAATAAGAGATAATACACAGAAGATGTGCAAGTAACTATTATTATGTCTATGCTAGGCAACTTTTCCCTGTAACCTGAAGTCCTTTAGGTGTTGATCTTTCAGATTTCAATCATTTCTTGTAGACACTCTCAGAAATTGTGGGGCGCTTGGGTGGTTTAGTCGGTTAAACGTCCGACTTTCGCTTAGGTCATGATCTCGCGGTTCGTGGGTTCGAGCCCCGAGTTGGGCTCTGTGCTGACTGCCAGCTCAGAGCCTGGAGCCTGTTTCAGAGTCTGTGTCTCCCTCTCTCTCTGACCCTCCCCTGCTCACGCTGTCTCTCTCTCTCTCCTAGAAATAAATAAAAAATTTTAAAAAAGAGAAATCGACAGTCCTAAAAGATGATTTATGTATATATACATATGTGTGTACATATATATGTACATACATATGTACATATATAACATATAAATAAAATATTAACAGTGGTAATTTCTGAGGAGTGGTTAAAGGTTTCCCTTTTATAATTTTCTGTTTTTAAAGTTTTCTATGTTAATATATATTATTATGAAGTAAAAAAAAATATTTTTAATTTTAGGAAGAAATGTGCACATTTGATGCTTAAGATATAAACCATTCACACTTGCCACTGTCCCTCCTGTTTTTCTCTTCCCACAAAATGCAAATCCATTTATGGTTCACAATAGCTGAGGATATTCTGTCCTGCTCTGCCTACTAAGATGTAGTGCTGGGGCCTGGAATGATTGCATTTCCTCATCATTCGCAAAATACCTGGGATTCTCACTTAGCCAGAAGAGAATGGACTGTAGAACCAAGATCTTTATAAACAATAAACCCTTCACAGCCTTTTTTGACCCAGATTTTGCTTATTATTTTGTTGAAGAGCTATTTTTAAGGTAAAGGTAACATTAATTGGCATTTCGGAGAGCTTTTCACCTGACAGCCTCAAAGTACTTCACACACCTTAACCCATTTATGATCCTATTAAGGCAAGTATTTGGTCTGAAAAATTCATCACAGATCTGCAAACAGAATCCAAATGATCAATTACATTTCAGAAGCCGTGGGAAACCCTCTGAGACCGAAGAAGTGTTCAAGAATAGCAATAGCAATGCCACTGTATGTGACACAGTGAAGGTCCCCAGCACAGTGCCCTATGTATGACAAATGCTAAGAAAATGTTCCATGGTTAAGCGGCTCCAATTCAGAGATTACATCAGGGCTGGAGTATCTGTTAAGGTATTTGCCCCCCAGGTAACCAGTACATTCTGATCACACACCAGGAGACTGAACAGAGCCAGCTGTAAACTGTAAGTTCATCCCTCCTTCAGACCATGCAAAACAGTGCAAACAACTCAGTGTCACCTCTATTAATTTTTTCCCTGCTTGATTACAACTGAAATCAACTGGACCCAAACACCTTTTATTATCACCACTAATATTGATTTATTCCTTTTTGTAGAAGGATAATGCTTGAGACCCTGAGAAGCTATCAAGGGCTCATTTACCATAGCTTCTTCTATGCCTGTCCTAATTACCTTCCTGGGAACAATTCTAATTGGATACTAGCGAAGAATGGGAAAGAGACATATAACGTGTACTGAGGCGTTAAAATCAATGGGATGTAACCAAGCAACTTGAAATAATTGTCCAGAATACACCTCTAGATTTTTGTCCCAGATCTGTTCCTTCTCCAGAAGGGTGTCTGCACCCTTCTTTATGGTGCTGGTATTTACCAGGTTGCTGAAGCTAAAAGCCCCAGAGACACCCTCGGCTCCTGTCTTCCCTTACTCCCAAATTCAGTCTGGCAGCAAGTCCTGTTGGCTCTGCTTCTGAACAATCCCAGGATTCCTTAGCTGTCCACCAGTCCAAGCACCGCCATTTTGCACATGAACCACACAATGACTCCTAACCAGTCCTCCGCTTTTGACCCTCACAACCCTCCATTGCCTCCCTGGCTGCCAGATTAAATGCATAGATCAGATCATGCAGGTCATGCCCCTGCCCAGAGCATCCCTTGTCCCAGAAGATAAGCCAAATTCCTTTTGCCCAGCATCCCTACCTGATCTAGGCACTGCCTACCTCAAACCTTTTCTTCTATTTTCTCGCTGGCTTTCTCTTCCAGGTGTGGCAGCCTCCATGCTGTCCCTGGCTCTGCAGATGCTCCCGCATGCACAGAAAATTCTTCTCGAGGACCTTCAGGTGATTTGCCCCTTCACATCATTCAAGTCTGCCCAAATGCCTTCTCTTCAGGAAGGCCTTCCCTCACCATCCTAACTAAAATGGCGCTTCCCTCTTTCTCTTCTTGACTTGCTGTACTCTTTCTCATGACTCTTACCACTGTTTGAAATGGAGTTATATCATTTGTTTTCTGTCTCTGCCTCTAGAATGCCATCATCACGAGGGGTGTGGTCTTTCTTGTTATCCACTATGATCTCAGCTGTAAGAGCATTTCTCACTCAGTAAATATTATAGAATGAATGAATGGTCTGACTTAATCTTTTCTTTTTCTTCTTCTTCTTTTTCTTTTTTTTTTTCAGTTTATTTATTTATTTTGAGAGAGCGAGAGCATGAGTGAGGGAGGGGCAGAGAGAGAGGGAAAGAGAAGGAAACTCAAGCAGGCTCCTCATTACCAGCGTGGAGCTCGACATGAGATCATGACCTGAGCCGAGATCAAGAGTTGGACACTTAACCAACTGAACCAACCAGGCGTCCCTCAGCTTAATCCTTTCTTCTCTGAAAGAGAACATTTTGTGGGTGTGGATCCGTGTTGGAGATGATCAAGGTATCTGGAGAATAATAGACCAGCACACAGCATATACAACAGTAAACCACATTCCTACCTGGGTCACTGTACACGTGTGAGCACTTCACATGGATATTTGGGCTCTAGCTCAGAGGGATGCTACCCCAAGAAGTAAACATCAAATGTTATGTAAGGCTCATTGGAGTCATTTATGTAAATTGTAGTCACTAATGTAAGTGCTTATTGCCTCCTTCAGGTGCTTATCTTGAGTGCAGAGACCACAGCTAGCTTATCTTTCTATATTTTCTGACAGCAATTTACAAACAGTGTGTAATATGTAAATACTAGCTGAACTGAACAAAATTGGTCCTTTTAAAAATTGTCATACATTTTTAGATTCGTGTGTGTGTATGTGTTTACATTCAACCTAAAACTATCTATTTTGAAATGATTAGACTTGGAAGACATGCCAGTTCTTCCTAATTCCTTTTACTAATTATTACAATCCTAATAGAAATACCAATAAAAGTTTTTATAGAGCCAAATTAACTGATACAAAAACTTATATGAAAAAATAAATAGGCAAGGATAGTCAGGAAAAAGAAAAACTTTGAGTGGGGACCCCACCAGATATTAAAATAATCTATAAAGCCCTTGTAATGAAAACAACTTCTATTCTTGGATTATTTGACTCAATAACACAGAGATGTTAATTTTTTCTAGGTCAATTTATTAATTATCAAAATCTCAAAAAAAGAGCAATAGGCTTTTTTTATGGAGCCAGACACCGTGAAACTGAAGATTATATGGGGAAAATATTAAAATATATGGGGAAAATAACAATTCAGAGAAAGATTCATCCTACAAGTATTATAACAAGTACAAGTAGGGGCGCCTGGGTGGCTCAGTCGGTTAAGCGTCCAACTTCAGCTCAGGTCATGACCTCACGGTTCGTGTGTTCCAGCCCCAAGTCGGGCTCTGTGCTGACAGCCAGCTCAGAGCCTGGAGCCTGTTTCAGATTCTGTGTCTCCCTCTCTCTCTGACCCTCCCCTGCTCATGCTGCCTCTCTCTCAGAAATAAATAAAAAAATTTTTTTTAATAAAATAAAAAACAAGTACAAGTATTAAAACATACTATAGGGGTGCCTGGGTGGCTCAGTTGATTGAGTGTCTGACTCTGGGTTTCAACTCAGGTCATGATCCCAGGGTCCTGGGATTAAGCCCAGTGTCAGGATCCACACTGAGTATGGAGTCTGCTTGAGATTCTCTTTCTCTTTTTCTCTCTCTCTCTTTCTCTCTTTCTCTCCCCAACCCACCCCCTATTCCTCTCCTCCACTCTCCTGTACTCTCTCTCTCAAAAAAAAATTTTTTTTTAATTTTTAAAATACTGTAAAGGTTTTATAATTCAAACAGTGTGGTACTGGCTCATGACTAAACAGACTAAAGGAAAAGAATAAAAAGCCAAGAGATAGAACAAAATACATAAAAGAATTTACTATGTGAAGAAACAACATTGCAAACCACTGAAGACAAGATGGACTTTTCAATAAATGGTGAAAGATAAAACCATACATCATATCATAGTCGAGAACCAATTCAAAATGGTCAAGGATCTAAATATAAAATATTAAATTATACAAGTATTAGAAAACAACATGAGTGAATTCTTTAACACTGGTGTGGCAAAACGCTCAAAATCTAAAAGCAATAAAAGGAAATATTTATGTATATTTGATTTTAAGGATATATTTAAATTTTACACACTTTTTAAAAAGAGTTTTTGTTTGTTTGTTTGTTTGGCATGGCTAAGAACCCCAGAATAACCGAAGTCAAAAAAGAACTAACAAATTGGGAGAAAATATTTGTGAGATACAGCACAGATAAAGGGCTAATATTCTTTGTATATAAATAACTCTTAAAAGTGGAGAGACAAAGGACCAAAAACCTGATAGGAAAATGGAAAAAAAATATATTGATAGACAATTCTGGTATGAAAAGCAGAAAAAAAGTTTTAATTTAGAAGTTAAATTAAAAATAAACCACCTGTTGGGGGTATCTGTGTGGCTCAGTCTGTTAAGCGTTCGTCCGTCCTTGATTTCAGCTCTGGTCATGGTCTCATGGTTTGTGAGATTGAGCCCCGCATTGGGCTCTGTGCTGACAGTGTGGAGCCTGCTTGGGATTCTCTCTCTCCCTTTCTCTGTCCTTTCCCTGCTCATGCTGCAGTCTCTCTCAAAAATAAATAAATAAATAAATAAATAAATAAATAAATAAATAAATAAATAAGTGTTTTTGTTTTGTTTTGTTCTTTAAAGAAAGAAATCACTTGCATCAGTCTCCATCAACAAACAGAAGGCCCAGATTGGATAACAGGATACTTTAACAGAGTTGGGATTCCGGAAACGAATGCAGAATGAGTGCCCTGGGGCTAGAAGGAGCCAGGAAGCCACGACTCCCCTGCCTCTGGGGGAGGGAGAAGGCTGCCTGGGGAGCCACGGAGCCTGCCCGTCTGCAATAACTCAGCAGGGAGGGAGCTGCAGGAATCCATGCCGGGTCTGCATTCATCACCCTCATCCCACCTCCATTTGCTCATATCTCCCAATGGCTGAACTCAAGCAGAAGCCTCCTGGAACGCGGAGCAAGTGAAAAAAGGTAAAGGTATCTAGAGAGGTGAATGGGAAGTATTCAGAACACCAAGTATTTCAAGCACAGCGTGCACCAAACACAAAACTTAGAGTCTCAACAACTCTCTGTAGAAGATAAGGACTTGAGTCCACTCCTCTTTAAGAATGAGAACTGGACAGGGGTTAAGTTATACCTGGAATTCTATTCTCATGAAGTTTTACCCTAGTTTATGGCCCTAGTAATAAAAGTGTGGCAGAGGAAGATAACCAAGGACTTTTGACTATTTTGACCCTATTGAGAATGAGACTATGTCTCCTGAAGGTATTGCCATAATGAATAAGCCATGTGACATTGGCTTTGGGACAGGATGGCAGGGAGCTGCCAAAAAGCTGTGAGGAGACTCCTGGTGAGGGTGTGAAGGACTCAGGGGAAAATGTTGCCAGAGGCTGGAAAACAGAGGACCTTTATTCTACAGTGGCAGGAAATATGGCAACGTTGTTACCTACAATCAGTGGAAACTTGGCTACTTAGTAACTCAGGAAGTTGGCTGGGGAGCTGTGCAGGCAGAATGTAGAAAATGCCAGCTCTTGGGGCGCCTGGGTGGCTTAGTGGGTTAAGCGTCCGACTTTCGCTCGGGTCATGATCTCACGGTTCGTGGGTTCGAGCCCCGCGTCGGGCTCTGTGCTGACTGCCAGCTCAGAGCCTGGAGCCTGTTTCAGTCTGTGACTCCCTCTCTCTGACCCTCCCCTGCTCACGCTGTCTCTCTCTCTCTCTAGAAAAAAAAAAAAGCCAGCTCTCTGGCCTTTCCTAGTTGCCTCTGACAAAATACGAGATCAGAGGGATGATCTAATCAATAAACTGATCAAGTGTTTAGCAGAATTGGAAGGAAATATGAAGAAAGTAGGATTTGCAGGATTCTAAAATAAAATTGTTTCTCATCCCCAGTTCTTCCCGTTCAAAGATTCCCAAACGAGGAATTTGGCTTTTGAGCTAAGGTCAAATCCAGAGTGTGGCTGTGAGGAGCTTTGCCAGGAGAAGTTAAGGGTAGACCTAGAAGAGAAGAATCTTAAGGGTGGGCCTCACAGACCATCTCAGTAAACAATAGAACTTTTGAGAGTTTCAAGGATGCTGCTCACATTGGCCTCAAGGGAAGCCCAAAATTGCCGATGTGTGAAATGGGCATATTTACATCTCCTGCTGGTCGTATTAAACAAAGTACCATCCATTTATTCTCAATAGAGCCGACTGTCTCCCTGTGCCAGGCACCGTACTAGTGCTCATAAATTCCTGATAGATGGTAATCTTCAGGACTCTGGAGCAAGAAATGGGAATTCCTGGGAATTCTCAAAATCATAAGCTATTCTGTATTTTCTCTAATACCTTCTTTACATGTTTTAAATAATGACTGACCATAATAGTAAACCATGAACCATTTTTCTATGATCATGGTTATACTAAAAGTTTCTGAAGCTTTCTGTGAAAAAGAAAAAGGTAATAATAAATGCATGGTTTATTAGTTTTATGAGCCTATATATTGGTAACAATAATACCACATTTCAATGACATCTGAAAATAATCTCTACCTGATCTTGATGTTTGGTAATAGAAAATATAAATGAAGGAAATATCAACAAAAAACAAATATCGAGTAATTTTTAAAATTGAAAAATAATACATATAAATTTTAAGCTATGATTCTTAAAATGAAGTTTAAAAATATATAAAGCGAATTCCCTAGTTGTCTTGATCCTTGTCCTCTGGCAAATATTCCAGATGTAGAAAGATCTTTCACTGTGTGTTGACTTTAATTGATTTGTTGACAGTGTCTAGAAGCATCTTCAAGTTGGTTGTTAAGGTACATGTTACTTGTTATAAATTCATTTCCTTTTTTCCACTGAGAAAAATATTGTCTTCTTTCTCTGATTTTGATCTTGCCCATGAAATCCATTATTTTTGTTAATTCAGACTTCAGGTCAGTGTCAGACTTCACAATGAATAGATCCCAACACTTACTTCTCTTTACATTTCTTCTGCAAAGCATGTTTTCCTTCACAAGCTTTTCCATTAATGATTTTGCTAATTGAGCTACTTCACTCTTGTCTGCCAAAGCAAAAAAGCTGTCCACCTCATATAAACGACCCACACTGCTTAAATGTTTCATGAAGGATATTAGACCTTTATTCTGCATTAAGCAATTCAATTCTAATTTCTTTTAAAAGCACGCTGCTCACAACAGAATTCTGATTTTGCTTACAAGATTTGCACCATGGGCACTTCATGCTTCAACTGCTAATCAAACTGGTTTTAGGGCACCCGGGTAGTTCAGTCAGTTAAGTGTCCAACTTCGGCTCAGGTCATGATCTCACAGCTGGTGGGTCCGAGCCCCGCACTGGGCTCTGTGCTGACAGCTCAGAGCCTGGAGCGTGCTTTGGATTCTGTGTCTCCCTCTCTCTCTGCCCCTCCCCAGCTCACACTCTGTGATCCCTCTCCTTCAAAAATAAGTAAACATTAAAAAAAATCTAAAAAAAACTGAAAAAAGTGGTTTTAAGCTATTTAAATGTCTTTCTCACCATTTCAAAATATTCTTCTGTCCAACTGTATCCTACTTTCAGTGGGCAGAAAACAATTGCTGTCACATTTAGAGTCTTTACAAATCTTTCAATCTTATTTGTTTGTTTTTTTTGGTGTGTTCTAGAGTGTTTAATAGTTCAAAATGACCCGTAAGGTTTTTCTTCCCCCATTCTTGTCACAAAAGAGAATTTCTTACTGGAGAAATGTTTTAACAATTCTACCATTTTTCTTATTCTTGAAATTTCCAGAAGGACATGGTCTTGCAGCTTACGCTGACTGGCGGCAGCTCCATTGTCAGAACCTGCTTTCATCTCACTCGTGTTCCGTTTCATGTAAGCTTCCTCAGCCAGCTGGTCTTGGAGCCCTGGCTTCTAGGTGTTTAAGGAAAACACTTCGGTTAGAGCAAAGTGAAATAGAGTAACTGCTGAAAACCTGCCAAATGTTTTCAAGGGGTGATTAGTAATTCCAGATATTAGTGGGTTCCTTCAAAGGAGTAACATCTCCGTGAAGATTGTTAACCTTTATTTCTTGCGGGGAAGAATTATAATCCTTTCCTCCACTGATTTCTCAACTGATCTTCCTCGGAATTCAAAAAGATATCAACTTTCTCAGAAACTCTGGGAGGGGGTTCCCACATGGACACACTATATACTGTGGGAAATGCTAGGGACGAAGTTAGATGCTAGAGACCCAGACTCTGCTCTTATGTCAACACAAACGAGTGAGCTGTTTCAGGTGGTGATGAAAAGAGGGTGATGTGTCTGGAAATGGGTGTGGTAGGTGTATTTTGTTAGCGTTAAGGTGTGGTGGCATGTAATGGGAGAGCTACGAGCAGCAGTGATTTAAACAAACGGTTTCTTTCTCTCCCACATAAGAGATACCTAGGCTGCTACTGTATGCTCCATCCCCATGCCAAGCTTCATTAGCTTTCCTGACCTGATTCCTGTGTGTCCATGCTCACTACCATCTCGGGGTACAGGAGGCTTCTGGAAGTTCCAGTTATTATATCTGCATTCTAGATAGCAAGAGAATGAAAAATAGGAGGGAGGGCTTGTCTGCTTCCCTTCAAGGAGGCTTCTAGAAAGTCCCACTCAACATTTCCACTTAGATCGCTTAGCCAGGGAGAGATGTGGCTGCATCCAGCCCGTAGGAAGGCTGGGAAGTGTGGATGGGATCTGGGTGGCGAAGGGCCCAGCTGGAGAGCAGCGTTCTGTTAGGGACGGCGGACAGGAGTGGGTGGCTTCAGAAGGCTTTTCCTAGGAAGTGACAGTTCATCTGGAACTTAAATGAGAAGATGCCTCTTGTTAGATGATGGGAACAGAACATTTCAAGCAAGAGGAACAGCAGTGCAGAACTTGGGTGATGGAAAATGCACCATGTGAGGAAGGAAGGAATGAGGAGAGGAGAGTCCCAGAGGTGGGCAGAGTCTAGACCATATAGGTTTTCACCCCTTACCATGAGAGCTTTCCATTTATTTCTAAAAATTTACTGGAATACTTGACTCTATTAGATGCTAGAGGAAACTTCTCTCAAATACACTGGAAATGTCTTGCTTTTAATCCTGATTTCTTCCTCGATTATTTAACAGGATGTGGCAAATTATTGTTTGTTCTGTCTTTGATTTGTCAATAGGCAACATGTATAATTATATTTGGTCATAAGCTGCCTCAGTGAGAAACAGATAATATCACATAGCAGATCCATTGTGGAATGCTTTCCGGAGGGGTGTGGGGTGCAGCAGATGTGAGGGACCTGGGCGTGGGGGTACTAACATCAGAAATAGTACCATATCTGTGGTTTCTGGTTGGGTCTTTCAGGATGTGTAAAAGCCAACGAAAAGATTTCGAGAAATCACTTTTTCCACTTTTTATCCTTTTTCTTCCTAAGATCATTAGCATTTCGAGGGAATTTGTATCATACTATTGGCCGAGGCTATACAACATTTACATATGTAGACGTTCACCTGAGTTTTTTGTATCTGTTGCATATTTTGTGCTCCTCTAACACTCAGGCAAAAGCTACGGAAACTTTCAGCGGTCAGGAATTGCCACAAATGCCTGTCTGTGGTCGCCCTCTAGTGGACTAATTAGGAATAACACCTAAATGCCACCCCACAACCGGCGGTTCCCCCCCACCCCCCCATCTGCTAAAACACCACCTACTCCTTCTAAGTGATAATGCAGCAGTGTCTCCTAAGCCGAGCACGACCTCCCATATACTTGGGCAACCAAAGGAATGAGCTGTAAAGATGAGCTTCAGGTTTTTTAGGTAAAGACTCAGAACGCCCAGCTCTTCCTCTCGATTCATTGTATTTCAAAGTGTTGGGTGCTTTCTCTCTTTGTCCAAACGCTTAGCATTCTACCTTCGTGTCGCATCCAGCCCGGGGCCCTTGAATTTTGTCTTCTTCCTAATAGTCTTCCTTTCTTTTGACCTCCATGCTGAGTGTGTGTGTGTGTGTGTGTGTGTGTGTGTGTGTGTGTCCCACTGCCTGTTTGAAGGTGGGTGGGGGTTGAGACGAGAGTGCTAGGTTGAGTGTGTTAGGTCGTGGGGGAAGGAAGGAAGGCAAGAGGGTTCCAAACACACCGTCAAAGAAACCGAAGCTGGAGAGATTCCTTTGCAACTCATTTTTCCCCCACTAATAAATGTGAAATGTACAGACATGGAAATACACTTTGAATATATTGGTTTTGGTGAATATATTGGTTTTGGTAAAGAGAAGCACAAAAAGTTAACAGTGATCCTCCCTGGTAAAGCCTTAAGGTTTCCACTAAAATTATGCTAGAGCAGAAGGCTAGAAAAATGCAAAATGAAATTTGCTGTGTCGCTGAATTCCCAATATGAAAGGAACTAAAGAGAGAGGCCTCTCTTTCCGTGGGGAGGTGAGTGTGCTGAGACTGAAATTGTCTGAAGAACTAGGACTGGTTGTTACTCGCCTGCTGACCATTTCTGGCGCTTGGGGTGTGTCAGGCACCCTGAGCCTCTTCTTCATAAAGTGAGGAGGCTGATGTCCGTCCCACAGGATTGGAACAGGGATTGGGTGAGACTTTGAGAAAGTCCTTTTGTGAATTGGGAAGCTCTAATCAAATGTGGAATTTCATTATTACAGATTCATTCTAGAGGTACCCTTGTCTTTTTTAAGGTGCAGAGGTGAGGCCCAGAAATGTTGGACAACACTGATGCGGTAAGCAGTTTAATTACATCAGGCGTTTACATGAATATTCCCTGGAAGTTCTCTATCAACAGCTGCCAGTTGATTCCCCACCCTTCCCACTATAATTTATCAGCTCGTGTCCCAGTAAAGCTGGCTCCAAATGTTATTATCGTCACTGGGCTTCAGTGTTTCCTCTCACCAACCTCAAAGCCAAGAGAGTTAGATTTCTAAAAATGACCTACAACAGCATCCCTCCTCTGCTTATACCCAACATGGCAGCTCCCTACTGTCTGTGGAAAGAGGCCTTAGCCTGTGAGGCTCTTCAGGAGCTGGCCTCAATTTATCCAACTTCATTTTCTCCTAATCGCTGTCTTATACCCAACACAGCAGGAAAAATCTGGGTCTCCATTGGAGGACAAAATTGTGTCTATGAAGGATTGTCACAGGCCACGCCGAAGAGGTCAAAGAGAGTGGCTGGTACCGTTGGAACTAGGAAGCTGCCCAGAGGTCAGGAGCCAGGTGAACTCAGGAAGGGAAGGCTAAGGAGGAAATGAGGCAGGAGGGTCAGAGATGGGGGCCTGAGTAGGAGCTGGTCTCACTGGGTTCTGAGGACTTGGCACATGGCACAGGTGACAGTCACAGTCAGTCTGATGAGGCCCCCCTCCTCTGCATTTCCATCTTACTTTTCCATGAAGAGGAGCAGCTCCTTTTAGCCTTGGCTGGGGGCTTCTACAAGGCATCTTGACCTGTGCACAGAGAGGTCAAAAAAGCAGTACCTCTCTGTGGCCTAAGACGTTCCCTCTCAGCAGGAAGAATGTCCTCCTGCACAGGGATGTGACATTCCCTTACAGACCAAATAGCACTGTGGACATAGGGCCCATAAGATATGCACAACTTAAAAAAAAAGATACACACAGCCTCACACAACTGGTTATGAAGCTTCGTTGAATCGACATCTACAATGTCTTGACATTAAGAATGTAAATAGAACTAACAAAGAAGAATATTTGCCTTGTTTGCAAGGACAGCAGCTATTGAAACACTTTGCTAATGGGGTACCTGGCAGTCTCATTCCGAAGAGCATGTGATTCTTGATCTTGAGGTCATGAGTTCAAGTCCCATATTGGGTGTAAGGATTATATAAACAAACAAACACTTAAAAAAAAAAAACCACTTTGCTCAGAAGGCAAATTATCCCATATCTACCAGTCCTGCCTGCACATTAGAAACAGCTGGGAACTTTGCAAACACTGGGATATTTAGCCTTGCCTTGGAACAATTCAGTCTCATCTTTTGGGTGAGGTCAGACTTCAGGATTTTTTTTTAAAACTTCCCAGGTGAGGGAAATCAGTTGATTGAGCATCTAACTTCAGCTCAAGTCATGATCTCTCTGTTCATGAGTTCGAGCCCCGCATCGGGCTCACTGCGTCAGCACAGAACCTGTTTCGGATCCTCTGTCTCCCCCTCTCTCTCTGCCCCTCTCCCGCTTACACGTTCTCTCTCAAAAAATAAATAAAATACTTTTTAAAACTTCCCCAGACGATTCAAATGTGCAGCTGGTGCGCTGAAAACCATTGTTTTGGTGTAATGTCACAGAGGGAGGGGCTGATGGGGGTTGAGAGAATGCACCGCTGAGGTTCTGCAGAGAGAAGGCAAATTTTCCAGAGAGGAAACAGGGTAAGAGGGGATGGTGGAGAATCTACCAGACACTGAAGAGTGATATGTACCAGTTAAAGAATTAAGTCAAGATGGAAAAAAATGGCAGCCAGAAATAACACACAGATGAAAAAAACATTGTCCCAGGAAACATTTCTAATCTAAAGATAAAAATAGATTAACTACAAAGCAAGGAATGAAAATCCACTAAGTAATTCATAACTAACCTTTATTAAAGGAGAAAATACGATTGTTTCTCTAAAAGGAAGGGAGACTAAGCCTTAAATGAACTTCTATCCACATTTATTAAACTGTTCAAATCTGAATAGCTGCTCACTTGGGGGAGAGTCTAGGAATGTGTTTGAAGTTGAGTGGCTCTAGGAGCAGCAGTTTTATTACAGAATAATTACATGTGTCTACCCAACAATAAAGTAGAATAAGTTCTAGTTAAATATTGGCTTCCTGAACATTACTGCATTTGCTTCTCACAAAAAGGTAATGACGCAGATAGGGCAGGAATTTGTGTTGGTATGTGACAGAAAAGGAAACTGAGGCTCAGAGAGTTACACAAAACCATGTAACCAACAAGAAGCATATTGGGCACTTGTGACCCCAAGTCTAAATCTCTTCTTGCTTCACGATCCCACTGCCAGCTGTAAGCAAGAATTTTACAAAGAATTTTAGAACTTTACAGAAGGTCAAAGTCTGGTTTCAAAATGAAACAATAGATTAAAGGGTCATACTAGGCAAATGGTGGTGGGAAGACTTGGGCATTCAAAGGAATGGGATTTCTTTGCAGACCACTCCAAGACTGGCCTTGAAGAGATCAGCAAGTCCATTGACCCTAGTTTTTAGACAGTTCATGGTAGAACAATCTTAAAACTTTACACAGTTATTCCATTCCAGGGTCTACTCACTTTTATCAACAGGAAGTTCTTACTTAACCCTAAGTCCTTCCAGTAACCTGTTTTGAAAAAATCATTATGGGGTGCCTCAGTGGCTCAGTCAGTTAAGCATCCGACTTAAGTTCAGGGCATGATCTCACAGTTCGTGAGTTTGAGCCCCATGTCAGGCTCTGTGCTGATAGCTCAGAGCCTGGAGCCTGCTTTGGGTTCTGTGTGTGTGTCTCTCTCTGCCCCTCCCCTGCTTGCACTCTGTCTCTTTCGAAAACAAAACAAAATAAAACAAAACAATAACATTAAAAAAATCATTCTAAATTCCAAGGCAGAAGGAAATCATGTTATGCTTCATAAAGTCAAGTGGACACAGCGCTAACCTGAGAAATCCGGGTGTTATGAATATGTCTGTGTCCCTTGTAATGATGGAGCCGGTAGTCAGTTAGCTCATGGCATAGCTGGGGTATTTGCTACATGCTGTGGCATAAAACAAGTTACCAATTTTCTCTGGATTTTGCAGTGGGCATCACCTGGGTGGCAGACATCTATTTTTTCGTGCTTGGAATCCATTCCACTCTCCAGTGCCCCTGTGTTCTTTAGGTGACTGCCTCTTCCTCATTTTCATTCCGTGTTGCCTAGGTCTCATGGACTCTATCCCCCAACTCCAGGGTTTAGTCAGGCTTCATCTTCAGCCATTCAGAGCATTCTCTTCTACTGGCCCCAGGGACTGTCTCAGGAAGGGGAAATTCACTTAAGTGAGGCAGGTGAGATCCAATGCCGAGACCGTTTTAGAGCTCTCCATTGGGATGCTGAGATACAGGATGCCGCAAGCCTGGAGCTGTTGAGGTCCACCATATGGAAAGAGCCTGTTGGCAGTAAATGCAGCACAGAGGAGAGCAGAACTGAGGAAGACAGAGGGCTGCAGGGAAGGACTCCTGAGGATCCCATGAGAACTGCTGCACCTGTCCATGCCTATAGGTTTTACATTATATAGACTGCCAATTCTCTTCTTACTTTGTGTGGGTTAGTTTTCAGTCACTTGCCATTGGAAGAGCTCTCCCCAGTACAACAGAACAGTGACCTCAGTTCATGTTATCTGCATTCTGCCCCCATGTAGGCTGATCTTACCTTTACTATTTCACTAGAAGACAGAAATGAAGCCCCAAACATGGGTCACACAATAGTTGCTGCTGATCTTCTACTGGATGCTCTCCGAGCAAAGTTGGAGCCAAAGTATTTTGAGGATTAATTGCAAGATATTGAGAACTTACCTCTAGCAAGTGATCTATTTGTTCATATAGGCTTCTTTGAGAAATCAACTTTGCCTTTATTTTTATATTCTTAATTTTAAAGAGAGCAAGCAGGAGAGGGGGCAGAGAGAGAGAGAGAGAGAGAGAGAGAGAGAATCTCTGTGCTGAGCATGGAGCCCAATGGGAGGCTCCATTCCATGGCCCTGGGATCATGACCTGAGCTGAAATCAAGAGTCAGATGCTCAATGGACTGAGCCTCCCAGGAGCCCCTGCCTTCAATATTAAGTTTAGAATAGGTTATTACAAATGTTTCCAAATCTCCATTATATTGAAAATGGAAGCTGGGGGGGCGCCTGGGTGGCTTAGTCGGTTAAGCGTCCGACTTTCGCTTAGGTCATGATCTCGCGGTTCGTGGGTTCCAGCCCCGCATCGGGCTCAGTGCTGACTACCAGCTCAGAGCCTGGAGCCTGTTTCAGTCTGTGACTCCCTCTCTCTCTGACCCTCCCTTGCTCATGCTGTCTCTCTCTCTCTCCTAGAAATAAATAAAACATTTAAAAAAAAAAAAAAAAGAAAAGAAAATGGAAGCTGGAAATGTTTTGCTAAATTACAATTTATGGGCAAGACTTCAAAGGAAGGAAGAGGAAGAATAGGCTCATTTGAAAATGTAGTTAGTACATTTTTTGGGAGAAAGAGTCAATAAAGTTTAGGTCCATATTTCCTGGTTTGTTTTCCAAAGGGTAGACAAATAATGTCAGTTATATTTTCTTACTTTTCTTACTATTATGAGTATCAAAATATAGTTTTTTTTTAATGCTGCAGTAGTTACTTGCGGTATTTTCATTTTTTTTTTTTTTAAGAGAGAGAGAGATTGTGAGTAAGGAAGGGGCAGAGAGAGAGGGAGACACAGAATCTGGACAGTCTATAGGCTCTGAGCTGTCAGCACAGAGCTTGACATGGGGCTTGAACTAATGAACCAGAGATCATGACCTGAGCCCAGTCAGACACTCAACTGACTGAGCCACCTAGGTGCCCCTGAGGCGCTTTAGGTCTGAAAAAAAAAAAAACTCAGTTAAAGAAAAGGAAATAATGCATTAAGTGCACAGTACAATACACAATGTACAATATTGATAATACAATAGATGTGACAACAGAAGCTTATATATACATTGATCATGTGCTAAATGCTTAGCATGCAGTATTTTTTTTTTAATTTTTTAATGTTTTTTTTATTTATTTCTAGGAGAGAGAGAGACAGCGTGAGCAGGGGAGGGTCAGAGAGAGAGGGAGTCACAGACTGAAACAGGCTCCAGGCTCTGAGCTGGCAGTCAGCACAGAGCCCGACTCGGGGCTGGAACCCACGAACCGCGAGATCATGACCTAAGCGAAAGTCGGATGCTCAACCGACTAAGCCACCCAGGCGCCCCTGGGCTTTTTTTTTTTCTTGACAAACTTTATTTTACTTAAAATATCATGAACAGATTTCCATATCAATATAGACCCGCATCATCAATAGCCTACTGTATTAAAAAGGTATTAAACAATGACTGCTGTGGAGATGTTAAAATGTGATGGTTTTCGGGGCGCCTGAGTGGCTTACTTGGTTAAGCGTCCGACTTTCGCTTAGGTCATGATCTCGCGGTTCGTGGGTTCGAGCCCCGCGTCGGGCTCTGTGCTGACTGCCAGCTCAGAGCCTGGAGCCTGTTTCAGTCTGTGACTCCCTCTCTCTCTGACCCTCCCCTGCTCACGCTGTCTCTCTCTCTCCTAGAAATAAATTAAAAAAAAAAAAAAGCATTAAAAAAATGTGATGGTTTTCCTGCTGTTATTGTTAACATCACTGATACTGTGATACTTAACAAGGTTAATTAATGCCACGGAAATAACAGGGAGAGAGGACACTTTTATTTAGATTTGGGGCAGGGGGAGGTGCATACCCACAAAGGAGTTGAAATTTAGGTACTTACTGATATTTTAAGCAGAGGTTTGTTGGGAAGAAGTTTGTACTGTACACAAAAGCTTTCTATTGAAAAGGAATTTCTGAAAATCCTGAAAAGTTCTGTTCCCTTTTTAAAAAATTTTTTTAATGTTTATTTACTTTTAATTGAGAGAGAGAGAGAAAATGAGTGGGGGAGGGCTAGAGAGAGGGAGACACGATCTGAAGCAGGCTCCAGGCTCCCAGCTGTCAGCACAGAGCCCATCACTGGGCTCGAACTCACAAACCGTGAGATCCTGACTTGAGCTGATGTCAGATGCCTAATTGACTGAGCCACCCAGGTGCCCCTCTCTGTTCCATTCAAGGCAAATACTTAGGGAGAGTGTGGCTGGGTAATCTACAAATTACACTTATGTAAATTAAGCTTTCCAGTTCCATTCATTTGCACCAAATTGACCCCAACTGGCTCATACTTCCCAATAGTTATTATTTCTAGAAAGAAATTTATTTCCAGATTACTTTGGTGATTATAATCATCTGCCCTTATAGAAGGAACATCTTAAAGAAGGAAAATGTGGACCTATCAGGGAAAATGTTTACAGAGGAAAAAATAAAGTACCATCTATATTTTACATCTATAAGTACTGGACAATACCTTAAAGAAAATGCTTTCATCCAGAGAATTTGGAGGTATAGTTGTTATAGATTCCGGAGTCTTTTAGCAGTTATCTGTTAGCGCTTGTCAGCCAGGCATCTCTTTGAGAGCTGCTCCTCTCTCGGTGGAGCTAATGATCCCAAGGTCCCGTCACCGCAGCACATGGCAGCCAGGGCACCAAGATGGCCATGGAGAGCATGCTGTTTTCTAAGCACTCATGGCTCAGGGGTGGCTTCCTGCCCCTGTAGGACAGGAGGAGCCCCTCGGAGAGACCTAATCCAGACATTCAGGGAGAGGGACGGTAATTTTGTACACGAGGGGCCAGGTGATCCTGGAATTTCTATGGACCATCTCATGGGGAAAGCCTGTTTAAGGGTGAAGCCATGGAGTGCCTGGGTGGCTCAGTCGGTTAAGCATCCAACTTCGGCTCAGGTCATGATCTCACAGTTTGTGGGTTTGAGCCCCGCGTTGGGCTCTGAAGAATAGAATCTGAAGCAGGCTCCAGGGTCCAAGCTGTCAGCACAGAGCCCAACTTGGGGCTCAAACTCACGAACTGCAAGATCATGACCTAAGCCAAAGTTGGACGCCTAACCAACTGAGCCACCGAAGTGCCCCTCAATTTAAACTCTTTTAACTTGAAGATCTGTCACTTGCAAGGAAAGGAATCTAGTATACCTCCCTAGAATCACATAAACAGATGCCCATGAGTAAGAAGAGACCTCACAGTTAAGTTCAACTCCTACCTACACAGCAAGCCTCTTAATTATTTAGCGAATGTCAGCACCTCGTTGAATAGGATGGTCACTACTATGCAAGCAACCCATTACATTGTCCAGTACTTCCAGCTCCTTTAAAGTCTTTTTTATGTTGAACCAATAACAGCCTTCCCCTAAATTACACCCATTGGTATTAATTCTGTACTGGGCTCACACAGGAATGAGTGTAGGCTCCTCTTCACATGGTAGCATTTTAAATACCTGAAAACACTAACATTTGCTTCTTTGGTCCAAATAGTGACAATTTCTTTATCTGCTCACAGGACATGGTTTTTAGGCTCTTCACAATCTTGATGTCTTCTTTAGAAAATATGATATTTTAGTAACGATCCCTTTACAATATATTGCCTAGAATTGAATCATTTGTTTGATTGGTTTGGAGAAAAGCACATCTATTGTTTCCAGCATTCTAGGTCCTGTAGCCCCATAAATACATTTCTAAGTAATAATCTGCAGCCAAACTCCTCATACCTAGAACGTCCTACATCAAACTTTGGGCTTCAGGATCATTTTTACAAATCCTTAATTTTTGGATTGGACTTGGGATTCTCTCTCTCTTTCTCTCTCTGCCCTTCCCTCCTCCCCCTCTTTCAAAATAAATAAATAAACTTAACAATAAAGACTTCTCCTTTAAAAAAAATCCACAAGTACAAAATATAGTCCTTGGGACAATAAAAAAGATAAATAACTGTACTAATAATAGCTAATGTTTAACGAATTACTATAAGCCAGACATTTTACAGCATTATATTATTATTATGTCTCATAAAACCCCATGAGGTGGGTTTTATGATTATTCCCATCAGGCAGATCAAAAACTGTAGCTTAGGTTAGAGAGGTTAAGGAGCTTACCTGATGTCCCATAACTAGTTCATGGTAAAGTTAGGATCCAGGTTTGAGTCCCCAAACTAGCTCTTAGGAATTCAGGAGCAATGTTTTCAACAGGAAACAGCCTGGATGGTTATGGGAAACCATCACTGTGCCAACCAAAGTATTTGAAAGTCGTAATAATTATTTATGGGAATTTGAGTTTGTTGTTGCTGCTGTCTTCCCACACCCACCCCCCCGTCCGCCCCCAACTGCTGTTGGTTCTGATTTGTAAAACCATGTTCTGTGACTCCTTGAATAGAGGTTTATAATGGAAGGCGAGTGGGAGATAGAAAAATTCTGAACACAGCCTTGAAGATTAAATAAATATTAAAGATGAAGAGTTGTGAAGAACAGAATTCAAGATAGATGGAACAAAATTTGGAAGTTTGTGAACTAAATGACAAAGTCGGTGGAAAGAATAAGCTGTGAGGCATGGAAACCATGGAGAAGGGTCTGGAACATGGGCAGTGGAATGGTGGTCCAGGAGAGTTTGATGGTAAGACTTGGCTTAGAATGGACCTGTTTGATTTCCTGGAAAGAAACGATGATGAGGTAAGGTTGAGGCAGGTGGCCACAAAGTCCGAGTGAGAGAGGGTAAATTTCAAAGATGGAGTCTGGTAGATCCTCAGAGGGAGCTGGGATGTGGCAGGTTTGCAGCATTCCCCACTGTGTGGGACGTAGAGGGAAGGTTTTCTGGAATGCCTAATAGAGCCCAAAGGGTATGAGAACACGAACCATATTTGTGAGCTCTATCAACAATTGCCAACAATTCCCAACTCCCACCTTAGAAACTAATGTAAGTTGGAGTAGGCAGGTTCAGGCAGAAAGGTAACATCACTTGGAGGATACAGCTCAAAGCAGCGTCAAGATGCATAGCTTGGGTGTTATTCTAAAGAGGCAAGGTTGTAACTTTCAAATGCAGGCATGGGCAGCAGAGAACACACAATTCACTCTCTCTGGGGTTGATTTGAGATATTTAAGACCAAGGGATGATGATATCCTTGCATGTCTGCAGACACTGAGAGAGGGGCAGAGGGCCCCAGGAAGTCAGCCGACCAGATTAGCAACAGCTCTCTTGTTTTTATCCTAACGGATATCAGTCAACCAAAAAAGGACTCATATACAATGGTAAGGAAAAAAAACGCAGATGTCAAAAGGAGTTGGTTGAGAACTCGTAAGTAAACAGGAGTTGAGCTTGAAGATGAAGTGGAGGATGTACCTGAAGAAAGATGTGAAATGTATCTTACTTATGATCTCGAAGTTTCATAAATTAGCAACAGATCTGTCACATATTGCAAGATGGAGGAAGAAGACAGGGACTCTGATAAAAGGCACAAAACAAATGCTGGGTTCCCCACCTGAAAGGGCCACACCGGCTCTGGTGCACACAGACCAATTGTCACGCCTTTCTTCACCTGCTCTTATGAAATGCTCACAATGTGTTGCAATGCTCTCAAACCCTGTGTTTTGAATAAGATTTTTGTTGGCTTAATAAGCATTTTGGCTAAATAATAAGTTTGCACAGAATACACTGCTTAGCAGAGTATATTTAAAAGACAGAGAGAGACAGAGTATAAGCAGGGGAGGGACAGAGAGACAGGGAGACACAGAATCTGAAGCAGGCTCCAGGCTCTGAGCTAGCTGTCAGCACAGAGCCCGACATGGAGCTTGAACCCACAAACTGTGAGATCAGGACCTGAGCCGAAGTCGGATGCTCAACTGACTGAGCCACCCAGGTGCCCCTCTTAATGAATTTTTTTAAGTGTATTAGTTATTTTGAGAAAAAGAGAGAGAAAGAGAATCCAAGCAGGCTCCACACTGTCAGTGCAGAGCTCCACGCAGGACTTGAACCCATGAGCTGTGAGATCACAACTTGAGCTGAAATCAAGAGTCAGACACTTAACCAGCTGAGTAATCCAGGAGCCCCAATAATCTCTTAATATGTGTGATTTTGGAAAAGGCTTTTAAACCATCTTTGCCTTTTGTCTGGTGAGCACTGGGTGGAGCTCTTATCTAAATTAAGTAAAACATTGTCTAAGGGAAAGAGAAGGAAGCTACTTTAAGGAGTTTGGGATTTATATTTATTTAGTCTCTGTGATACAAAAGACGTTCAGCTTTTCACTATAAATGAATAAATAAAGAGGCTTCTGGCTGCCTCAGTCAGTAGAACATGCGACTCTTGATCTCAGGGTGTGAGTTCAAGCCCCATGGTGTTGGGTGTAAAGCTTAGTTAAAAAAAATAAAAATAAAAATGGATCTTTCTTAAAAAAAATAGATAAGTAAGTTTAAAAAAGAAAAAAGAGAAGAAGAAGAAATACAGGAGCCAAAAATCAGAAAGAAAGATGAGAGAACCATGATATGGAGAGAGGATGTGTGAGTGGAAAGTTGCCTTGTTAACAATAAATTCAGCTGACTAAATTTATCTCGTTTCTAAAGATTTCTTCATATCCTAAAAACTTTGTTCCTAAGCAACATAAATATCTCCTTGGTCCTCAAGTGGTTCCAACTGGCCTAATCAACAACACCGGGTGGGGGTGGGGGGTGGGGGCGGAAAGGATGGATCATTGCCTCGCATCCACTGGGTCTATCTGTGGCTTACTGGGGCAGGGCTGTCCCTGGGAAGGACTTTTTCAGTCAGATCATTTCCTTGCCTGTGCCTAGTGGTTAATTCGACTTGAGGAGAAGTTGGGAGCCTCATCTTGACCCTGCATTCAAACCTCGTTTTCCAATCAAGCTTCATCATTATTAAAATATTGGGCACATTTGACTATCTAGAATAAATAAGTCCAGAAGCATACGTAAGTTGTAAATTTTAACAGAAGAGAAAAATTACTGGGAAATGATGTAATTAATTCAGAACGTTTGAGAGCGTGACCCAGGGGTTAGCATTTTTTAAAGCTCTGTGGATGATTCTAATAGACATGAGATTCATGCCAGACATGAGACTCAGTGTTCTATACTATACTGATTTAGGGGATACCGGCTCTCGTCAGCCCAGAACTTCTCAAGTTGGTGTGAACCTAACAATCATCTATCAGAGCTCCTGAGAGGGCTCAGCTGGTTGACCATCCGACGACCCAAGCGAAAGTCGGACACTTAACCGACTAAGCCACCTAGGCGCCACCTAGGCGCCCCTCTCTCTCCCCCTTTTTAAAAATTCTTTTTGTTTTGGAGCTCAGGCTCCCGACGCCAGTCGGGAGCTTTCTGATTTCATTTCCGTCTCAGCCAAGGTCTGATCAATACTGCCGCCTCCCCCCAGCCTTAACCACGTCTCCCACTCTCCAGGCTGGGTCTCTCATACCTCGGCCAACTGGACTCACTCACTGTTCGCCTTATAGGTGCCACGTTTGCTTCGCTAGGGGATACGATTAGCCCACAACTCCTTCACCAGCTTCATACCCATTTCTTCCAGATCCACAGAACTTCATAATAAGAATAATACTTGTAGACACTTGGTGAGCACTCACTAGGTGCCAATCACTGTCCTAAGTGCCTAGGGGCATTATATCATTTGCAGTTCGCACTGTAGAAGGGACACTCTTTTTTTTTCTCCTAATGTTTTATTTATTTCTGAGAGAGAGAGAGAGAGAGAGAGAGAGAGAGAGACAGCGTGAGCAGGGGGGTCAGAGAGAGGAAGACACAGAATCCGAAACAGGCTCCAGGCTCTGAGCTGGCAGTCAGCACAGAGCCCGACGTGGGGCTCGAACCCACGAACTGTGAGATCATGACCTGAGCCGAAGTCGGACGCTTGACTGAGCCACCCAGGCTCTTCAGAAGGGACACTCTTGTATTATCCCTATTATCTTGATGAGGTTTGCTCTGCTGGGATCCCCTCAGATCCTTTTCCAGCTGTGAGCTTACCCTCCTCCCCAGCAGACACAGCTGGCCCTGCCACTTTCTGAAGGTCGCCTCCTGCCAGCAGGTAAATGGAGTCTGAAAAGTCTGAGAGTTTTGTGTCTTCCTCCCAGTGACCAATGACAGAGGGGACTGGTGGGGACTGGTGACTCCAAGTGGGAGAGACTGGAAACGGTGACCCAGGCCAACTCCTGGGCTCTCCAGAGATCAGTCAGGGTGAGCTGGCTTCCTCCTCTTCTCTTTCTTGCTTCCCTCCTCCCTCACTTTTCCTCCTGGGACTACTTCTCTGATAAATCACCTCCGATTGAGTCCTTGGTTCACAATCTATGACTGGGGGACCCTGACCTAAGACTCTAGCCTGACTAACACAAGACACAGTTGACATTCAAACCCAAGCAGTCAGATCTAACTCCAGGCAGATTTCAGACTTCTAATCCCTCCATTGTGCTGCTTGTCATGTCGGTGTGATGATTCCCTCTCGACGTCCTGTTCCTGGCATTCTGCCAGAAAAGTTACCAGAAGATTTTGGAGCAGTGTCTTGGATACATGTTCACAATTCTTAGGTCTACGGTGAAGTCGCAGTGGGAGCATCTCAGAAACTGACAAACGTCTGGGGCTTCTTCCCTTCAGCCCTTTCCACAAACCTGCCTCTTCTACGCGCAGGCATAATTACTTTAAAATTCTGTCGGAGGTTCTAGTCCCCTCTAGATCTTTTTACTCATTCTTATTTCTGAGCACAGAGCACCGTATCTAAAATAGAAGTGCTCAATCTTTTTGGATGTGATTCTGTAGTACAAAAAGCTAAGATTTAGAGCCAGGGTCCTCAAGGGCCATTTGCATAAGAAGCAGCTGGGGGTGGGGTCTAGAAATATGCATTTTAACAAGTGTCCCAGGTGATTCTGATGCAGGCGATTCTTGATCCGTCACTGATAGTTTGAAAACCACTAGTTAATAAGGTCCAGATACTTAGTAAGACCAAATGGACTTTTATGATATAAATATTTATTATACAGTATTTACTTTGTGCCTGGCACCATTGTAAGAGAATTAAAAATTTAAAAATAGGGCCACCTGGGTTGCTTAGTTAGTTAAGGGTCAGACTTCAGCTCAGATCATGATCTGATCTCTCAGTTCATGATTTCCAGCCCTGTGCAGGTTCTGTGCTGACAGCTCAGAGCCTGAAGCCTGCTTCGGATTCTGTGTCTCCTTCTGTCTCTGCCCCTCCCCCGCTTGTGCTTGCTCTCTCTCTCCCCCTCAAAAATAAAAACATTTTTCAAAATTAAAAATAATTTAAAAATAAAAACTCATGTAATCGACATCACATTTCTTATAAGGCAAAGACTGTTATTACTCCAATTTTTACAAATTAGAAGACCAAGACACAGAAATGCTAAGGAACCTGCCCCATCACCTATAGCTAATAAGGCTTTGGACCAGGCATTCGGGCTCCAGGGACTGTGATTTTAACTGCTACCCCGTACCTCCCTTTCCACTGATATGTATAAGCAAAGCCACATTATTCCCAGCTTTCTGCTGAGCCCTTCCATGGAGGCCAAAGGAAGAGAGGACCACGTGACTGCATGAAACACACAAGACATATTTTATTAGCTTCCAGATGGAGAACAGGGTAGAGCACAAATATTTCAGCAGAAATCCATGGCCCGTCTCAGCGAGCCCGCGCGGGCACTCGCGGCTCCCCAGTCGTGGTAGCGCCTGTAGTCCCCCGGCCTCAGCAGGTACTGCCGCCCCCGGTAGTTGGGCATCTCGTAGAGGACCCAGGAGCCCTCCAGCACGTGGGCGGAGTGGCTCTCACTGAAGTGGAAGCGGTCGTGAAGCGAGGGGCAGTCCTCAGTGAGCTCTACCATCTGGCCCCTGTAGTCATCTCGCTCATAAATCCTGACCCTGTGCGAGCTGGTCTGCGGGTTCAGCAATTAGCAGATGAGGAAAAGTCAGACAACTTAGCCCTTAGCAAGCCGCCTGAGCCCTCAGCCCAACACACCCCACCAGGGGACTGGGCATTTCTTTTTTCGGTATCAAAGGTGACCAAATTAAAGGAGACTACCAATACCAGGGATGCCGTGTATAGTTGGATAGGTTGTACACTGCAAAACTCAAAAAAACAAACACAAAAGCAAAAACCAATCACATAGACAGTGAGAGAGATAACTATGTGAATGACGCTCCCTAGAGGTTTTTTGGGCGGTTACGGGGGCACAACCTTGATGAAACACACATGCTGGCTCTATTTATGATCGTTCTTAAGTAACAGTTTGTACAGATGTGTTTTGCTCTTTCCTTCAAAGACTATTGGTGGTCCAGGGTTCTCCTTAGAGGATATAAAAATAATTAGATATTAAAAAGGCAAACATATCCCTAGCAAAAGGCATTACTTTGAATCTTGATACCGTTAGAAGAGGCTAGAGAGAAAGGAAGCCAAATTGCTTTTCCCAAAGCAAGGTGGATTGGTGGCAATTCAGCCCAGGCAATTCTAAGTCTCTTCTGTTTTAAGCCCTGCGTCTCTAACATGTTGAAAAGCAACAACCATCGCAAAGATTAGATTTCAGGGGGTGCCTGGTGGTTCAGCCAGTTAAGCGGCCGACTCTTGATTTCAGCTCAGGTCATGATCTCATGGTTCATGGGTTTGAGCCCCACGCTGACAGTGTGTAGTTTGCTTTGGAGTGTCTCTCTTTGTCCCTTTCTGCTCCTCTCTTTCTCTTAAAACAAATAAATAAACTAAAAAAAAAAAAAGATTAGATTTCAGTTCTCAGCTTTAACATATGTTCCTGCAAAATATAATTTAGGTAATTAATAAAAATGGAAGTTCAAGATCACGAAGGAGGTCTGCACAGGACAAAGGGAGTATAAAACTTTAGAAAACTGGAGAGTTAGGCTGTTTGTCCTGAGCAAATCCTGTCTCTTTCCTTGAGCTATTGTTCCTTTATGTCCCTTCCCGGAGGGCACCGATTGTCTCACTGGCTTCCTTCTTTCACCACTGAATCCTTCTTAGGAAAGGCTCTCACTAGGATCGTCCTTCAGCTAAAGGAAGGGCTGCTAGGAAGGAATCTTCTGGTTTGTAAAGGACTCACACGTATGTCACGTGGTTTGGTCTCCACAACAGCCCGACCCACGTGGAACAACCATTATAGCCTTTGCTTCTTTTATGAGAGGCTCATGACTAGAGCTTTCCGTGTGTCATTCGAGAGTCCGGAGGGAAAGCGAAGCCCGGGTTCTCAGGCTCCGCGCGCTAGCCTGGGGCGCAGCAAGGCACGAAACCCTCTGAGGGGGCTTCAAGCGAGGTCAAGTGGTACGTTTTCCGCAGGACCGTGTCGTAGTCAGATGAGAGAATCCCTAACCGCGAATCCCAGGCTGCCGGGGCTTTATTTGGGTAACGGTGGGCTTCGCAGGGGCGGCTGCACTACGTTCATAACAGTAGTATTTGGGGGAGGGGTGGCTTGCCTCGTGCTAGGACCCACCTCGCACCCTGGCTCCAGCCTGCGGGCTAGCTGCCTCCACTAGCCCCATTTTACAGATGGAGAGAGAGAGAGAGAGAGAGAGAGACTCCCGGTAAGTGGCCCCAGGCCACTGGTGGAAAGGTACTGCCGCTGCCTCTCACCACCTGTGACACAGACTCTCTGACCTGTGCACGTGGTTTTCCCAGCAAAATGCACTTGTGAATGAAAAGCATCACCTCGCACACTTTTTCAGTGGCAGGAAACCTCGGAGACGCTAGCAACGGAAAGGAGACCAGCGTTCGAGGCAGCGAAGGGAGGCTGCCACCCTGTAGTACGAACACCACGAGTGGAGCACCGGTGCGGCTCCGGGCGCCCCCCACCCCCACCCCCACCCCGGGCCCGGGGGGGCCGGACTCACGTGGGGGATGAGGCGGCAGGAGCGGACCGAGTCGCTGAGGCCCATCCACTGCTGGTAGTCGGGGTAGTCCCCGCGCCGCAGGAAGTACTGGCAGCCCGCGTAGTTGGGCTGCTCGTAGAGCATCCAGCAGCCGCTGTCCACGCGCACCGAGTTGCAGCGGCTGACGTAGGGCTGCAGGTTCGGGTGGTCGCTGCTGCACTCGTAGTGGCGGCCCTGGAAGCCCCGGTCCTCGTAGAAGGTGATCTGCAAGGCAAGGCGAGGAGAGGCTCAGCGGCCCGGCCCCCAGCCCCGCCGTGCGGGGGCCCCTCCCGGCCTGCGGCCGCGCTGGGCTCACCTTCCCCATGGCTGGTGGATGCGGGTCAGTGATGGGCCGCCGGCACGCGTCTATATAGCACGAGGGCTGCTGCGTTGGCAAGAACAACACAAAAGGGGCCCGCGGGGTGAGGAGGGGATTTTCTCTCTCTCTTTTCTATATAATGACGGCGGGGGTGGGGTGGGGGACTTATTGTATGTTTCCTCTTAGACTCTCCAGTGCTTTCGAATTGATGACCCGCGTTAAAACTGTCCCTTGGTGCCTCTGGGGCCTTTAAATGAAGCCTATTTAGGAATTTGGAACTGGGCAAAGGCCCTTAACCGAGTTAATAATTGTAATGAACTATTTCAGTCATCTTTTAAAATTTCAAAATGATTTCCTTTTTGAGTAACAAGGCCTGGTAGCGACTGGGGCTGAGGTCGGCCTGGGCCCCAGCCTGAGGCTGTAGGTTAGAGAGCATTTCCCTGGTGGGAGAATCTGGAACTTGGGGACGGACCTGTCTTCTCCACAGTTCGCTCAAAGTAAGATGGGATTTCCCTCTACGAGGGAGAATGTCTGGGAACCTACAGGCTGACCGGCGGGGACAGCAGGTGTTGCTGTCGCGTGAGGATGGGGGACAGGGGCTCGGACCCTGAGCCAGCGCTGTGTGGGCACCGGCCGGGAGGGGCCGGGGGTGTCTCTGGCCTTAGCTGGGGTGCCTCAGACAAGGGAACCCTCACTTTGGGAATTCATGAGGTGATTCGCTGGTGGTTACTCACGCTGTAACTTTCTGTTTAACTAATAATTTTGCAAACTAAGTGCTAAGTGAGTTCTAGCAGCTGATAAATACAAGTTAACAGGCACATGTAACAAATTAAAAATCCTGCAAGTTTACAAAGCTTCTACCTTCTCGACCTTTCCCAGCCCTGAGCAAGCCGTGGTTGCTCTGTAGTTAAGGCTCAGACTCCTCCAAGACCCTCACTCACCTCTACCCCTGGTGGCTCCTGGGGCTCAGCTCTCTTTGGGGCAGAGTTTCTCAGACTCACACTGTTTCTGCATTTGGGGTCAAAAAATTCTGTGGTGCGGTAGTTGTCCTGTGCCTTTAAGGATGCTTAACCACATCCCTGGCATCAACCCACAAGATAGTAGTAAGTTTTGACAACCAAAAATGTCTGGAGACATTGGAAATGTTCCTTGGGGACCAAAATCAACACTGGTTGAAAAACACTGCTTTATTTTTTTAAATGTTTACTTATTTTTTGAGACACAGAGACAGAGTGCAAGCAGGGTAAGGGCAGAGAGACAGAATCTGAGCCATCGGCACAGAGCCCAACGTAGGGTTCAAACTCACAAACTGTGAGACCATGACCAGAGCTGAAGTTGGAGGCTTAACTGACTGAGCCACCCAGGCGCCCTGAAAACCACTGTTTTCGAAGAAGCTGTTCCTCAACTTGATACAACCTGATACAGCCTATCTCATTCCTTAGTTTGGGTTGTTGTGACCTAAGTCTGATGATAAAAAATTTGTTTTCCCTGAACAAATTTCGTTAGATGCACACAAGTTTAATAAGCCTTATTCACATTCTTTTTTTTTCACAAAAAATTTGGAAACTACAGAGAAACATTTAAACCATAGTCCTGTGTTTAAAAAAAAAAAAAAGCACTATTAATATGTATTTTAAACCTTCTCTTCAGTTCTGCAAGTGAAAGAGTTCTAAAGACCCGCCGCACAACAATATGTATATAGCTAACACTACTGCACTATATGGTTAAAAATGGTTAAAATGGTAAAAAAAAAAAAAAGATACCTTTGCTCATCCCCCATTTACTTTTCACTTCTTTGATCTAATAGTTTCATCTCTAAGAATTTGTCCAAAGGAAATAAATGTACATGCAAACATTATATATAGTGATTTTAACAGACCATTGTTTACAATATAAAAAAAGATACAAATGAAATTCCCAAAATACGGCATTAATTAGGTAAATTATAGAACATCTGTCTGACAAGATGCTAGTTAGCTACCAAAAATCATGTTTTCAAAGAATTTATTTGAGGACATGGAAAACGCCTACCATATGTTGTCTTTTTTGTAATTTTTTAAAAAATTGTTTATTTTTGAAACAGAGAGTGAGTGAGCATGTGAGTACAGACAGGGAAGGGGCAGAGAGAAAGGGAGACACAGAAATTGAAGCAGGCCCCAGGCTCCAAGATGTCAGCACAGAGCCTGACACGGGGCTCAAACTCACAAACTGCAAGACCATGACCTGAACAAAGTCAGATGCTTAACCCACTGAGCCACCCGGGCACCCCACCATATGTTAAGCCTTTTCATTTTTTTTATTTTTTTACTTTTTAATATTTTTATTTATTTCTAGGACAGAGAGAGAGAGACAGCGTGAGCAGGGGAGGGTCAAAGAGAGAGGGAGATACAGACTCTGAAATTGGCTCCAGGCTCTGAGCTGGCAGTCAGCACAGAGCCCGACGCAGGGCTCGAACCCACGAACCACGAGATCATGACCTAAGCGAAAGTCAGACACTTAACCGACTTAGCCACCCAGGTGCCCCTGTTAAGCCTTTTTAAAGTAAGTATATTATACACTGAAAAATAAAAAATATTGCAGAAGGAAAGAAGATATAAATAAATGGAAACACATCATGTGCTTATGGATTGGAAGAATCAGTATTGTTCAGATATCAATACAACCAAAAGTGATCTACAGACTGAATGCAGTCCCTATTAAAATTCCAATAATGTTTATTCAGAAATAAAAAAATCCCTCCTAAATTTCACATTGAATCTCAAGGAACCCTAAAACCCCAAAAGAATCTTGAAAAAGAAGAACAGAGCTGGAGAACTTGAATTTTCTGATTTTAAAACATACGCAAAACCACCATGATGCAAACAGTGTGGTGGCATAATGAGAGACACACGGACCAGTGGATGAGAATAAAAGACTCAGAAACAAAGCCTTCCCTATGTGGTCAACTGAATTTTGACAAGGTTGGCAAGACCATTCCCTGGAAAAGGGGAGGTCTTTTTAACAAATGGTGCTGGGAAAAGTGAATACCCACATGCAAAAGAATGAAGTTGGACCCTTACCTTACACCATATGAAAAACTAACTCAAAATGGATTAAGTGTAAGAACTGAAACCACAAAACTCTTCAAGGAGAACATAGGGGAAACCTCTCATGACACTGAATTGGGCGATGATTTCTTGAATGTGACACTAGAGCATGGGCAATAGGTAAACTGAACTTGATTGAAATAAAAACCTCTGTGCAACAAAGGAGTGAAAGATCATGGAATGTGAGAAAAGATTTGCAAATAATATATCTGATAAGACATGATATCCGGTTTATAAAGAACTCCTATAACTCATCAACAACAAGCAAAAAGCAAAAACCAAAACCAAAACCCCAATTTTTAATAAAAGGATAGGAATAGACATTTCTCCAAAGAACAATAATCATATAAAAAGATGCTAATCATTGGGGAAATGCAATCAAAATTACAATGACCTACTACTTCATATCTGTAAGGATGGCTCCTATAATAAACAATAAGAAAAAAGAAAATAACAACCATTGGTGAGGATGTGGAAAAATTGGAAATGGTGTGCATGGCTAGCGAGAATGTAAAATGGCACTGTGGAAGACAGTTTGGAGGTTCCTCAAAAAAGTGAAACATCGAATTACTAGATGACCCAGTAATATCCCTTCTATGCATACACCCAAAGTAGATGAAAACAGGGACTCAAACATTATTTGTACACCCATGTTCATAGCAGCATTATTTACAAGCCAAAAGATGGAAACAACCCAAATACTTGCTGAGGGATGAATGGATGAAAAACATGTGGTATATGCATTGAATGGAATATTATTCAGTCTTAAAAAGGAATGAAATTCTGACAGATGCCACAACATGGACAAACGTTAAGAACATTGTGCTAAATGAAATGAGCCAGACAGGATGACTATTGTATGATTCCATTTATTTGAGGCACATATAACAGTCAGATTGATGGAGACAGAAAGCAGAACAGAGGCTACCAGGGGCTGCAGGGAAGTGGGAATGGGGAGTCAGTGTTTCATGAGCACAGAGTTTCAGTTTGGGATGATGACAAAGCTCTGGAAATGAAGAGTGCTGATGTTTGCACAACATTCTGAATGTGCTTTGTGCCACTGAATTGAACACTTAAAAGTGGTTATAATGGTAAATTTTATGTTATATATATTTTACCACAATTTAAAACATATTTCATGAGCAAAATGACAAAAATATATCTATATTAATTTGATTAATATTAACTTCTTGATAATTCTACTGAGATTGTAAGAAAACATTAAATTCTAGGGATTAAAGGGAATTAGCCAGCATTTAAAACAGATTTTATTTTAACTTATAGTATTCTCACTTCATAACAAGAAATAAAAAAATAATTGATATAATTAATGTCTTAAATTTTTTTTTATTAGTACCTTCCCCTCCTCAGGCTTCCTTCTTCTTTCTCCCTTTACTCTTTCCATTCTGATTACCTTCTATCACCAAAGCTTATACTCAAGAATCTGATAACATTTCAAGGTCCTCTTTAATCCTGGGAATTTGTGCTCTGGGCACAATTGTGTTGTAAGCAAAGATGGTTGGGTGCTCGCCTTCACCCAACCTTCCTTGTGTGGTGTCCAGTAGTACCTAGCAGCTTTCCTGTGGTTACCAGTGATACCAGCTTCAGGATGATGCAGGTGCTAAATATGGTGGGAGACAGACAAAACCCGGGGCCCTGATGACACTGCTGAGCTGCTGAATCAACCATCCCTAAATCCTGTGCTGTCCTAGGACTTCATGTCACATGAGCTACTAGGTTCCCATATTGCTCATCCATTTGATAGGAGACTTCTGCTATTTCCAGTCTAATGCTTCTGAAATTATTCAGATGCATTTTTGGCTGAGAGATTACGATGAATTTGGAGCTTTGGTGAGCTTTGCTCACCAGGGGGAAGGTGGGGAAGAGTAATTCAGGTATGGAAAGGATGTGAGCAAAGAGATATGAAAATGCTTGGTGTGCTTGGAGGACTCAGGTGGGCCAGGGGGGTCAGGTAATAGGAGATGAAGTACATGGGCTGGATCTAGGTTCTTGTAAGAATTTTTTCCTGTGGATGGTGGAGAAATATCAAAGATTTTTAAGCAGGAAAATGACTTGATCGGATCAGTCTTTGAACATACACGCCATTCCTCCTTTCTAAAATTCTAGCGGGGCACTTGGGTGGCTTAGTCAGTTGGGCATCTGACTTCAGCTCAGGTCATGATCTCGTGGCTTGTAGGTTTGAGCCCCACTTCAGACTCTGTGCTGACAGCTCAGAGCCTGGAGCCTGCTTTGGATTCTGTGTCTCCCTTTCTCTCTCTGTGTCCCTCCCTTGCTCATACTATGTGTGTCTCTTTCTCAAAAGTAAGTAAATAAGTAAGTAAGTAAATACATAAGTAAATAAATGAAATTCTAGCAATGAGAGCACAAGGCAGAGCAGAAAGTAGAACAACTGATGTAAGTGAATGCACCCAAAATGTTGACACCCTTGAGTAGAAGAAAAAGGTGGAGGAAGGACAAATTAGTTCTCTGCTTGAGCTGAGACATCCATCTTCTCTTGCCCTCAGACTCCAGCTCTCCTGGTTCTCAGGCCTTTGGACTCAGACAGACTTACAATATAGCACCAGCTTTCCTGGCTCTCTAGCTTACAGATCATGGGGCTTCTCAGTCACCACTGGAGGGCCAATACGTACCATAAATCTCAAATTCTCTACATATATCCCATTAGTTCTGTTCTCCGGAGAGCCCGACTAATCGACATGGCTTCAAGGGCTTGACCACGTTAAGACCAGCATTTCTGAAACTGTGGCATTTCCCCCACACTTGTTCCCTCTTGGGTGTGAAATGCCTGAAAGAGGAAGGAACTGTGGCACCAGGGGCAGCCTCTCCTTTTCATCAGGAAGGCAAATGTTTTTCCAGAACCATCTCTTCTTTGTCCATCAGCATTCTTTCACTTATGTTTCCTTGTCCAGAGAATGTCACGTGACAGCATCAGTTAGCAAGAGAGTCTCCCAGAGATTCATGAACTCAATGTGTATGTAGAGTTCAGGGGATTCAAAAACCTTCTGAAGCCCACTGTGGGAGCCTAGGGTCAAGATCCCTATGTGCATGTGTGTTTGTGTGTTTTCAGAACCCCTGCTTTGAAAAGTGGGTCCCACTATCTCTGAACCTCGGCTTTTACATCTCACACCTGAGAGAAAAACTGAAATCTAAATAGATTTTTAATAATCTGTTTTGAAGCAACAGCGTGTTGAAAGACCAGAGAATCACATGATATAATGTGTTGTAAAAATACTTTGCAAATTGTAAAGGTCTACTTAACATAAAGGCACATTTTTATTGTGAGAGGTGTGTTTTGTTTGTTATGGATCACACATCTCAGTTTCCACTTGCACTGTGTGGGTGTGTGTATGTGTGTGTGAGTAAATAAAATCATAAAATAAGAGGAGGACAAAAGAAAAACACAAGCAAACCAATGCCAGAAACACACAGAAAATATTTTATTAGCTTCCAGATGGAGAATAAGGTAGAGTACAAATATTTCAGTAGAAATCCATGACTCTCCTCAAAGAGCCCACGCGGGCACTCGTGGCTCCCCAGTCATGGTAGCGCCTGTAGTCCCCCGGCCTCAGCAGGTACTGCCGCCCCCGGTAGTTGGGCAACTCATAGAGGACCCAGGAGCCCTCCAGCACGTGGAGTGAGTAGATTTCACTGAAGTGCAAGCGGTCTTGAAGAGAGGGGCAGTCCTCAGTGAGCTCTACCATCTGGCCTCTATAATCTTCCCTCTCATAGAGCCTGATCCTGTGCGAGCCAGCCTGGCCCATCCAGAGATGGAAAGAGGAGAAAAGCAAACCATGAAATGGATGTAACACATTCAGGCAGTCCAGCTCAAGCCATTTTGAAATATAGGATAAGCCCTAACTAATTCTCCATATCTATGTACTCTCCGTTTTCAAAGGTGGAGATCCAGTACATTTTCAAGACCATAAAGTGTGACAGAAAGAATTAAGAATGAAATTTCACTCTTTCTATATTCAAATATTTCCCAGGATAAACAACTAACCATACTCAGCATACCCCACCAGAGAGAAGACCAAACCTTTAACAGCTTGTTACAATTTTTGCCATTTTGGAGACATAATGTTAATTTTTCAAGCAGCTGTATTTGAACAGTAAAGGTACTCTGTGAAATGAATGACCTTGCATTGTGTTTGAAATAAATCTTGGAAAAATCACCAAGGACTTGGATATTTCCATTTCTGTAGAAAGCAAAGTTCAACATCTTAAGTCTTTCAGAAATAACTGATTCTCATTGAATCATTAATGAATTGAATAAGGAAAAATGAGAAAGAAAAGTCGATAAGCCCAAGGACTAATTTTTCAAAAACCTTAGTGTTTCAAAAACACATATTTGAAATATACATGCATAAAATTTCCTCTGTGTTTCTCTCCATTGAGAGAAAGTACTTTTATTTGTACAGTACGGTAAACCAAAATATGCAAGTGGGGAGCAAAAAGAGAAAAGTCTTTTAAAAATTAGCCCTTGTAAAAGTTTCCTTTACAACTCCTCTCTGCTCCGTGACTACCATATATTCTAGCACTTAATTACTCTTCTATGGAATATTAGTGCTTTTTCTACAACTCCATTGTAGGTCATTCCAGGATGGGACCTATAGCTCGTACATGCCCAGGCCAGCCAACACATTCTTACTCAATATATATCTGTGGATTCATTGGTGCCTGGGTAGCACTTTGCTTCTGTCTGGGGCAAACTACATTGAGCTACTCTACCATAACTGGTCTTTTGTCCAAACTCAATCATTCTTGATGAGATGATCACTACTCCCAATGCTTAGCCTTTGCTGGAAACGACCCATCCTGTGTCCTGTCTTGGAGCTGGACTCACGTGGGGGATGAGGCGGCAGGAGCGGACCGAGTCGCTGAGGCCCATCCACTGCTGGTAGTCGGGGTAGTCCCCGCGCCGCAGGAAGTACTGGCAGCCCGCGTAGTTGGGCTGCTCGTAGAGCATCCAGCAGCCGCTGTCCACGCGCACCGAGTTGCAGCGGCTGACGTAGGGCTGCAGGTTGGAGTGGTCGCTGCTGCACTCATAGTGGTGGCCCTGGAAGCCCCGGTCCTCGTAGAAGGTGATCTGCAAGGCAAGGGGAGGAGAGGCTCAGCAGCCTGGCCCCCAGCCCCGCCGTGCGGGGGCCCCTCCCGGCCTGCGGCCGCGCTGGGCTCACCTTCCCCATGGCTGGTGGATGCGGGTCAGTGATGGGCCGCCGGCGCGCGTCTATATAGCACGAGGGCTGCTGCGTTGGCAAGAACAACACAAAAGGGGCCCGTGGGGTGAGGAGGGGCTCATTGTGCTCTTTTTTCTCTTTGCTGTCATAGTCCACGGGGCTCATTGTGGGTTTTGGTCCCATTCTCTCTGGAGTATTCAGGTTGCTATCACTGGCTGATGCTATTGAGACCGTTTGGAAAGAAAAAAAAAAGTAATTTGGAACACTGTTGATATAATAATAGAAGTAGAGCTTCAGCCATTTTATATATAGCGTGTCCTTTTATTTGTACAGGTTGGCGGAAAACAACAAAATGTAACTGAAGGCCCAAAAAAAAAGCAGAGTCTTAATATGGTAAATATATAATTAATCTGCAAGAACTACCATACGACGTATGTGCCACAATATTGAATACTAATTGTGAATGGGAAGAGCATGAGCTTGGCTGAATGTTGAAAATTTCAAAGGAGTTCTTGAAGAGAATTTTCTTATTAAAGGGTGTACGTTTTTGGAATGTTTTATCAGGAGAACTCACAAAACTTCAGACTTGCAAGTATGCCAAACAACATGAACATCAACAGGAAACAGGAGGAACACATCAGCAAACACAGATCTGAGGTATCTGTTAGAATTTGTTAGAGTCCTGTCTAGAGCTAGACAGGATTACATGTTTCAGCGTGGCTGACTAATTCAAAAGAGAGGACAGTTTTAAGAGGCTTCATCTCAGAAAGAAGAATGAAAAGAGAAATTTCTAAGTTGGAGGACATAAGAAAAGGCTAAAACACAAAAATTTATGACCTCTCAGGTTATTATACAGGAAAACCCAATTCCTAAGAAACCCATTTCTGGGATGAATCCCGATACACCTTTTTCTCTGGGGAACAAAGTACACAAAGCTTTTGACTCAAAGGAGATTAACTGCGTGAACACAAAAAGAAGCTATAGCTAAAATGGTGTGGGGAGAGGAAGGAATAAATTTGGAAGCTGAGGCTCTAGGAAGACTTTAGAAAGTATTTATTAGCCTGGAAGAGAATAGTTTGGTGGACTGGAAAGAGCACTGGAGTGGAAGATGACCTATGCTTTTAACCTCTTTCATGTTCAAAGAATTGTTCACAGTCCTCTGTTGTCTCCTGGAAATACTTTGTCTTGACATTGGGTCATAAGTCTTTGTAAGTCGGTATTTATGAATTAAACACCAACTATGCACTACATGAGGATTTCCGTTCTTGTTAGCCCCTATATAAAGGCATATGTTTGCAAAATTAGTTCTCTTTACAGAGTGGAAAAATAAGCAGCCAGAATCAACAGAATAAAAAGTCATCATTTTAATTAAACATTTAAAAATTAATAATGAACAAAGCAAGAAGTTTAAAATTGTTGTTTTGCGGGGTGCCTGGTTGGCTTAGTCGGTTAAGCGTCCGACTTTCGCTTAGGTCATGATCTCGCGGTTCGTGGGTTCGAGCCCCGCATCGGGCTCTGTGCTGACTGCCAGCTCGGAGCCTGGAGCCTGTTTCAGTCTGTGACTCCCTCTTACTCTGACCCTCCCCTGCTTATGCTGTCTCTCTCTCTCTCCTAGAAAAAACAAAAACAAAAACAAAAACAAAACAAAACAAAACAAAACAAAATTGTTGTTTTGCTCAGTGTTGTTTCTGTGGAGAGAGTGTTTAGAGATGAAAATGGTAGAACATGAGAAAGAAGCAAATGCAGAACCCCAGGGAACACCCAGAGGAGCATGGTGGGGGTGGGCTGTGGGGACCACACTACACTGGACATGCAGTTACAAATTTCTGATACATCTGGAGGACCAAACCAAGAGACTTGGGTTTGGTATTTTCCTTGACTAGGAAGAGAAAAGGGTTTATTTCAGCCCAGGGAAACAAGGAAAAAGAAAAAAACAAAAAACAAAAAACAACTCATAGTTTTCACAGAGCTGAAAAGTGATTGGCTTGGCCCAAATGTGGCTTGATTTTAATGCTCTATAGAGAATTCCAGGATTGACACATGTGTGTCAGAACGAACTGCACTTAGTGTGCTAAGTGAACATAAGCTGAGATTTGAGAGTCCTCACTCCTATGGCACTGAAGCAGAGATCTGTACAAGTTGCCCGGGATGACCAATGGGGACCGTCCTTAGAGGGAGAATAAGAGATGAGAATCAGGCCCCCTCAATCCTGAACTGTAGTCTGGGAAGTAACCTTTCGTCACTCCCGAAATATTCAGGTGGTTTCAAACAAAGGTGAAGGCAAAAGAAGACGAATTCAGGTTAGAATTTTGCTGTGTGCAGGGTCAAAGATTTTTGTACCCGCTGTAAATGTCAGTCTACAAAATGAAGTATGTGAGAAGTATCCCTTTCCCTATTTTCTTTTTTTTTTTTAATGTTTTTATTTATTTCTAGGAGAGAAAGAGACAGTGTGAGTAGGAGAGGGTCAGAGAGAGAGGGAGTCACAGACTGAAACAGGCTCCAGGCTCTGAGCTGGCAGTCAGCACAGAGCCCAACGCGGGGCTCGAACCCACGAACCGCGAGATCATGACCTAAGCGAAAGTCGGACCCTTAACCTACTAAGCCACCCAGGCGCCCCGTCCCTTTCCCTATTTTCTATAGCTCCAAATATTTCATGAATCTAAGTCTTATTTCACTAGGATGGACAGAAAATTGAACTGCAGTCATTGCTGGGGTTTGTCTCCTCACTTTCCCAGGCTCCATGGTTGGGTTCTGTGGGCATTTCATGGCCGTATTGGGTGCACTGGGATGTCCCGCATTACCCATCGGTGGTGGCTCCCTCCAGCTTTCCTGCCAGCGTGGAGATGAGCATTGTAGCCCCAAGGGCTGTGGGAATGGGAATGTGTTTTATTTGGCCAGAACAATGTTTAGATGTTGTTTCATGATGCTTTAGGTTGGTTTGCACAATCCATAGCTCCTTATACTCTTCATCACACCTTGTTGTCTTATAGGAAGTTGTTTTATTTATTTACATCACTTCTCAGGCCCTTGAGGGTATTGAGCTGCAACCTCAAACAAGAATTTTCAAAGTCTGCTCAGTTTTTGCCAGATGTCAACGCTATACATCCGAGCAAACCCCCAAGCATTCTGCCTTGGTCTGAGCCATAATTTACTAGGCGCTTGTATATCTTGGGGTATTAAAGCATCCTTTGTAAGTGTCCCTTCTTTTATAATATGATATATGAAGAGATGGTGTTTAGTTTTACAATTTTGCTGTTTTGTTTTAAATTTTAGGTGTCCTTCTGTGGCAAAAAAAAAAAAAAAAAAAAAAGATTGGCAATCTTATGTTGGTCTCTGAAGAAAACCAGGCTGGGAAATCTAAAGTACTGAGAATCATTTGATTTGATATCATGATTTGAGCCATTTGGTGTCATGAGAAACAATATTATTTCATTTATTTCCCCTAGAAATTTGTCTTCGGATGACTTTAAAGTACTAAATAAAAGTACTTGATAAACAAAAGTGATTATATATGTATTATTTAGTACTTGAGAAGTACTTTATTGACTTTATTTATTTATTTATTTATTTATTTATTTTTTAATGTTTTATTTATTTCTAGGAGAGAGAGACAGCGTGAGCAGGGGAGGGTCAGAGAAAGAGGGAGTCACAGACCGAAACAGGCTCCAGGCTCCGAGCTGGCAGTCAGCACAGAGCCCGACGCGGGGCTCAAACCCACGAACCACGAGATCATGACCCAAGAGAAAGTTGGAAAGTCGGACGCTTAACCGACTAAGCCACCCAGGCACCCCTAGAAGTACTTGACTTTAAAAAGTGATTACATACTTTTTGTTTAGTGTAAGCATTTCATACTTCCGGGTAGAGCTCTGTGGGGGTAGGGACAGTGGCTTTCATTTGTTCGGGTTGTTTCTTCATCCCCAGTACGAACATATGGCAGGTGCTTAGAAAATACACCACCTATGGCAGGTGCTTAGAAAATGATGCAGATACTAACTCAAAGAAGTTAGGATCTTTGGCTGGCTAATAATTGGGCAGAGCCTATTAAAATTAAAAATAACTTGTGCTTTGATTGGACAGTCTGATTTTCTAGGTCTCTATCCTCCAAAAGTTATAGCAAGTCTTGATAAAGGTATGTGTACAATGATATTCTTTGCAGCCTTCCTTGTAAAAGGAACGTTGGACAAGCCCAGTCACCAATGGATAAATGGTAAAATAATGTAGAGGGTCTTTAAATAATGGAACACATTGCAGTTATTAAACAGAATAAGGTACGTATCTAGATCTATGTCTGTATCATTTTTCATGGTAGAAGTTGCAGACTAATATGTACAGGATGATTCCATATGTACAAGTAAGTAAATAAATAAAACTATGTGTTTCATGAGGTGTCAATATAAACAAGGAAGGAAGAAATTCAGGAAAGATGCCCATCAAGTGTAAAGAATGGTTAACAATAAGAAGTGGGATCAGAAAGGCCCTCTCCACTTCTTCTTTATAGAATTTGTAAATAGTAGGATTACAGGGGGCTTTCTCTTCGGAGGGAACATTTTAACAATAAATCAATTCTCTACTAATGAAAAGATTTTCAAAAAATTTATTAACACGAAAGGCTTTACTTGTAAGCAAGCAGATTTTACTTCAATCAAAGTCTATTTAAAATATTTACATATATCTCATTAATTTACTTGCACTAGCTGCACTTCATGTAGGGTTTGGCCCAGGGGATATACTGGCCAAGAAGTGCACCGGGGTCAGGAGCCATTTTAGAAAAGGAAGGGGGATCTTTGACCCGTCCAAAAATATGGCAATGTCCAATGGCAGCATTGACATCAGTTATGTAATATGTGCTCGAAAGCAAACAATTCTACAATTCCTTATGTAGCCTAATCAGGATTTTTGCCAAGTGGGCTTCTCTTCACTCTTCATCTGTGACCTGCTATGGCTTCCACTCACCTGCTGGGTCAGAAGGAAACCCCTGAAATGCTGCTTCTCAAGGCGCTCAAGTGAATGCTTCCCTCCTCACCAGTCACCCTCTCCCATTTTTCTACGTTGACCTCCCTTTTTTAGACAGGCTTCCTCCTCCCTCCACCCTCACTTCTGAGCCCTTTCCAGACTCATTTTACCTTGAAGTGCTTCTAGAAGTGACCCCTCACCACCTATTCACTCCTCAGCCTTTAACAAGGAGCCTTTACAGGTAAATCAATCGGCACACCATGAAAGAAAAACAGAAGTCAGCAATTGCCAACAATACAGACTAAATACTTTATTAGGTTCCAAACTGAGAAAATAGTAGTGTGAACCTATTTTAGTATAAATCCACCACCCTCCGCAAGGCGCCTGCCTTAGCATCCACGGCTCCCCAGTCGTGGTACCGCCTATATTCTTGGGGCCTCAGCAGGTACTGCCGCCCCTGGTAGTTGGGCATCTCATAGAGGACCCAGCATCCCTCCAGCACGTGGAGGGAGCGGACCTCACTCAGGTGGAAGCGGTCCTGGATGCAGGGGCAGTCTTCGCTCAGCTCCATCATGAGGCCTTTGTGGTCCTCTCTCTCATACAGCCGCAGCCTGTGGGAGCTCGTCTGCTTGGTTCACAAAGACAAAGAGTAGAAGAGGCAACCAAACAACAGATGAATCTGGTAGGTTGGGGCATGGGATTACCAGTGAGACTCTGAGATTGCTGTGTATGCTGTCGATAGCTCTGTGTTCTACCAGCAGTTAATAAATATTTGTGTATTCATTTTTTATTTCGTATCTAGGAGATGTAAATTTTAAGAGGGTCAAAGTCTGGGTTAGAACACATCAAGGATTCAAGTATCTTGACTCTTAACTCCCTAATTTCCACTGATTCCTAGGTGGAAGTCAAACGTACATTTAGGGGAAAAATGTAAAGTGTTTTGACTAGTATTATTTTAAGATGAGTATTGTCTCCCCAATTTACATACATATAAATTTACAACTAAAGTTGGGCTTTTAAAATCATATACTTCAGTGAAAATTGGTTTAAATAGTCACTTGGAACCAGAATTCAACTGCCTTTCCAAATTAAGGGCAATTACCTTCTCCAGAGTTGAACACAAACTTTAAATCGCCTGTATTCACGATAGAGTTTCAATTTTTACAAGTCTGTAGTGGAACCTATCTAACTCATTCATCGTCAGTTTTTTACTATTAGTAAAACTTACAATTTTATAATTTAAAATTTTTTAAATTAATTTGTTCGAAATACTATCTTCTTACGTCTAACCAGCTTCCCATTTGCCACTTTCATTCTATATCCCAGTATGATATTACATTTGTTCCAGACAACTTTGTAATTGACATAATGGTAGCAAAAATTAATTATAAGACTGACTCTTCCCATGCATCAATTCTTCTTGTATTCTCTGCTGTTTCCGTGCGTTTATCTAGCCGGCGTTAGTCAGTAGCGAAAGTCCACTCCACCCTTCCCTGTTTGTAAAAGAAAACCTGCCTCACGGCTAACCCTTCCCCCAGCCTCCCCCCCCACCCCCCGCCCACCGTTCAATAATCCAGTGAGAACACTAAGGCAGCGTGATGGAAATCCGGTGGAACTCACCTGGGGGATGAGACAGCAGGAACGGATGGAGTCGCTGAGGCCCATCCACTGCTGGTAGTCGGGGTAGTCCCCGCGCCGCAGGAAGTACTGGTGGCCCTGGTAGTTGGGGCGCTCATAGAGCATCCAGCAGCCGCTGTCCACGCGGATGGAGTTGCAGCGGCTGAAATAGGGCTGCAGGTTGGGGCAGTCGCTGCTGCACTCGTAGCAGCGGCCCTGGAAGCCCCGGTCCTCGTAGAAGGTGATCTGCAAAATGGAAGAATAATTCCGAATTAAATCAGTTGCTCCCAACAGATCTGGTATAGAGGCATTTTTCTCTTTTTCTTTAACTTGTAGCCTGCTCACCTTTCCCATGGCTGGTTGACACGGATGGGCAAGTTCAGTGCGCTGGGCCGGCAGCGCCGCGGGTATATATAGCCAGGCTGCTGCTGCGTTGGCAAGAACAACACAAAAGGGGCCCCCGGGGGTGAGTAAGGGGATTTTATGGATCCCTTTTACACGCTGCATTCAGTGGAAATGCCTGTAGAGTTTGCCCTCATTCTCTGGTATATTCCAACGCTGTTCTGAATGTGTCCTGGTTGAGTCCCTAGAGTTGCTTTTATGTGGATTCTTAGTATTTTCTAAATTTATCAGCACATCAGTCTGAACTTTTGACCTGAAATTCATGTCTCTACAGATATGATTCAGTTATGCTCCATGTAGTTTTTGCGGGAAAACCTATGTCTTTAGAGAAGTGCCCGACTCTTCCAGGGGCTGTCTGCAGCGTGGAATGCCGCAAGCGCGGACTAATTTTCCTTGATGACAGAGGCCACTGTAACTTAACATTTTTTTCTTTATATGGTTTGTCAGTCTAGTGTAGGACACAGGTCTGGTTTCTGATCCTTTGAGTTTTGATTGTGGTGACCTGACACTTCAAGACATCGCTACTACTCCTTTGGTGGGTGCACTTCAAGTACTAGAAATCAGCCCCTGGAACTCAACTTGTGATAAGAACCAAGGGAAACGTTTCCATGGTCTTTCGGTCCAAGACTCAGAACTATATCGCTTTTTAGGGTACTTGCCTTTCACAGGACCTGGCCTGGGGAGGCAGTAAAGCTTTGTAAACTCAGAATGTCCACTTAGGAGCCACATGAACTTGGCAAGCCACATAATCTCTCAGAACCTGAGTTATTTCCTAGTACTTATGTCATAGGCTATAGTAAGTTGTAAAAGAAAGAAAAAAAATAAAGAGAGGTCTTGGCATTCAGGAGCTGCCCTGGCATTCAGAGCAAGGCCATGTTTTTCCTCTGTTAGACATAAACTGTCTCATAGAATGTGACGTGCAGGCAAGGTTCCTCTGAGACCATGATGCAGTGAGACAAAATAAGGCCACTTCATAATGTCCAAGCACACGCAAAAACAAAGTCACTGTGTCACCCACACAATACCAAACACCCCCTCTCTCAGCCCTCACAATTAACTGCTACCTCTTTATCAACTGTAGCTTTCTCCTTGATCTAGGCTTACCCTTCCCATGAGTAGATTTATTGAGATATTGAATCATAACATTACCTGCACTTGGTGACAACTCCAGTTTAGAGCGAACGCCTACTTTTTCAGACTCTTCCCCAAATCAGCCAACCAAAGTGCAGACTCTATAATAACACCTTTTGCTAACACCCTTTGCTGAGACACTCCATGCTTTCCCGTGGTGTGTGACTTCCTTGCTATAACAAGCAATAAGCCCAACTTGTTTTGTGACAGGTGTTCTGGTGGTCTCTGGCAGAGGGACATTGACATGAATAAATGGGATTATGTGTACAAGGTGTTTGGCACAAACTTGGCACAAATGAGCATTAAGTACATGTCTCATGTTAGTAATAGTGCAACATTACTAAGAATGACTTCAGCCTATTTATCTCTCTCAAACATACTCAATCCTCTCAAAGATGCCTGAAAAATTTCCTTGCTATGAAGCCATTTTGCATATATATTTGGAGGGGGAAGGGGACTTTAGAAATCATCTAGTGGCTTTCAAACTCCAGGGTGTGTAAGAATCACCTGTGCTTGCTAAAACTGTGAATTGCCAGGCCCTACCCTCTCCTGAGATTTTGCATGATTAGATGTGGAAAAGACTCCATGAATCTGTATTTCTTTCTTTTTCTTTTTCTTTTTAAATGTTTATTTATTTTTGAAAGACAGAGTGCAAGCAGGGGAGGGGCAAAGAGAGAGGGAGACACAGAATTGGAAGCAGGCTCCAGGCTCTGAGCTGTCAGCACAGAGCCCGATGTAGGGCTTGAATTCACAAACCATGAGAGAATGACCTGATCTGAAGTTGGACACTTAACCAACTGAGCCACCCAGGTGCCCCCAGGAATCTGTATTTCTAACCTGCACCAGATCATTCTTGTATCAAACTTTAAAAAACACTAGTCTGGTTTACTCTTTTTTTTTTTTAAAGAAAACGTATGTTTTAGCCATCTCCAGCTAAAGCTTTATTAGCACATATACATCATTTTCCTTAAACATGTAGGCAGAAGAGCTCTCTGCTTTGTTCTACAAAGTTTTATATGCACATATAAGGGAATCAAAGCAGAAATACTAGTATTTAAATTATAAAGTTCGCTAGATAGGAAAAGAAGTGGAGGGGTCAGAAAATGCATAGCACTAAAATTCAGTCTTTTCTTTCTTTTTTTTTTTTTCCAGATCTTTCTCTTTCTCTCTTGGGGCCCCTGCCTTCCCTTCCTTTACCCACTCCCCCAATACACCACCACTGCAGCTGCCTTTCTTGGATTCTCACGATATCTCAACTAGACTGTCCACAGTCTCCCGACTCTGTCCTGCCTTGCCTTCTTCCAAACTGCATTCTGTCAGGTTGCCAAGGTGATCAGAAGCAAAACACATAGGGGCACCTGCATGGCTCAGTGGGTTGAGAATCTGACTCTTGATTTCAGCTCAGGTCATGATCCCAGGATCATGGGATCAAGCTTTGAGTTGGGCTCCGTGCTGAGCATGGATCCTGCTTGGGTTGACACTGTCTCTCTGTCTCTTTTTCTATCTCTTTCTCTCCCCTGCTTGTTCTCTCTCTCTCTCTCTAAAATAAATTTATTTTTAAATAAAATAAAGTAAAAAGAAGCAAAACACATCAAGTAATGTCCTTGCTACGGACCAAATGTTTGTGTCCCCTCCAAATTCATGTGTTAAACCCCTAACCCCCAGGTGATGATGTCTGGAGATGCAACCTTGAGAGATAACTAGGTCATGAGGGTGAAGACATTATGATAGGATTAGTGTCCTTATAAGAAGAGCCGGGAAAGAGTTTGCTTCCTCCCTTGGACGAGGAAGCCTGCTCTCACTGGACACGGAATCTACTGGCACTCTGACCTTAGACTCCCCAGCCTCCAGAACTGTGAGAAAGAAATGTTTGCTTAAGTAATCCCATCCATGGCATTTTTTTATTTTTAAATTATTTTTAGAGAGAGGGAGCATGCAGGAGCAGGGAAGAGGAGCAGTGAAGGAGAGAATCTCAAGCAGGCTCCATGCTCAGCACAGCGCCTGACATGGGGCTCAATCCCCCAACCCTGCATCATGACCAGAGCCAGAATCAAGTACCAGTTCCTTAGCATGGATTACCTGATCTGAGGTCTTCTGTCTGTCTCCAGACTTCCTGACTGATCACACTGAATCACTTGTTGTTTCTCAAATGTACAATATTATTTTCACATTTCTCATTTACCCCCTAGTTTTACTGAGATATAATTGAAATATTACATTATATAAGTTTAAGGTGTACAACATATTGATTTGATATATTTATGTATTGCAAGATGGTTACCACCACAGTGTTAGCTAACACTTGTGTCACATCACATAATTAATAATTTTTGTGGTGAGAACATTTCAGATCAACTCTCTTAGCAACTCTTAAGTTTATAACACAGTATGTTTAACTATAATCACTATGCTGTACATTAGATGCCCAGAACTTACTCATCTTACAGTTGGAAGCTGGTGCTATATACTTCTCTTGTCTTTTAATGTAGTGACCCTTTTCCCTGAGACACCAGTTCTACATTTTTCGCCCAGAGAGATCTTAACCTCCTTTTTACAGGTTCAACTCTGGTATCAATTCCTCTGTAAAGATTTTCTTGAACCTTTCCTAATCTTCCAGGCTGAATTCAATACTATCTACTTGGTTCTGCCAAGCATCTTGCTCATACCACTGCAATGGTTATCTAATGATTGCTTATCTAATTATTTTGTTTAGACATCAGATCCTTAAAACAAATGAGGAGAGCTCCTTTCTGGATGATTCCACCTTTATTTTCGTATTCACACTGATTATCAAAACGAACAGGCACATAAAGGCAATTCATTAAATGCCTGGAGGATATGAATGTTATTCCCTAGTCTGAATCCCATTGTTGTAACGGTGCACGAGACCTATTTTGAATGCTCAGCACAACAGGCATATGCATTCACATCAGAGTTCAGTATTTGCAACTTTCAGTGTGTAGGATGACACAAGCACTCTGCATTTGATCTATTTAATGGGCCTTTATAACAAGGGAGATGAGTAAGCAAAAGAGAGAAAACAGGACTGTTGTGTTATCCCCTAAACCCTCTGTTCCTTGGTAATTCTAATTTTTGTGTTTCCTGAGATGCCAAGTTAATATTACAACAGCAGTGTCCAATTCCAGAGTATTGCTAGTGTCTGAGGTCCAGCCAGCAGTTGATCTTAAACCCACCCTCCTGCTTCCTGGTAATTCATGTAGCATTTGTATCATAAACATGCTTGGTTAAATGAGAAAAGGCCATCTGGCTGGCAGTTACATGGACCAAACTATCCCAAACAAGGAGGCTGGGAGAAAGACAAGGCATCACCATCATAGCACCAGTTTCTGGTTCTCTTTCTCAGCTTGTCTTTGATGACTGTTCAATAAATGACAAGAAGACAGGGGGCAACCAATGACCCACCTCTGCTTACCTCCTATGGCATTCCATTTGGATCAAATTGGCTTTTGTGTTAAACATAATGCATTTCTTCTTGTTCAGGTGGTTGCGATAGTCACTTTTGCTTTAATAAACCCACAAAAAAGCATCCCTAAAGTCTGGAGGAGAGGAAATAAGACAAAACTAGGATCAGGACCTAACCCTCTGGCAGTGAGGCAGGGTCACTGGAGAGAGAACCCATAAGGAGGAACACTCTTTGAGGGTAGACATCAGTATAGCAGTTCTTGGCACTTCTTTATGGAATGACCTTAGTTGCTTTGCTCGGTGGGTCTTATATAAGGTTAGATTGGCCAGAAGACACTATAGATTCAAAAGGAGAAACAAAGAGAAAAGGAATAAAAAGCTTTAGATTCTGGTGCTCAGTTTGGCAGCACACATAGTAAAATTGGAGCAATATAGAGAAGATTAGCATGGTCCTGCACAAGGATGACATGCAAATTCTTGAAGCATTCCATATAAGAAAAAAGACATACAACCTGGGCTTATTGTGAACTAGGACCTATGGGAAATACCAGTGTGTATCGGGTATGTAGGCTTGACACTGCGGTTATCTTGAGTTGTGTTTCTGTTGTCATTGGGAAAAGGTTAGTGGGATCCTGTAGGGTGTCCCTTCTTGCATTCCAGTCTTGGGGGCTGCTTTCATCTCAGACCCTTTCACCTCTCTGAGGTTCCAGTGTGCACTTTCAAGAGAGGAGGGAGAGGAGGAAGCATAGGTGAGGGATTAGTGTGAGCGTTGTCCCTCTCCTAATGCCATGACGCCCCTCTGTTGACATTTTTTTAATGCTGAAATTAGAGGGAAAATATTTTTCTCTTTGCCTGCTCTCCAAAGATGGAAATATAATTTTCAAGAAGGAAAGCTTGATCAATGATACCCAGGGTCTCTAATTTTATGTGCTTTCAGTTCAGGTGTTTCAGGATAATTTCCATGTCTGCAGCCTGTGACTTTATGGCTATCAGGCAAATGATGTGAAATTCAGCCTTCCAAGAAGCTTTTGACTTTCTAACTTATGCTTGATGTTATTATTACTGACAAACAGAGAATTGTGGCTAACATCTCCAGGAAGCTAACACTGTCATTGGGAGTTTAAAGGTTGAAGAACTAAGAGTTAGGAATAATTAATACCAACCAATTCAAAAATCTGATTTTCCAGGGAAAGAACTTTTATAAATAGCCTAACCTTGTGCCCCAGTTTGCCTGGAATACTCCTGGTTCATGCCTCTTGCCCCATTGTAATCCTTAATAGCACACACTTTCACTCTCAAAAATGACTCAGGTTAAGCAACAAATTAGATGCTCACTCTGGTCCTAGATATGGAGATGTGGAACCCCTGAGGGCATGGGATGGAAGGAAACTGTAAAAAATGAACAGCTGTGTGGGTACAGCTCAGAATAGGGGAGAGAGGAACAAGAACAAAGAAGAAGACCAAGCCACCCAGTTGCTTGCAGATTGGAGCTTGCAGACTGTTTAGAGCAGGGCCATCTAATATTTGTATTGTTGTACTGCTGTGATCTAAACTTGTATCTCTCCTCCCACAACCTCCATAATAAAGTTGTCTGCACACGTGAATGCTTTACGTGAGGGATAGTCCAGGAACTCAAGGAAAAGAAACTGTCTCCCATCTGAGCCCATGAGATGTATGGGGCTGGTCACATGGGGAAGAACAAAATGACCCACCCAATGATAAGGCAGGAGTTCAGAGTGGAGGGTTATTGGGAAAAGTAAAAGCAGCCCATTCCCTTTCCAGAATTCCAAGAGACATTGAGTATATATATGTTGGAGAACGTGGGTACACAAGTCTCCCACTCCACGTTGAGATGACATTTCAGCCATTTCATTAGAATCCCAAAGAATGGGGTACTTTGGCTGAGTTTTGATCTGAAGCCATCAATTTCATTGTGGAACTTTGTAAGAAACAGACTCAAGAACCATATTTAATTACCGCAGGATGATATTAAGGATGTTGTTTGTTCGGTACTCTCTTTACTGGGACCCCCACGAAAACTTTCTTTTAGATTTTGGTACTGGGGAACGGTTAGGTTAGTCTTGAGTAATTAATTGGTTTATCTTATGGACTCTATTAGTCATAGGACTTATCTTGTTTCCCCTCTCTGTCTTGGCTGCTGGATTCAAATCTGGCTTTATCTATGGCCAACATAGTGCTGTAGATAACAAGATGCAACTTGGGCTCAAACCTCACCCCTGGAAAATAAACATACCAAAAGGAAACACACATACCATCAAGCAAACTGCTCCAGGACATTTCAATTCCTTGTTTTCCTCTTTGTATTATTTTCCATGTATAGTTGTAATTCTTTACTTCCTATTAAAAAGATAGGGAGCTGAGCTCCCCTATGTGCATGTGGCTTTGGTAGAAATCCTGAAATTCTTCTGTAAAGCACATACAGCAAAGAGGCAGTGAATTCTATTTGTACTGAAAACCTCATGGAGAAATACAGTACAGCATTGGACATGGAATTGGCTGCTGTTAGAAGGAGGAGGCATGCAACAGGTAAGGGTGATCGGTTTGTTCGTTTGCTTTTGATGCTAAAGTAAGGGTCTAGATGCTAAGAACAACTTTCCTCATTAGCTCAGGCTTGGACTATATAGAAAACATGGTGGGGATAACCTAGAAGGATAACTTGGGTGTTACAATATCTACTTATGTATCAATGGAGCTACAAAAGTATTCTCTTAAGACTAAGCATAGAGGGCATTTGCTCAGTTGAATTGAACCTTGAGCCTACATAGGTGAGTCATTAAAAGAAGGCTGGTGATGATACCCTTTACTCCCCTTATAAGACTTTGTTTTGCATCATGAAAACATCTGTCATTATGTTTGACGAAGTGTCATTATTGCTTATGAAGGCTTAACAGGTTGAAAGAAAAGCAGGACTCCATAGTGCCAGAAACACAAGCTAAATATTTTATTGGATTTTAAAGGAGAAAAGGGTTAGGTACTTTAGTAAAAATCCATTACTCGTCTGAAAGAACCAACTTTGGCATTCAGGGCCCCCCAGTCAAGGTATCTCCTGTATTCCCCAGGCCTCAGCAGGTACTGCCTTCCCCTGTAGCTGGGCATCTCATAAAGGACCCAGCAGCCATCCAGCACATTGACAGAGTGGATTTCATTGAGATGGAAGCGGTCCTGAAGAGAGAGGCAGTCATCTGTGATCTCTGACATTTGTCCCCTGAAGTCATCTCGCTCATAGATCCTCATTCTGAAAGTGCCGGCATGCTGGGGTGGCAGAAAAGAAAAAGTAAATGAACACAAGTGGAGAGAAATGGAAGTTCTAGCCCCTGCACTTCCCTGACCAAACCTGCCCAGAAGTTGTCAGAGTCCAGATTTGCTTCCAGAAAAATCATGTTGCAGTGTTAAAGAGCCTTCCCTCCCCTGTCAGCCACCCAGGCATCTAAAGATTTATGGGTAATGTTAGGAACAGAACTCAGCAGCCATTCACTGCTGTCCACATCTCCGTCCCTAGCAACCAAGATTTGTCTAAAATAAAATTGATCATGTTAGTGCTTGTTGTTAGAGAAGGTCCTTCGCAAAGGTGAAAAGTGTAAGTCATTGGAAAGCAGAGTCCCATTTGATACATTACTTTCCTTAAAAAGGGATCAACATGTAGCTATATTCTGTACACTGGGAACTCAGGATTATTAATCTCTTGTGAAAAAAAAATAAGATGATACATTTTCTTTATCTTTGTGTTCATCACATCAGTTTCACTTCAGGTATCAACCTATCTGTGCTTCAATTTCCTTTCTGGTCTTTTCCCTTGATGTCTTTATTTTCCTCAGCAACGAAAACCATCTCCATTAAGCTCTGTTTGGATGACACATATCCCATGCCTTCCACACTCCAGCACATTCCTCTAAGAACGGTGCAATCACTCTCCAGGAAATATTGAATTTCAAACTTTGATTTTGGGTTTGGCCTTTCCTTTTATTTATACCTCTAAATGAACTAATAGTTACTGACCATGAAATCAGAATAAAAACCAGAGGACAGGAAGATAATTAAATAGGAAAGTGGGCCAAAGGAAGCAAACATAGTTTTATCATTTAAGCAGACCCAGAGCACCTGGGTGGCTCAGTTAAGCATCGGGCTCTTGATTTCAGCTCAGGCCAAGATCTTGTGGTTTGTGAGTTTGAGCCCTGCATCAGGCTCTGTGCTGACAGTGCAGAGCTTGCTTGGTATTCTCTCTCTCTCTCTCTCTGTTCCTCCACTACTTGTGTTCTCTCTCTCTCAAAATAAATAAATACACTTAAAAAAAAAAAAAAGCCAACCCAGGTTGTATCTATGAGTTTTGATATATTATTTCTGAGTTGATACAGCTCAGAATGACCACTTTAAGTTATATCTTGGGGTGACTGGGTGGCTCAGTCGGTTAAACATTCAGCTTTGGCTCAGGTCATGATCTCACAGTCATGGGTTCGAGCCCTGTGTCAGGCTGTGTGGGGCTCTGTGCTGACAGCTCAGAGCCTGACGCCTGCATGGGATTCTGTCTCCCTCTTTCTCTGCCCCTCCCCCACTCATGCTCTCTTTCAAAAATAAATAAACATTAAAAAAAAGAGAGAGAGGTTATATCTTACACAGATGGCAACTTTTGTTTTCTATATGTCCTGGCTTTTTCCTAATTAGACTTTGGCTTTTTAATTTTTTATTCCATTTAAAATATAAAAATCTGGAAACATTTGAGTAAAAAAGTAAACACCATAGGGTTCATGAAGAATGACTTCCCATCTGAGACATCCTTCTAGAATGGACTGCAAACGGTAGGCTCACTCCCACTTTCTGCGGTCTATTCGGAATGATTTGGTTGAAGAATGGTATCTGTTCATGGATTTCACTTCCAAAGAGATCAGAGACAAAGACAGAGCCACACTCACCTGGGGGATGAGGCGGCAGGAGCGGATGGAGTCGTTGAGGCCCATCCACTGCTGGTAGTCGGGGTAGTCCCCGCGCCGCAGGAAGTACTGGTGGCCCTGGTAGTTGGGGCGCTCATAGAGCATCCAGCAGCCGCTGTCCACGCGGATGGAGTTGCAGCGGCTGAAATAGGGCTGCAGGTTGGGGCAGTCGCTGCTGCACTCGTAGCAGCGGCCCTGGAAGCCCCGGTCCTCGTAGAAGGTGATCTGCAAAATGGAAGATGCAGGAGCATAAGACCATGTGTCCCCGCCGAAGATGCTGCGCCAGGGCAAACATTGAGCATCAGGGACCCAGCACTTACCTTTCCCATTTTGGAGAGAGTGAGCAGGAGGTGTTCGCTGGGTGCTGTGTGGGCCGAGGGGGAGTGCCGCTGTATATATAGCAGCCCTGACTGCTGCCTCCGCAGGAAATCACACAAAAGGGGCCCATTTCGGTGAGTAAGGGGATTTGCAAGCTCCCCGCTCCCCCTCCCCCCAGGTCATTGGGGTTAGCTGAATGGTTCTCTCATTCTTTCTGGTAGGTTCGGGTTGTTCTAATTCACTAAAGCTGTTGTTGCCACCAAAATGAAAAGACTCTTTACTCTTTTAGTTGGGCAAAAGGATGAGCGAAATTCTATCCCCTGTGCTTTTATTTTGTCACCTAATCTGTTTAATTGACTCCTCAAAGGTACTTAAACGAAGTAATGCATTCTGCTCCGGAACTGGTGTGTTTTTATTTTTTTTAAACTTACTAAAAATCAGAATTTAAATAGTCAGGAATCTTAAGGAAGAGGGAACCAAGTGAAGCAATCTGCAAAAGTGCCTTAAAAAGCACAAAGCTTAGTTCAAGCTCAAGATTCTGTGGTCATCATTGTTGTTATTTTGGGGTCTATCTTGAGTAAAACTGATACTTGACTGGGAAATTTGTAGGCTCCTGGAAGCTGGGAATTCTCTCTTGTTTCTTTCTGTCCCTGGGCCCTAGAGCACAGGGTTGGCACATAGTAGGTCCTCAGTACTTGGCTTTGACCTGAGAGAAAGCAGATAGTTAGTTATGACCTTCCTCTACTTGCTCATGACTCCCCGAAAGCCTAAATCCTTCCTTCTGTTGGTGGCTGCCCAGAAGATTGCTTGTCTTTGGTATCCCTGCCCTCCTTCAACCTCCTAAGATCTTTCTTCCTTCTCCCCCGTCAGATTCCTGCTCACTTGGTAAGTGAGGCTTGAGCTAGGTAAGGAGTAATGTACAAGCCCTCAAAATACCAATGGCCTACTTCCTCAGACTTTTGAGATGGTAGACGGCAACCATGCCAGATGACAGAGCCTCTGGATCATACGGATTTCCCAGTGTGGTATGGGGACCTCTGAGGTCCCTGGGACACTTCCATGAGGTTCATAAGGTCAAAACAGCTTTCCTAACAGTATCAAGTTGTTATTGACCTTTTTTACCTTGTGGAGTTTATGTCCAGAGGATATATGGCATTAACGAGATTTGAAGAAAGGTATAATAATGGCAATCCTTTCACTAAATGTTTTTGTTTTGGAAAATACAGTTACTACTCATAAAAAGGTGTTATTTATGTGGACATGTAATAGGTTTATGACTTAAGGCCTTGCGGTCAGAGGCCTACACTCAGGCCCTGTCAGTTGTATGGCCAGCCTCCAGGGTCAGAGCATCAGGGACCTGGACTGGGGGAAGGGAGGGGGTGAGTGGTGCTGTCAGGACCTACACCATCGCAAGTGACACTAACTGTGACCGCCTACCCTGCCCGTCCCATGCCTTGCTTTCACACAGCTTCCTCTAAAGTTGTTTTTCTTCCTGGTACTCACAAACAGCATGAAATTGTTGAATAGACACCATTTATGGCGAACACATTCAGGGTCAATGCCTACACACACGTCTGCATGCACATGCAGTTTCTGTTGCTGTTTGTGTAGTCTCTGGAATCACTTTCCTTCCCTAGGCTTCAGTTTCCCCCGTTTATAAAATAGGAATGGCGATGAAAATCAAATATGATAATGGACTTGAAGGTACATGATAAATTGTAAATACCAGTGAGGAAAAATATTATATCATTTAGCATTAATAAATGCTAAAGATGATAATATTCATAGCGTTCCTCCATACATCAATAAAAAATAAATATGTTTGGGAGCACCTGGCTGGCTCAGTTGGTTGGGCCTCCAACTTTGGCTCAGGTCAGGATCTCACAGTTTGTGGGTTCGAGCCTCGTGTCAGGCTCCATGCTGACAGCTCAGAGCCTGAAGCCTGCTTCGGATTCTGTGTCTCCCTCTCTCTCTGCCCCGCCCCACTCTCTCTCCCTCAAAAAAATAAGTTTGGGTTTCTGGGCTTCAATGTCATAGTGTCTACACTTTCACTTACTCTATGGAGACTAAATACGACCAATGGATAACTTCATATATTGGAATGCCTGGTCTAATTTAGCAAAGGTCTTCTGTTTGGCAATTTTGATTTCACAGTTAAATGGTGACTACCCTTTGGAGGTGGCCTTGAAGCAAGACACCAAGAACAGGAATAACACAGGCGGGGGCTGTGCAGTCAGAAGAGATAGAGTCCTCGAAGTTCAGCACTGCTGGTGTCCGATGCCCCAGCCCAGAGCATCCCGCGCTCGCTGTCCACCCGCGTGTGCCCTCTCGCCGGGGCTATACCAGGACTGCAGGCTGGAGTGGTCGGGGCTGCATTCAGAAGAGGTAACTCGCAATGTATCATGGTACCATAGGGGGTCCCCCCAAGAAGGCATTACCACGAGGTCAGTGACAAGCCCCTGTTCTCCACCCCTCCCACTGTGGCTGATGGCCGCCATCAGCCATGGCAGGGACTCAGTGTACGTGTGCTTGTGCACACGCGGGGGCACACTTCAGACCCACCAGGTGAGTCAGGCCTGATTTGGCTGAAAGTAGCCTTTTGCCCTTTTTCTCATTTCCATATCACCAATGCGGTCTTTTACAACACGTTTCTCCTGGGGCGCCTGGGTGGCTTAGTCGGTTAAGCGTCCGACTTTCGCTTAGGTCATGATCTCGCGGTTCGTGGTTCGAGCCCCACATCGGGCTCTGTGCTGACTGCCAGCTCAGAGCCTGGAGCCTGTTTCAGTCTGTGACTCCCTCTCTCTCTGACCCTCCCCTGCTCACGCTGTCTCTCTCTCTCCTAGAAATAAAAATTAAAAAAAAAAAAACCACACACGTTTCTCTTTTATTTTCCCCTCCATTATGGCTGTGTATCCTTTCTGTTAAAGTGCTTTGGAGGTCTTCGAGGCAGTGCGGGAAAGGAAAGTTGATATGTAAAGCACAAGTCAGAAGAAGTGTCCCTGCTCTCATTATTTGATTAAACTCTTTTAGGTTTAAGTAGAGAAATAGTAGGAATAGACACAATTCAGCTGAAAAACTGTGGAGACGTATATTTTCTATCTTGGCATCCCAGGAGGGCTTAAGCGGGGAGAGCCTGTTCCCATTTTGCCTTCTGAACCCAAGATGTCTTTGAGGATCTGGGTCTAGGGAAGGAATCATTCCTCGATACTGGAACACCTTCCCTTCCCAGGGATATCAAGTCCCACCCAGTCTTCAAGGCAGCCTAGGCCCATCTTCCTAGGACACCTGCTCTTCAGACCGGCTGTTACTTGGCTGTCCCTTCTCAGCATCTACATGCACTTCATCACCACCCAACTTAGCACTGCAGCACCACCTTTGTGGTCAAATTTCTTCTTTTCCTTGTCTTCAGCAAGGTCATGAGCTCAAGAATAAGGGCCATGTCTCACTTCTTTATCCCCCATGATGATTTGTTAGTTAATTGGATGGGTAAATGGAGCCCCAGAAACATGAAGAACATGAAAAAATAATGATTTTAATTCTATTTTGGAAAATGATAATTCTCCCCCATGAGGTCACCCGTGTGGAAGCTCAGAGACACGGAAGCCACTTTCTTCCCCTCACTCAGCTACCACTCCGGTTCTGATGCCTCATCTTCTGTCTGCCTTTGCTGACCTGAGAGAACTTGAAGGGATATAAAAATGGCCAGGAAACCTGGCAGGCTGGTGTGGGAGGGAGGGGAGGTGGAGGTGTTAAGCGTCAAGAGGGCTGCACTGCAAAGGTCTCAGAACTTGCCTCTAGCGTCTAAGGGTGGGAGACAGGAGAGGTGGTGGAGAAAGAAACGAAAATGAAAGAAAAAGTGATAAACAACATTTTTGTGAAGAAAAATGACAAAGAAGATTCTTAACTACTTCCTTACACTTTAGAAGATGGATGGCTCAATGGAATGAGACTTTGGGTCCTGGGTACATGCTTTGTTGTGTCTCTTTGTGTTATCAGCCAGCCCCCAGGCTAAAATATGCCAGAGGTTAGGGCCCTGAGGCCAATGAGCCTTTTATCAGAAATATTTGGATACTGAGTTTATCTCTAAAGTTATGAGCAAGTATTTTTTTTTTTCCTTTAAAAATAACTATAAAAGCCTCTTTTGGTCTCATTAAAATCAGGAAAAAAAATTATAAAACTATTTAAGGTCCTTTAAGAACTCATAGTTAAATAAACTTGTGTACCAAAATATTTGAAAGTATCTACTATAAGCCTGGCTTCTTCTAAAAACAAAAGTATTCATTAGAAGTCATTATAGTTGCCTGAGGCCTGTTAGGAACCTCAATGAAAATAGTTCATAACCCTTCACCTCTCTCCCCACACAAACATTTTAGTGTACACGCTGGCTTTTCCTGAGGCATTCAGGAAAAGCATTCTCTCCTGACTCACTGGTAATGACTCCCAAGTGAAATCTCTCGAGTTCATCAGCACCTCACTGACATGACCCTGCTGAAGGATGTCATGTCTACTTTCATGTAAGTAATTAGATTGAAACTGCAGTAAATTTTACAGCACTAATTTGGCTCAGAGTGATGAAATAATAATAGATATCAATAAGTAGACTACTCTATAAAGAGTGTCTAGTACGTTCCAGACATTGTACCAGAAATCTGGTACAAAGTACACCACGTAGCCAACACAGCACAAGTTATTATGGGAACTTTATCAAATGTTTGTGAGATCTGCGGCAAGAGCATAAACGAGAGCCCTCCAGCTTCTCACACCCTCACATATACACACTCTATCCACATGCTCCTTGCCCCCCTCCGTTTCCCACAAATGGCTGCCTTTTGACTACCAGTGTCCTTGGGAGGAGAGGCCTGGCAAAGACTCACCTTTAGGTCTTGGAAACAAGGGTCTAAGTACAGGGAATTCTGTAGGTCCAGGTAAAAGGAATGCGGTCTAGATGAAGGGTAGGCTTCTCTAGGACCCCACAGATTTCTGTCCTGTGGGAAAGATTACAGCTGGGAGTCTAGAGCAAGGCTCTCCGAGGCAGTTCAAGCCAGGATCCCTGACTGACCAAGTCTAATCACAGTACTGATTACCACAGAGAAACAAATCCAAAAAGGTAAATGTAGCTAGTAAGTGGAGGACCTGGGAATTGAACTCAAGTCTGTCAACCTCCAAGGCCTAAACTAATGGCCTCTGCATGCAATAATGATTTGTTTGAGATATTACTTTTCTAGTTATACACTTCTAAATTATATGCTTCTAGGTATCTCTTCCCTAAATTATGCACTTCTCAATGTCATACTTCTTCTTCTTCTTTTTTTGTAATTTGCAAAGGGCCAGCATCCAATTAGCCTGCTGGGTCCCTACAAACCCTGAAATCTTTGCCTTTAACAGTTCTGGTAAATTCTAGTGGACTCTTCAATGATTGATTGCTTACAGGCTAAAGAAATCAGCATTAACTGACTGTAAAAGGCTCTGTAATCTCTTATTTATTTGGGTGTAGACTTCTAAGACACTAGTATTGGGTGACTGTCAAAGGGACATTAGAGATATTTCTTTGACGTAAAAGAATTTTCTAGGAAACAGTTCATTTATTCTGACCCATTTTCCTTACAGAGTTTTGTTCTAATGGGGAACACATGAGCTACCCTGCATACAGAAACTAGCAAACAGCAGAGGCTCAGTAAGCAGTAGTTTCTGTATGCAGGGTAGCTCATGTGTTCCCCATTAGATTATGCAACCGAAAATTGAGGCTCAGGGAGGATAAGCAAGTTGCTTAAGGTCACCCAGCCATTAGGTGGTCAAGCCAGAAACCAAGTCCATGGACCTCAAAGTCTGCATTGGTAACTACTGAGATACTCCACTTTGAAACCCAACAGAGTCTCAAAGTGTCAGAGCTGAAGGAGACACAGAGCTCATCTTGTCCACACCCTTCATTTTACAAAGAAGAAAAATTGTGGCAGACTGAGCTTTGTGGGATGAAATGCTGTTTTCTAAGCCTATAAATTCACCAGATTAAAACAAAACCAAATCCTAAATTAACAAAATTATTTTCAATGAGACAGGTTACATGGCTTTTCATTTTTTGTTAAAAGAGAACTCATATGAAAAAGACCCCAAAAAACAATAGAGTTCAAATGTCACTAGTCACACAACTATAAGACAACACAATGATTTAGCTAGGCCAGCAAGGAAACCTCAAATCTTCTGCATATTTGGTATTGATAAAAGCCATAACATTTTGACAATATGTGTGTCTTGATATTTACAACTTATCCCATAAGTTCCTTCAACAAAAAGGAATCTCACTGTAAAAGAATCTTCATTACTTATGGCTTTATGCAGAACATTTTTAAAAAAGATTTTACTAATTTGTTTGTTTTCAGGTAATCTCTACACCCAACGTGGGGCTCAAACTCAAAACCCCAAGAACGCTGCATGTTCTATCAACTGAGCCAGCCAGGCCCCAGAGCATTATTTTTTAAAAAACATCTTTTTTGGAATATAATTCACATACCATATAGTTCACTCATTTAAAGTATATAACTAAAAAAATTTTTTTTGCCTTTTTTTTGTTTTTGAGAGAGAGAGCAGGGGAGGGGCAAAGGCGAAGAGAGAGACACACACACAGAATCTTAAGCAGTCTCCTTCTCAGGGTTCCATTTTATGACCATGAGATCATGACTGGAGCCAAAATCAAGAGTCAGATGTTTAACTAACTGAGCCACCCACGGACCCTTAAAGTTGAATGGTTTTCGTATACTCATAGATAATGTGCAATAATTGCCACAGTTAGTTTCAGAACATGCTCATCATCACAATGAGAAATCCTATATTGTTTAGTTTCATTCCCTTAAACACCCATCCTCCTCAGCCCTACACAACCACTAGTCTACTTAGGGTCTCTGTGGATCTACCTAATCTGGGCATTTCATATAAATGGAATCCCATAATGTATATTCTCAGTGTTATTGTCTTCTTTCATTTTGCATAATGTTTTCAAGGTTCATTCATGTTATAGCATGTATCAGTACTTCATTCATTTTCATGGCCAAATAGTATTCCATAATATGGATATATCACATTTTATTTATCCATTCATCCATTGATAGGCATTTGGGTTGTTTTCACCTTTTGGCTATTGTGAATAGTGCTGCTAGGAGCAATTTTTGTTTGAACACTCCTTTCAGTTCTTTTGAATATATATCCAGAAGTGTATTTGCTGAGTCATATGAAAACACTATGTTTAACTATTTGAGGAGCTGACAAATTGTTTTCCAGAGCAGCCGCACCATTTTATGCTTCCACTAGCAACTTATAAATGTGCCAATCTCTCTATATCCTTACCAATATTTGTTATTCTGCTTTTTCTCTAAAATTATTTTAACTATCCTAGTGGATATTAAGTGGTATCCCATGTGCTTTTGATTTCAGTTTAAAATGACCTAATGACCAATAATGTCGAACATCTTTCCATTTGTTTATTGGCCATATGTATATCTCCTTCAGAAAGCTATATATTCAAGTTTTCTGCCCATTTTTAAATTTTGTTGTTTGTCTTTGCACTTTTGATTTCTAAGAGTTGGTTATATATATTATATATGTTATATATACATATAACTTATATATATTCTGGATACTAGACTCTGGATACATATACTCAGGTATATGGTTTGTAAATATTTTTTCCCCTCTGTGGGCTGCCTTTTCACCTTTTTGATAGTCTCCTTTGATATATACAAGGCTTTAATTATAATTAAGTCCAATTTACTTGTTGTAGTTTATGCCTTTGGTGTCACATTTAAGAAATCATTGGCTAATAAAAGATTACAAAGACATATGTTTGTGTTTTCTTCTAAGTTTTACAGCTTGAGTTTTTACATTGAAGTCTTTGATTTGTTTTGAGTTAATTTTTATATATGGTGTGAAATAAGGGGTTAACTTCATTCTTTTGGACATCATTGTCCAGTAGTTTCAGCACCATCTGTTGAAACACTGTTCTTTCCCCCATTGAATCATCTTAGCATCCTTGTCAAAAATCAGCTGACACATGGTTAATTTCTAGACTCTTAAGTCTATTTCATTCATCTATATGTCTACCCCGATACCAGCACCTCACTGCCTTTCTTTTTTTTTTTTTAATGTTTATTTATTTTTGAGAAAGAACAAAAGAGAGAGTGTGCATGCACAAGCAGGGGAGGGAGATACAGAAGCTGAAGCAGAGTCCAGTCTCCAAGCTGTCAGTGCAGATCATGACCTGAGCTGAAGTCAATGCTCAACCAACTCAGCTACCCAAGCACATCAAAAATCAGTTGACACATGGGTTAATTTCTGGACACTTGAGTTTGTTTCATTCCTCTCTGTGTTTACCAGATGCCAGTACCTCATTATCTTGATTGCTGTTGTTGTGTGTTAAGTTCTGAAATACTCCTACTCTGCTCTTCTTTCTCAAGATTGTTTTGGCTACTCTAAGTCTCTTGCACTTCCATATGAATTAAAAAAAATTAATGTTTATTTTTGAGAGAGAGAGAGAGAGAGAGGCAGAATGTGAGCAGAGGAGGAGCAGAGAGAGGAAGACACAGAACCAGAAGCAGTCTCTAGGCTCTGAGCTGTCAGCACAGAGCCTGATACAGAGCTCAAACCCACAGACTGCGAGATCATGACCTGAGCTGATGTGGGATGCTTACCAACCGAGCCACCCAGGTACTTTTGAATTTTAAATCAGCTTATCAATTTTAACTAAGAAGTTCTGGGGTAGGGCACTATTTTTGCTTATATATAAATTTGGAAAAAGAATTGGCATTCAGGGAGAGCCGCTTTAGTATAGTGGAAAGAAGTTCCAGAGGTATGCAGGGGAGAAAACATTAATACTTCATTCTGCATGATTGAGTCTTTGGTAACTGAGTCTTGATAAAAATTCACATTGGAACCCAAAATAAAGATGACCGTATTGCACTGTTGAATTTGAGGGGACACTGAAGATACATAAATTTTCTGCATTTGGAATGTAGAATAATAATATAATAATTATTGTATAATAATTTAGAAATAGCAAAGTGTGTTCACAATTTTTCCTTATTTTTTCATCATAATTATCTTGGGATTTAGTGAAGCAGGAATTCCTTATCCACTTGTAGTCTTCAATAAGGTAATTCAGGTACAGAGAGGGTAAGAAGTGACTTGATCAGAGAGATAAGCCAGTTAAGTAGGGTAACCAACCATCACAGTTTACCTGAGACTGAGGGGCTTTTCAGAATATAGGACTTTGGTGCTAAAACTGGGAGAGTCTCTAAAAAAACTCATCTGAGCTGGTCACTTTACTAGTAATTAGCAGAAGCAGGAATGACTGAAGCCCTTTAACACATAGCATACACACTTTTCCTACCCGTTGAACTCATCAAGCCTGCTTGACCTTGTCTACCTCAGGAATTCTGCATAAAAACCCCTGTTCATTCAGTTCATTCATGAGCTTTTCTTGACTCATCCAAGACTTCAGCTGCCCTAAGCTTTCCAACAATCTCTTATCTTTGGTGTCTCAGCCACAATTCATCCTATTTTCTCCTTTATGGTCTAAAGGTTCTCGTTCTATTTGCCTTTCCTCTCTTTCTCAGATGGTGGGTTGTAGAAGGAGACCCAGTGCTTCCTTCTTGCTTCCCATCACGCGAGTGGGGGCTTCACAAACACTGTTGCCTGACCAACAGGAAGTATGCAGACATCCAAAACACCTGATCGTCAGGGTCAGGTAAGTTGCCAGGGGTCACCATTCCTTAGAACTCAGTTATCATTTAAAGATAAACAAGAGTCACTTAGTGCCAGGACTGCAATTTGTATGTTTATTGCATTTCGATGTGGATCATGACAAGAAACACACAGCCTAGTACAAATCGATGGCCCGTCTCAGCGAGCCCACTCTGGCATCCACGCCTCCCCAGTCATGGTAGCGCCTGTAGTCCCCGGGCCTCAGCAGGTACTGCCGCCCCCGGTAGTTGGGCATCTCGTAGAGGACCCAGGAGCCCTCCAGCACGTGGGCGGAGTGGATCTCATGCAGCCGGAAGCGATCGTGGATGCAGGAGCAGTCCTCCGTGAGCTCGGACATGAGGCCCCCGTAGTCATCTCTCTCGTACAGCCTTATCCTGTGAGAGCTGGTCTGTTGTGACAATAAGCAAAAGAATAAAAATCATTTGTGTGCATCCTTGATCTCAGTAAAAGTGACTCAGTCAGCCTCCACCTTCGTGAAGCATGGTTTTCAAACCATCCTGCCGAATACGGGTCCTTTCCTGACATTGTTGGAAATTCCTAACAAGTCAGGGAGAAAATGAAAATAAAACTGACCCGACTGGTGGACTATCTTGTGGAAGAAATACACATTGAAATAAAGGTCACAAAAGTCCTTTGTAGGAAACCATCGGCCGCAACTGTTTTTAGTGAGTCTACAGAGACGATTTTAACTCTCTTTTCCATTATGGCCGCATACAACTGAGTCCTAACAAGCTTGTTTCTAAGTCACTTTTCACTCATAATTTACACGTCATTGTATTTACTCTGATGTGTCCGACATTTTACCAAGTCAGGTGAACTATCTGAGGTTCTGCTTCAAAGAAATGCCTCTGATACTTGTATGTCTTTTTGCATCTGCAAATTTCTCTAGCCTACTTTTGGTTTCACTTCTTGAATCTGCTCATCATACCACACAGTTTGGTGTGATCAGGAAGCAGAAACACATATTCAGTGTGTTTAAAAAAACATTAAGCAGCTCTTTGATGAGGACCGGGTCCCATGAAACGTCAATTAATGACCCTGGAGAGAAGCTAGTTGATAATGACTCCTGGGGGACAGGGAAGAAGGTGAGACCTATTGTTCTGGTTTCTAGATCCTTATGTCACAGAGACTGTGTAGAAGCCATTAGCTAATATGGCCAGGACACATCACACCCGTACTGTTCTCCCATAGTCTGTCAAGTGTTTCTATCAATAACAGATAATGACCTAGAGAGGCTTTTAGCTTTCCTGAGCAAGGTGGTGTTTATTTAGAAATTAGGAATTAGCTAAAAGCTACCAAATTTAGCTCTAGAGGCTATGGTGGTGTGACTTCTTGTGCTCTAAAACAATCTTGTCCATATATATGTCTTGTCCTTAAGTCAGAAAAAAAAATTAAAGAGGTTACAGTGACTCATAAGCCTACTCACAATTTTTTTTTTAACGCTTGAGAGTAGGCATTGCTATGCTTCCTGTGAACACTAGTCCCGAGTTGAAACAAACTGACATTTTTACAAACAGGAATGTAACGCGACGGATCAGGGACGCTTTCGCATCAGTCTGGTTGAAGCGTTGACTCACGTAAGGAATGGCCCGGCAGGAGCGGATGGAGTCGCTGAGGCCCATCCACTGCTGGTAGTCGGGGTAGTCCCCGCGCCGCAGGAAGTACTGGTGGCCCTGGTAGTTGGGGCGCTCATAGAGCATCCAGCAGCCGCTGTCCACGCGGATGGAGTTGCAGCGGCTGAAATAGGGCTGCAGGTTGGGGCAGTCGCTGCTGCACTCGTAGCAGCGGCCCTGGAAGCCCCGGTCCTCGTAGAAGGTGATCTGCGGTGGAAAACAAGGGGACAGCCAGAAGTCAGCCGGGGAAGCTCCCCGAGCACAGCCGGCGCTCAACAGACACAGCATGGCCCCTCCAGTGGCTCACCTTCCCCATGCTTGTCGGCAGCGATGATCAGCGTCCAGTGTGATGGGGACGAGAGCGGCAGCCGTCTATATAGCACGAGGGCTGCTGCGTTGGCAAGAACAACACAAAAGGGGCCTGGGGGTGGTGCGTGAGGGGATTTCTATGTTCTCTCTCTTTTTTTTCATTTGGGATCATGGGGCAAGGGGCTCTCATTCTCTCTGGCATTTTCGAGTGCTCCTCACTAGCTCCAGTGAAAGGAATTGAAGTCAGCAGAGCCATTATGACCTTGGAGACAAAGGGCGCACTTCTCATCCTATGCAGCTCTCTAGAAATACATTACATGCCCAGCATTTTGTGGCGTTTGCCTATGGAAACTGCTGAGATGAGGTTGGTGGTTCCATCCGGGGTGACTCGTGACAATCCTATGAGTTCCAGAAAGACTTGAAGTGCTAAGGATGAGCAGAAAAATCCTCTACTTGAAAGACAATTACATTTTGTAAACTACCTCATCAGTATGATATGGTTTTCATAAAAGCATTTTGCATATGTCTATGTAGGGGGAAAAAAAAGATTAGAAGAGTGAATGTATACACCAAGATGTCAGCCATGGTTATCAAGAGATGGCAAAGTGATAGGTCCTAGTTTTATGTTTTTATTTCTCCTTTTTGTTGTTTTTGATTGCCTTAATTTTTTTTTCCCCGTAAGTATATACTACTTTCATGGGATGAAAAAGAAACTCAATTTGTAAGTGTATAACTTTGAGTTGCTGATGAAAAGCAGCAAAATTTGAAAATGAGTATATTTTGTTTTGAACACTTCTCCTTGGGCTAAAAATAAAGAGACTTCCCGAGAGCCTGTGAGACACTCTGAGAGCGGGGAAATATACAAGGGTTCTTCCATTCCCTCTCCCACCGACGGACTTCTAAGGTTGCTTTTTGTTTTCAAAACCAGCATCATGGTTTGCCTGATTTTTCCTTTCCTGAAGTGTCACTGCTTCAAAGAACCCAAATGACTGCCCAAAGAGCTTTCTCCACCACTGCCAACCTATTGACTTGTCTTTGTCATCTGTGGGTATATAGAAAGCTGGTGGTTTGTGATTCATGGAGGGCTCTGAAAGGCTAGCCAGCCACAGCTAACAGTAAGTGTCCATAATGCCACTTGGACAAGTTCCTGGGTAGCATGTGAAGCAGATGAGTATATGGCCAAAGGAGAGACAGCAATAGCCACAGAGGGAAAAAATGTTCCCCTACAACTAGCAGGTTAGACAAAGGAAAACCCAGGAAAGTCCTGGGAAACTAGACAGTGGAGCCAGAGACACAGGTCACTGGTATAGCTTCTATCTCCCACCCAGCGCTGTAAGCCTCCTGGTAAACCTCAGTTACGGCTATAACTGAACCCGTGTGGAAAAGGCAACGTCAGTCTCCCCGGCGACACCACCACATCGGGACATACCACCATTTTCAGCAAAAGTCAATAAACCAAACACCTGTTTTTGCAGAAAGGTGGCACATCCAAACCTCAGAAGAGGTGAAGTCTATACTCAGATTCATTTGGTCAATTGTTGCTACATGTATTTACAAGCTAAACCTGTGCTTAATCAGCATTTTGGAAACTGCTGGAAGACTAGAGCATTTTCTTTTCCTAGTAATCATTATATTTATTGAAAGAAAGCCTGCACTCATTTTTCCTTTAATGCTTTATTGAAATGATTTTAAATGTCTCCATCGGAGAACATAGTAAGGGCAGTGAATGACAGATTAATTTGGTTTTGGATTGAAACTTTGGGCACTGCCTCCTACCCCACACTCTGCAATACTCAGTGTTAAGCACTAGTGCAATTGCTGCAAAACAGTCTGCTCTGACATAGAAATGTTACGTATTCTCGAAATTCTCTGACCAGTAGTCTTCCAGTAACAATGAAGTAGCGTAAGATATACACTTTTTTTTTTAAACCATACTATATCCACACAATAGGGTTCTAAGAGAAGAAAGCCCAACACCCAAAGGAACACTTCAACACACTTTGCACCAAAAGCTGACCATAAAGAAAAATGTTCTGGCAAGAGTTGCAATGTTAAGGTGATGTTTCTTTTCTTCTCCTGGAGACTTTATTATAAACTCCCATAGTGCAATTCCATGTTTCTAAGTGACCTGCAGAGTAAAAAAAATGATTTTGGTATCAAGCACATCGGTTTCACATGTACACAGACATTAGCTTTCAGTCTATAAGGAGTTAAGGTCAAATATCAAAAATACGTTACTGACAAAGATGGATTAAAATACATGTAGGTACAAAAGAATTTCCATGGAATTATTCTGACAGGTTTAGAAATTGAGTTATATTTCTCAACTAAACACAGTATATGATCCCACACTGAATCTTGTACAGAAGGGGAAAATGTTTTTAGAAAAGGACATTACTGGGGTGCCTGGGTGGTTCAATCAGTTGAGTTTCGACTTCGGCTCAGGTTGTGATCTCACAAGTCATGAGTTCAAGCCCCATGAACTGTGCTGACAGCACAAAATAAATAAACATAAAAAAAATTGCTTTTAAAGAAAAGGAGGGGCGCCTGGGCGGCTCAGTTGGTTAAGCATCCGACTTTGGCTCAGGTCATGATCTCACAGTTCGTGAGTTTGAGTCCCGCATTGGGCTCTGTGCTGTCAACTCAGACTTTGGAGCCTGCTTCGGATTCTGTGTCTCCCTCTGTCTCTGCCCCTTCTGTGCTCTGTATCTTTCTGTCGCCAAAATAAATAAACGTTAAAAAATAATAAAAAATAATAATAATAAAAGAAAAAAGAAAAAGACATTATTGGGTCAATTGACAAAATTGATATAAAGATGGTAGATCAGATAAAAATATCAAATTTAGAGGCATCTGGGTGGTTCAATCTGTTAAGCATCGGACTCTTGATTTCGGCTGAGGTCATGATATCATGGTTGATGAGATCGACCCCCTCGTTGGACTCTGCACTGACAGCATAGAGCCTGCTTGGGATTTTCTCTCTCCCTCTTTCAGTCCTCCCCCACTTGTGTACATGCACAAATATGCTCTCTTTCTCTCCCTCTCTTTCAAAATAAATAAACTTTAAAAAATTATGCATCTATATACCAAGAGAAAGAGAGACAAAGAGAGAGACACAGAGGAAGAGAGTTAGAGCCAACAGAGGCAGATAAAATGGTAATGCTAATGGAGCAAAATGCTAATAATTGGTAAATCTGAGTAAAAGGTGTATGTGAGGGTTCTCTGTACCATTCTTGCGACCTTCCTCTAAGCTCAAAATTATTCCCAAAGAGAAACATAAACAATAAAAGTTAGACTTCTTTTGACTAACCATACCCAAAGCAAATCTTTTTTGCCCCTGAGCAGTTGTGTGTTCTTATACTATATTGTTATGAATTTTTAATACATTTCTTTGAATTGAAACTCGAATCGCCCTCTCTCCTTTCTGATGAGGGGATGCTGAAGTCTCCATCTACGGTAGTGAAGTCCGCGGTGTCTCCTTGCAGCTCTATCTGTTTTTACCTCCTGCAGTTTGATGCTCTCTTGTTCCATGCACACGTGTTAAAGATTGCATGTCGTCTTGGAGAATTGACCCCTTTATCATTATATAACGCCTTTCTTCATCCCTGACAATTTTCCTTGCTTTGAAGTCAGCTCTGTCAGAAATTAGTACAGCTTTTCTGTACTTTTGATTAGTGCTGGCAGGATTTGTCTATCCACTTACCTTTAATCTTACCTTTAATGTATATATATCTTTATAGTTAAAGTGGGTGTCTTGTAGACAGCATATAACTAGGTCTTGGTTTTTGATCCACTCTGACCATTTCTTCTTTATGCTGCTTTATAATTTTGTTATGAAAATATTCATGCAGAAAACTTGAAATATTTGTACAATGAAGATACACATGCCGTCCCCTCCCCCCTGGATTCTCCAGTTAACAGTTTGGATTTGCTCCTCTCTGCTTACATTGCTCATCTCTTCTTGCATGCTGTCTACTTTACCCATTAGAGCTTTTAGCATATTAATCATATTTGTTTAAAAGTCCTGGTCAGATAATGCTGACACTCCCTGCCATATCTGTTTGTAATGCTTGCTCTGTCTCTTTAAATTATGCTTTATGCATCTTAATATACCCGAAATTCTTTCTTGACAGTTAGATATGATGTCCTGGGCAAAAGGAACTCCCTGAATACGCCTTTAGTGATGTGTTGGTGGGGTGTAGGGGGTGGGAGGGAATAGTTCAATAGTCCTATGGTTCCAACACAGCCTTTGGTGAGCCTGTGTCTTCGGACTGTGAACCTCACAAGTGTTTCTCAGTTTTTCTTCTCTTCCAGCTGGGACAAGACGAGCACAGCTAACTGGAGTTGGTATTTCCCTTTCTCTAGGTCAGTTGGGCTCTGATAAAACCCCAGAAGGTGAAGCTCTAGTTAATCAGTTTCCACCCAGGACAGCCCACGTTAAGAACAGCGTGCTCTGTTGTATTTAAGCATGATTCCTTTTCTCACCCTGCTGCTGGAAGCATGAAAGGAATTTTCTCCAATACCATGAGAACCTGGCAGAGCTCCTGGGGGTAAATTTCACAATACTGCGGGTGTCCTGCTATGACCGGTCCCCTGGAGGCCTTAACCGTCTGCGCCGTCTGCACCGAGGCTCCTGTAATTTGTCAATTGCAGCTGAGGTTTTCACACTCCAGTGCTGTATCCCTGGCAGCTTCCACTCGTGACTCTTTGATCTCATAAACCATAACTTCCTAGATTCGCCTGTCTGTCTCTCCAATCTTCGGGGTCAGAGGTTTGCTTTTGACCTCCCCTGTCTTATAGATCCAAGAGGAGTTCCTTTCTCAGCGTGTTCAGCTTTTTACTTGTTAGGATGAGTGGCAGTTTCTAAACTGCATGGAAACAGAAACCGGAAGCCCTAAAGTTGTCCTCTCTCTGTATCTTGTTCCTGTCCATGATCTTGTGATTTTCTCAGGAGTGATAGTAACAGAAGCGCTGTTATGGCTAGTGAGGTCCTGGCACTTTGCTAAGCCCTTCCACATACGTTAGCTCATGCAGTACTTGCAACAACCTTATGAGACAGATGCCATCATAATCCTCTCTTTATAAATGAGAAAATGAAGCACAGAGAGATTCACTTAACAATTCACCCCAGTTACTAATTGGGAGAACCAAGAGTCAACTCTGAGCTGTGTGACTCCAGAGTCGATACTCTTAATCACCACAGCATGCTGTTTTATAGCTCTTTCATATGGTCCCGTCCATTCCAAATCCATTTCCTGGTCATGTGCGCAATGTCCACACTTTCCTAGGATATGGTGTTGCTCATATCCATTTTGCCTAAGAAATGAGGGGCGCCTGGGTGGCTCAGTTGGTTAAACATCCCACTTTTGATTTTGGGTCAGGTCATGATCTCACAATTTGTGAGTTTGAGCCCCGCAATGGGCTCTGCACTGACAGTGTGAAACCTGCTTGGGATTCTCTGTCTCCCTCTCTCTCTGCCCTTTGCCCACACTCTCTCTCTCAAATATAAATAAATAAACATTAAAAAAATTAAGAGGGGCACCTGGGTGGCTTAGTTGGTTAAGCGTCCGACTTTCGCTTAGGTCATGATCTCACGGTTCGTGGGTTCGAGCCCTGCATCGGGCTCTGTGCTGACTGCCAGCTCAGAGCCTGGAGCCTGTTTCAGTCTGTGACTCCCTCTCTCTCTGACCCTCCCCTGCTTACACTGTCTCTCTCTCTCTCTCTCTCTCTTCTAGAAATAAATAAAAAACATTTAAAAAAATAAATAAAAATAAAAAAATTAAGAGATGAATCACTAATGCCAATATAATGTAAAAGAAATCTTTAAAACTGTTTCCCAAAATACCTGGATTGTTTTTTTTTAAATATTCTCTTTTTCCCTTATTTCATGAAGCAATTCTGTGGCTAGAAATAAATAGAAAGTTCTGAATGAGGCATTGTTTTATCTTGAGGTTGAAAATTTTGCCAGTTAAAAGACATGATATAATATCCATAAAGCATATGGAGAAGGAAAAGACTAAGAAGCTCAAATATATAAAATGAAAAACTTCTTTAAGCAATAAACTGTGAAAGCATATTTTCCAGCCAATAATTTATTAAAAATATTGCTTTCATTAATTTCCTTGTTATTTCTAACAATACATACATATTCTAAATATACATACATGTACAACAAATATTTTAATATCACAAGAAATGTTAACAGTGGTTATTTTTGAGAACTAGGACAGGAGTGTGGGGAAGGCAGAATTCTTTGAATTTTCAGTTTATATTTACTGTATTGTTTGAAATTTTTACTATAAGCATGTATTACTATTATAATCTTTAAGCTGATCTAAAAAGTACATTACCCAGGAGTTGGGAAAGATGCCTAAAGTACACAAACAATAAAGACTGAACAAAAATCATAAATGTGTTTTCTGCTGTTTGATTATCAAGAAGAAGACTTTATGGAAGGGATTCATCTCAAGACCTGGCCCTACTGCAAAATGGGCACTTATTTTTTGGACACTCCTGGGCTTACAGGCAGTAATTAGCCTACAAAGATGGCTGGTCCCTAGGAATACACCTCTTGGTCCTTGTAGACAGAGCACAGTGGATTGAGGGCACTCGGAGCAATGCAGTTTATCGCCAATTCAGTAATGAACAATAAATACTGAACGTCCACTGCTTCCAAAGCACTTTATACATGTGGGAGGTAATGAGGAAATAAAAGATCTGCTTCCATCAAGAAGCCAACAGTCTTCAGTGGTGGTGGAAGAAAACACACAGGAAATGAAATTATATTTAAAAAAAAAACATACCAGTGAGTCATCTTGAAAACCAGATTTCAGTTCATAACATGCATAAATGGGCCTCGGGGGTCTATGATCTCCTGTTCTAGAGATCTGTTTTTCTCATAATTAAGTTTAACATCTAGATATCGGTGTGTGTGTGTGAGTGTGTGCACACGTGTGGATACATGAGTGTACATCTGTGTGTTATTTCTGGAGTTGTTACTTTTTTTCCTGTTGTTTTGTTTTACGTTCTAAAACTTGCTATCTCCAAACTCATATTTAAAAAAAAGCACATGCCTCATCTTACTTCAAATAGTTCTTCAGTAACACAGGTATGGTTTTAGAAAAGCTATGTCTCTAAATCTCATTATAGCAAATACCTTCAAAAGAAAACTCAATATAGTAAACATTTCCCAATAGTGGGTTGTTATGTTACTGGAATAACACTTCGCTAAAACCCTGATGTGACCAAAGAATTCCAGCAGCTCCTAAAGTAATTGTTATGATAAGGATACATTTCTTACCAGCCAATAGTTTGCCTCTAAAACCTGAGTAAGTGGCTCCTGGGTGGCTCAGCCAGTTGAGCATCTGACTTCGGCTCAGGTCATGATCTCACGGTTCGTGGATTCGAGCCCTGCGTCAGGCTCTGTGCTGACAGCTCAGAGCCTGGAGCCTGTCTTCGGATTCTGTGTCTCCTTCTTTCTCTGACCCTCCCCTGCTCATGTGCTCTCTCTCTCTCTCCCAAAAATAAATAAAACATTTAAAAAAAATTTTTTTTAAACCTGAATAAATCCTGAGCCCTGTGCGGTCCAGTCTATTCAGAAATTCACATTAAAAAATGCACAGTACAGCAACCCAACTAGATAAAAAGAAATTTTTATTTATTAAAGTAATTTTTTAAGTTTCTTTATTTGTTTCTGAGAGAGAGACAGCATGAGCAGGGGAGAGCAGAAAGAAAGGGAGAGAGAGAGAGAATCCGAAACAGGCTCTGCACTGTCAGTGCAGAGTCCGACCTGGGGCTTGAACTCATGAAACCATGAGGTCATGACCTGAGCTGAAACTAAGAGTCAGACGCTTAAGGGACTGAGTCACCCAGGTGCCCCATAAAAATAAATTTTAATTTTCACTTGTGTTTCTTAAAGCAATCCTAGTTCAAAACCCAGTGCACCAAGTTTCAAAATTCCCTTTCCTAGCTGACGGCCCTGAGCTGACCCCCAATCTCTCCTTCCACAAAGCCCTAAAATGTCCCAGACGCCCAGCTGCCCCATTTATCTGACTCTCCCCCTCTCGGCTTTTATTGCGTTGACCAATTGGGCCTCCTGACTGCTTTTTTAATTTCCTTTTCCTTTTGCCTGGTACAGTAAAGAGTCCTGGGCGGGAAGGGCAAAGAACTCTCCTGCCTTTCTCCTTCTCCAGCCCAGCGGAGAAGGGATAAACGTTCTCTGAATTCTGCGGGATAAACGTTCCAGGATTCAGATGGTAGGGGCAGAAGCAGCAGAGATGCAAAGCAGGCAAAGGTCCTATTTCGTTAGTGAGAAAGGGACCAAGAAAAGTAACATTTAGGACACAAGCATTCATATAATCTCCTCAGCACTGAATCAAAGAACAGCTGATTAATTTGTGAATAGCATTTCTTAAATGCTAAAAAAGAATAATGATTAGTATTTATTTGGGGTTTACTTTTGCACCAAGTGCTAATCTAATCTCTTAAAATGCATAATCCCAGTTATTTATCCCCAAAACCTAGACTGTAGGTAGCCTTAATTTCCCCTATTTTGTAGAGGAGGAAACGAAGGCACAGAGAGGTTAAGTAGCTTGCCTGAAGTCACACAGCTTCACACAGTAAGGAGTAGCTTTAGATTGAGACCCACAGCATTTGACTCCAAAGGCTAGACTTTTAACCACAATGTAAGTAAAGTACTCCCCAAGCACTCCGTATCAGTTTGGTCCAATTTGCATGTTTAGACCTACTTTGTTCTTTGACGGGATGTCCAAAGATGCCTTTTTTGGTGATTTCCATGCTGTGACTGTTACTTCCTTTGCAGAGCTGCTGGTGGCATTTTTGTTTGTGGCTCCCCTTTTAAACTTGACACCTAGAGACACATGCAGTAACCATATCAGTATAAGAAACTAAAAAAAAACAACAACAAAAAAATGACTCCACACACAGTTTTAGATCCTTCCCTTCTAGAGTGCTTTGCTCCCAGGGGCACTTGGGTGTTTCAGTCAGTTAAGCGTCTGGCTCAAGTCATGATCTTGTGGTTCATGAGTTTGACCCTGCATCAGGCTCTGTGCTGACAGTTTGGAGCCTGGAGACTGCTTTGGATTCTGTGACTCCCTCTCTCTGCCCCTCCCCTGCTCTCTCTCTCTCTCAAAAATGATTAAACACATTTAAAAATTTCTTTAAAAAATTAGAGTGCTTTGTTCCCAATGCTAAAGGGTCTGAGAAATAAGACTTTGCTGATTTTTATAATGAAGAGAAATTAAGTCATGAATGGTTCTAGTTAGTTTTTTCTTTGTTCAACTGGACAGAGAAATCTTACTGCTATAACAACTTTGGCCTTACTTTGTATGTTTACCTCCTAGTTTTACTTAAATTGCTCAAGCAGGTGGAAGTAAGTAGACTTACCCTGTTTGCGGGCATATTCTGCTGCTTTGGGCGCTGTTAACATGGCAAAGGGGTGCAAGGAGAGGCGGAAAGCTGGGACTCGGGGAACCTAAAAGGGAAACAGGCCTATTTTTAGTTTTCAAATTAAAGAAATTAAAAAAAAATTTACTGTTTATTCATTAGAGAGAGAGAGCACAAACAGGTGAGGGGCAGAGAGAGAGAAAGGGAGATATAGAATGTGAAGCAGTCTCCAGGCTCCGAGCTGTCAGTGCAGAGCCCGACACTGGGCTCAAACCCATGAGTCCCGAGATCATGACCTGAGCCTAAGTTAGACGCATAACTGACTGAGCCACCTAGATGCTCCTTAAAAAATGTTTTTTGATGTTTATTTATTTTTGAGAGAGAAAGAGACAGAGTGCCAGCTGGTGAGGGGCAGAGAGACATACACAGAATCTGAGACTCGGGCTCTGAGCTGTCAGCACAGAGCCCAAAGTGGGGCTTGAACCCACAAACCGTGAGATCATGGCCTGAGCCGATGTCCAGCGCTTAAGCAGCTGAGCCACCCAGGCTCCCAAATAGTCCTATATAAAAACACACTTAGCGCTGTTACCACTGCGAGTTATAGCACTTGGTCTGCTGAAGCAGCCGTGTGCCCCTTACACAGCACGGATGCCCGCTGGTGGCACTCGTGCATCGCATGGTATGTGGGTTCACATGCTGCCTTTTTTCTCTCACTTGGTCCCTTTGCTCAGAATGTCGTTCACACGCTGATGCTCCTCGCATCGCTGCCTTCTACCTGGGATAAGCAGTTCCTCCTTTTCTGCCTACAGGCTCCGACTTTTCCATTGAGATAGAGCTCAAGTATCACCTTTTCTGAGAAACTTGTCCAGAGGTCTCCCCACCTCCCCTCTCCTATGCTGGCACCCCACACCCCCCTTACCCCGAGGCAGAATCACTGACTCACTCATCTGCGAACTCAAAACATACACTCACGTAGAAGATCCGCAGTGTGTTCTGTATATTTGTAGTTAGTTATAACCCACTGTCTGCTGTGCTACGCGGGGAGTTTCTTCAAGGTTAGGACTGGCTCCTCATGCATTCATTCCTTCAACAAGTTTTCACTGAGCACCTACTACGGGCCAGGCCCTCTTTTAGGAGCTGTTGTTACTATGACAGACCAGGTTCCCGCCCTTCTGGAGCTGAGCGAGGAATCACAAACAATAAATGATTAGACAACCAATGTAATCATACCTTGTGGTGAGTTTAATAAATGAAACAGGATGATGTACTAGCAAGTGACTGGACAGCCACCACTTCAGAGTGGCCAGAGAAAGCCTCTAGAAGGAAGCAGTGTTTCAGCTGAGATTTCTAGAATGAGCGCTGAGGGCCACAGGAAGAGCTGGAGAGGAGTACTCCGGGCAAAGGGAAAGAGAAGGTCCGCTTGGAATAACCTGTGTTTCCAGACACAGAAAGGAAGCCAGTGGGGCTAGAGCATAGCGAGGAAGGGGACATTGTAGATGGGGGTGAGGAGGGAGGCAGGAGCCGGATGCCCTGGGTCCTTGTTGGCCATGGTGTGGAGCTTATGTTATCCATTCCAGGAATCAATGGAAGCCACTGACATATTTTTAAGCAGTAGTGTGACAAGGTCTGGTTTAGCTCTGCTGCTGCGTGGAGAAGGGGTCGGAGTGTGGGAGCAGGGAGCCCAGTTAGCTACTTTAACCTCTTCTCTCTGGTGCCTCAGAGAGGAGGCCCTCAATTGTCATTGACTGGTTGAATGACGACCATTCCAGTCAAGCAGTAGTGGTTAACAGCGCACACTTTAGTGTCAAACTGGCTGCCTGTGAAGGCTGCTGCACCATCTACAAGCTATGTGACCTTGGCCATGATACCTAACCCCTCCGTGCCTGTTTCTTCACATGGTAATAGTAATACCGGCAATGACCTTGCAGGGTTGTGGTAGTGATCCAAAAGTTAGCATATGTAAAGGACTTAAAATAGTGCTTGGCACCTAGTACAATATATTGGCTTTCAAATTAACGGTAACAATAATTATTATTTATGTTTGTTATCGCCATAGTAGTCATCATCTTCCTCCCTGACTCATCTCTCTCTATTGTATTGAATTACCCAGGGCAACAATTTGGCCACCATTTCCCTCATAGGATCCTGCCTGGAAATAACAAATCAAATAACTAATAACAAATAACTAATCAGAGCCAGCACACCTGAAGTAATTCATATCCCTCAGCAAGACCAACAATTCTCTGCTTTCTCACTGAGAGAGATTCAGACATTACATTGACAGAGTTTTTGTTTCTAAGGAGCAAGATACGATTATACAATTCTCTTTATGTATTCATTTCAACAAATATGCCATCTCATCAATAGGACACTCTTACATGATGTATAGCTGAGGCAAATACTGAAAGACAAGGATAATAAAACAAATACCCATTTTTAGATTTCCAAGTCGGTGGAAAATTTCTACCCTATCATCCAAACTCTTAATGATCAAGTTCTCACATCACTGGTATTCCTTTGAAGTAAGTAGAAATCTTCATTTCCACAGAATTTGAGTTTAAGATAATTGTGTGGTTTGTACATAGGTGGGACTTGAGGGGGGTATTTTTTATTTATTTTATTTTATTTTTATTTTGAGAGAGAGAAGAGGAGACAGAGTGCACATGCATGAGGGACAGAGAGAGGGAGAGAGAATTCCAAACAGGTTCTGCACTGTCAGCAAGGAGCCAAATGGAGGGTTGAAACTCATGGCTGTGAAATCATGACCTGAACCAAAATCAAGAGTTGGACGCTTAACAGACTGGGGTGCCCAGGCACCCTGGAGGGTGTAGTTTCTGTAAAGAAAGGTACTGTATTTATATATTATTTTGCAATTTCCAACAAGAATAACTGAGCAGAAACCAGGAGGAGCCTGTGTTCCTGACAACCCTGTGGCTCTGTGGTGCCGGCCTGATCTGCCCACCTCCACGCTCCTGCACATGAGAAACTGACTTCTGGTTTTCACCATTACTATAGGGTTTTGGTTATTATCATACAGAAAAGATGGATAAAACAATAAATGAGGTTCTGTTCTCTTTGTTGACAGAACAGTTTATAGCCACCTAAGCAGGAGCCCTTCTAAATTTGACCTCAGCTTTCGCAGGGCCTGGTTGACTCAGTCGGTTAATCTTCTGATTCTTGATTTTGGCTCAGGTCATGATCTCATGGTTGTGAGATCGAGCCCCAAGTTCGGCTCTGTGCTGACAGTGTGGACCCTGCTTGGGATTCTCTCTCCTCTTCTCTCTCTGCCCCTCTCCCACTCGCATGCACTGTCTCTTGTTCCCTCTCAATAAACAAACAAACAAACAAACAAACAAACAAATACTTTTACTGCACACAAATAGACGTATCACAGAAACCAAACAAATGTCTAAACTGGAAGACTATATAAATAAACCGTGGCACACGTCTATAGTGGAATACTATATGCAGTGAAAATAACTATGTGTAAGAGCAGGGATGAATTTGTGCAACATAGTGTTGAATGAAGAAAGGAAGAAAGCATTTGCTTCATTTATGAAGACTGCTTTTTAGATTACTTATATCAAATTCAAAGAACTTGCAAAAGTAAACAATATATCGATTAGACATGTATATGTGGGAAAACCAGAAAGAAAGAAAAGAATATGATAAACTCACAATTCAAGACAGTGGAAACCTGGAGTAACAGGAAGGGGAGGGGCTGGAGAGGATGCGGGCAGAGCTCCCAAACTGTTCAATTTCATCCACTTGGTGGATCTGTTGTTTTTGGCCTTTATACTTTCAACATTTATAGGAAGAATTCATTCGGACATCATGGATATTGAAAGCATGATTTTCAATCTCCCATCATCAAGATCTGCCAATATTGAACTTTTGTATAAATCCAGTAGGTCCCTCTCTTTATCATGAAAATGTACTTGTGTTTGTATAATTCAGGCTGGGTCAGCATCCTTCAAGAAGTGAAGACACTTGGCGGATTACTGTGGTGAATGCCTGGAGGTTGGGACTGCAAAAGGGTCTGAGGGTGGAAGATCTGTTGCAGAGAGACCAGGCTGCTGTTAATGGACTCCTGGGGACAGGGAGGAAGGAGGCCGGTCATCCTGAGGGGGTGGAAGGCCCCCCCATACTGTGCCAGCATCATGCACCTGATATGAATGCTCAGAATGACCTAGCGGGGTTGGGTAAGTGTAATCATACGTATTTACCATAGGGAAATTGGGAATCAGAGAAGTTAACACCTTTTTCAAGGCCACCAAGCTGGTAAGTGGCAGAGCTGGGACTGGACACCAGTCTATCTCTGAAGAGCAGGCTTTGAACTTTGGATGCCGGTAAGTGATGGCGGGTCATACTCTGGAGTGTGGCTACAGGAAGAGAAAAGGAAAGTAGAGGTTCTGACGTTCCCTACCACCTCTCCTGGTCTTTCTCCTCTCTCAGTTGCACTGATTTTTACTCTCTCTGCCTCTTTTTCCTTTTCTCCTCTTTCTCTGAGAAATGGAACTGAGGAGTATTTTTATTGCTGGCTTGCTTTGTTGAAGGCAGATTTATGCTCCTTTTTCTTTAGTTTAAAACTGAGTTAGCTATTTTATATTTATCTAAATCTAATTGTAAATAACTGTCATTTGTGTGAGACCTTTACTTGATTTTGTTTTTTATAGGTCCAAGGCCCTCAGCAGAAGAATGGCTCCCTGTCATTAAATAACAGCTCCTTATCAAGAATAGGACCTGAGGCTAATACAACAGAACAATACTGAGCCTATCATGCCTTTCTGTCACCAGGTGGCAGCAGATACTCCTGAAGAAAACTGTCAAGCCTTTGAACAACCCACATTATATAGTGTGGCCTATTCTAGTGGCCAGAAATTTACATACTCTGATTAGTATTCAACAGGGCTTTAAGCTCTTGCTTGGGGAGGATTTTAGCTGTTGTCTAGGAGATATTTTATCCAAAGAAATCAAAGTTTATTCAGATAGAGGCACCTGTGTGGCCCAGTGGTTAATCGTCCCACTCTTGATTTTGACTCAGGTCAAGATCTCCCAGTTATGAGATGGAGCCCCGTGTGGAGTCTGCACTGAGTGAGGAACCTGTTTATGATTTTCTCTCTCTCTCTCTTTTTCTCTCTCTCTGCCCCTCCTTGGCTTGCCAGTGTGCACAGGCACTCTCTCTCAAAATAAATAAATAAGTATTAAAAAAACCAAACAAGTTTATTCAGATATATGCAGCAATTTCATAAGAATCTGTCAATGACTTCTTTTGAACAACCCCATCTCCTAGTTAAAACATTTTTTTAAATTATGTTAAACCTTGAAGAACTGTTTTATTTTTAATGTTTTTATTTAGTTTTGAGAGAGAGGAGCAGAGTGTGAGTGGGGGAGGGGCAGAGAGAGAGAGGGAGACACAGAATTGGAAGCAGGCCCCATGCTCTGAGCTGTCAGCACAGAGCCCGACATGAGCTCCAACTCCCTAACCATGAGATCATGACCTGATCACGAACCATGAGATCATGCTTATCCAACTGAGCCACCCAGGTGCCCCTGAAAGACTGTTTTAAAATAGCTCTTCCAATTTAATCTTTGAAATGCTACATCTCCATTGAGAGGTTCTACTAATTTGTTATTTGAGATGTGTTGGGGGTCCCTGAGTTGAGCTGATATATAGTAGCCACATTAGTAAGGCCTGGGAGGAGGGGTGTTCTTACAGTAGGGAGGAGCTTGTGAAGTCCACAAGGGTAGACAATCCTCAGACTCTCATTGTAGCTCAGATGGTGTCATAACCATTGTGATAATTTGGTGTCTAAAATAGGCAAAGTTTATATCATGTTAACAATATATATGGATGCTTGATGAGCTTTTTAATTTTTGAATATTTAGAGCAGTGGCTCTCAACTAGCTGTGATTTTGCTTCTTAAGTGACATTTGGCAAAGCCAAGAGACATTTTTGGTTATCACATTGGGGGCAAACTATTGGCATCTAAAGGGCAGAGGCCATCGATGCTGCTAGACATCAACAGTGCACAGAACAGACCACAAGTCCACCCCTGCACTCACGACAAAGAATTATCTGGTCTGAAATGTTGAGAAACCTTGATTTATAGGAACAAAAGGAAATCGGATACCCAAACCCCAAGTACCAGAACCTTAACTATAGTTACTATTTTGGGGTTACCGTGTGCCCAGCACTAAGGGCTTTACTAATTCATCTCATTCCCCACAACAATCCCATCTTCCTGGCCCAGTTTTTACGATGAAATTGAGGCTGAAGGAACCAGATGACTTGCCCAAGATCACTCTGCCCAGAGCTGGTGGAGCATGGGTTCAAACCCAGGCAGTCTAGCTTTAGAGTCCTCAGGCTTAACCCTCACACAAGCTGCTTTTCCTATGCAAACCAGTAAATGATCGGACAGTCATATCCTGTAACAATAAACAAATGCAGGCCTTTGAAGGAAAGTCCCCTCCATGATAATATTATCTGTTTCCCTTCCACGTTGGTCATTATGCAATCCACGTGCACATCTTGGCTTTTTACTATTGGTCACCCATTGTGAGGACAAGGATTGTGTATAACTGAACAGAGAAGGTGCTCAATAGAGTCCCTTGACTGAATAACTGAAAGACTGGATGGATAGATAGAAATTGGCCAGCCCTCCTCTAAACAGCATGACTTCCTGTTCTGGCCCTTTGAAATGAGCCTGGCCTGAGCTACTAAGGCACCCATGTTTTCTTAATTGATAACCCAGCCCAAACTAGAAAGGTTCACAGGGCCATCCCCTCCAGGATGTGATTTTCCATATTTGTCCTTTGGCTACATGAGTGAGAACAACCAATGAGTGCCTGATGTCTGCCCGAGCTGTCCCCAGGCACCGGAAGATGAGGAAAAACACAATGGCTAAAAGGAAAGGGTTGAGCTGAGATATTATGTGTATGTGCTGGGGATGTTGGGGAAAAGGGGAAAGAAGGCAGCCTGAAAGGGAGAACGCTGCAGAAAAAAACAACAAAAAACAAAAAAAAACCCCAGCAGGAATGAAGCATATGGTTTGCTAGGCTCTCTAAGGAACCAAAAGTGTTGGGCTTTCTTTAAAAACCAAAAAAAGGCATGGGGCACCTGGGTGACTTAGTCGGTTTAAGCGTCCGACTTTCGCTTAGGTCATGATCTCGCGGTTCGTGGGTTCGAGCCCCACGTCGGGCTCTGTGCTGACTGCCAGCTCAGAGCTTGGAGCCTGTTTCAGTCTGTGACTCCCTCTCTCTCTGACCCTCCCCTGTTCACGCTCTCTCTCTCTCTCTCTCTCCTAGAAATAAATAAAACATTAAAAAAAAAACACAAAAAAACAAGAAAGGCTTGATCTCTGAGGAAAACTGAGGATAAAGTCTGGGGCGGCTTTGTCTCAACCTGGTAGAATGTCAGGTCCAGTACAAGATACAGAATCCATGAGAAAATAATCTTGCCTGATTTGATCACCATTATATCCCTTGCACCTACAACTCTATTGAATGACTCAATGAATCAAGCAAGCAAGCAGTGTAGTTGAAATTAAGGTGATCAAAGAAAACGTGCTGATTTCCTCTGTGATCAAGGGAACTTGAGTCTCAGAACTAGAGCCAGGTTACATATGGATTAAGGTGATCGGACGGTTGGATTCAAAGTTACAACACTTCTTAGTAAATGCTTGATTTTTTAAAAATTTTATTGCTTGACCGTTAAACTGGACGTGATGGGCTCTTGATCTGCTGTATGGTCTGCAGCTAAAAGAACAGGGGAAGCAGGCTTTTCTGTGGCCGTAGCCCTGCCCCTGTCCTGGCCTCCCTGCCAAGTCCTGGTGGGGGCATCCGAAGTGATGGTGTGAGCCGAGGGCTAGGTATGTGGGTGTGGGTTATGTCTGCTCCCTCTCTCTCACTCGCAGTGCACAACCCTCATGTCCCATAGCCCTTTCTTCATCCATCTTGGGGTGTCTAAAGGCAAACGGGTAGGTAGCTCACATCCAAATAGCACTTCATATTTAATGTTTACTAAATGTCCATACATCCATAAGTAGCAAAAATTGAATTGGCTGTAAAGATCATTGAGAATTCCAAAAAAAAAATTTTTTTTAAATATTTTTATTTATTTCTAGGAGAGAGAGAGAGACAGCATGAACAGGGGAGGGTCAGAGAGAGGGAGATACAGACTCTGAAACAGGCTCCAGGCTCTGAGCTGGCAGTCAGCACAGAGCCTGATGTGGGGCTCGAACCCACGAGCCGTGAGATCATGACCTAAGCGAAAGTCAGATGCTTAACCGACTAAGCCACACAGGCGCCCCCCAAAAATTTTTTTAGATCAGTAAATGCAAGGCCAAACAGCTATCTTTAAAATAGCAACCTTTAATATTAGTAAACCTTAAGCATTTAGAAAGAGTGATTGAAAAATAAAATAAATATGAATTAATATCAAAATGCACATAATAAATATAAAATATGTAGAGGCAAGGACTGAGGGCTCTGTAGAAGAGGCATCAGAACTCAGGTCACTGGATTTCTGATAATTGCCAAGTCTACTGCTGTGACTGAAAGGACTCTCGTGGGAAGGAGAAGTGTGACGGCAGCAAACTACAGAACATCAAGAAAACGAACCTTGCAGATCTTGCACGAGTTCTGGATGTCCTGGTACATCATGCAAGGGCCCTTGGGCTTGCCAAACGCCCCTTACAACGTGTGTAAATGAGAGATTCTGTTCACCAGAAACAGAGGCAGAATCTAGACTCAAAGCCTGGTGACCTATTTGCTGCCTCTGCTTAGCCTGATGCAAAACACATTTGTTATGAACACAGCCCTCACGTAAGGGAAGCGTTTTACAAACTTTTATGAGCCACGTAGGCCACCTCTGGTTTTGTATATTTTGATTAAAGACTGTTATCTCATGACTGATGGGTGTGGGGGGGGAGGGGGGAGATGGGCATGGAGGAGGGCACTTGTGGGGATGAGCACTGGATGTTATATGGAAACCAACTTGACAATAAACTGTTTGTACAAAAAATAAAAATAAAAAATAAAGACTGTTATCTCATGCAGCTGAAGTTATTAAAAATTCGTTATAAATGTGTAAAATAAAGAAATCCTCTCTAAAATTTCCTCTTATTGATAGTCTCAGGTCACCCCTACCTTGGTGGCCCCAGAGTTGGTAGAAGAATCAGCTCCATACATTTTAAAGACTTCCTCAACTGGGATGCTGTTCTGTTAAAAAAAAAACAAAAAAAAAACAGAACCAACAAATGTATTATCATGGCTTTTCTCTTAGTACAAAAGAAAGCAGCTGTAGTGCAAGTATCCGGCATCATGCCTGGATAGTGTGGGCACTAAATAAGCAACTTTTGAATAAGTGGATAAATCAGAGTCACCAGTATATGATTATTTATGTCTTTCATTCTGTCTTTTTGCCTTTTAAATAAAGGTTTTCACAATACCATATAGGCATAAAAGACTTTTTACTCTATCTTTAAAACAGCAACATTTAATATTAGTAAACCTTAAGCATTTAGAAAGAGTGGTTGAAAAATAAAATAAATATGAATTAATATCAAAATGCACATAACAAATATAAAATATATGCAAATAGTGGTCTTTTCCTTACCATTAAAATGCCAGCGTAAGATGATAAAATCATTGCTTCTCTTTCCTTCCGGTTTGGATATGTGGATCTGCCATGAAATGGCATTTTCCTAACGGGGAATAGGAATAAATAACAATGGAAGGTTTATTTTTGTTCTTTTTGAAACCTATTAAGTTTATAATAATAATCCATAAGTAATCTTCAATGGCCATGTGCTATGCACTTATTTACAAAATTAATGTGGTGAATCTGCTATCAGTAAAGTACGCACTTTGAATTCTGAATCTTCCAACAGTGGTGATGAACTTGCCTTCATCAGTGTGTATTTTCACAGCCAGCAACCATTGGCCACTATGGCGGACACTTATGATTTTGCCAACCAGTATCCTCTTCCCCTTCTTGATGGGCAGAACTGCTTTGCCCACTGTAAGTTCATGTGCTTCTAGGGAAGCCAAGAACACCCCTAGACTTCCAAGGGTGGAAAACACTGTGGACTAAGCTAGTCAGCGAATTCCATTCCTCCCAACCCCCACCTCCAGACAAGTCAAGGGTTGAGGCACAACTGAGACACAATCCTGTGATTTTTAAAAAATCTATTCTTTGGACTGGATGTTGCAATTAAATGGGCTGAAATTAAGAATAATGTCCACTCAGGGGGAATAGTCCAGAAGTAAATCTTGACAACACAATTTGAGTTTTGAATTAAGCCATGCCTAACACAGCTCGACTTAGGGACTTTCCAAGTATGGAGTTAATAAATTCCTACTTCCCTCATTTTTTGGGGGGTAGGGCTTAAATCTGGATTTTCTGCTTATTACAACTAAACCCTAATTGATATAGCCATCCAGGACAAGGTGTGTGTTCTAAGGCAATGGAACAGAAAAAATAACTGACTTCTGGAATAAGCTATTCAATCCTGTCTTCATTATTTCCTTATTTTTAACCAACTGAGTGAGTCTGCCTAGCAAACATGGCAGCAAATACCAATAATCCTGGAAAGAATTTGCACAGCTGCATTCAAGCAGCTCAGCTCAGGAATATATTTAGCTAAATGCTTAAGAAATTGTGTTTCAGAGTCCTTAGAATAAGCCTTTACCCACAGAATTGACTGTTTTAAAAATCATGGCATGTGTACAGTAAAGTATGGTCTTTATTTCTAAGACAGAACATTATGTGGGAGAAGAATTTTCATCTGACAGAAACCAATAGGCAGAGATACAAAATATGTAAACATGCATATGAGTTCCCCAAGTTGACAACTATGGGGTTTCTTCAGGTTTCTAGCTGGAAAGAGATGAATACTCACCCTGCAGTGTTTTCAATGTATTTTTTAAATGTTCGTTTTTGAGAGAGAAAGCGTGCACATGTAAGCATGTGTGAGTGGGGAAGGAGCAAGTAAGAGGGGGAACAGAGGATCTAAAGCAGGCTCCCTACTGACAGCAGTGAGCGCAGTGGAGGCTCGAACCCATGAACTGTGAGATGATGACATGAGTCAAAATTGGACCCTCAACTGCCTGAATCACCCATGCTCCCCAAATTGCAGTGTTTTCAAATCAGAGTGCCTCATGGTGGAAGATGCCAGATAGAAGCTTTCTCTACCACTACTTATAGTCATACATTTAAAGAAAAGGAAAGAAAGAAAAAGAAACTGTTTCCACTTACACTTTCTCCCACTCCAGCCAAGTGAAGTCTTCTGAGTGATCAAGCCATTGCAAAGCAACATTGATGGCCAAGTCATAGTGTGCCTGGGAGAGGGAAACAGACAGCAAAGGGTCAGACTTAGACATTGGCCATAGCACTCCCTGGACCCAATGACAATGGAATTGCTAAGCCTATTCTACTATATTGGCACATCCACAAAGGTGAGGATCATCAGCTATGTCCAGAAACCTGATGCTCAGACAGAAATATTTAGGGGTCTTCAGTCAGTATGTTTACCTCTTACTAGAACCATTTTTGGTTTTTGCTTCATGGTGACAGGAAAAGAAAAGTTGGATTCTTGGAAAGAAGCTGGGAATCAGGGAATCTGGGTTCAAATCTAGGTATTGCCAACAACTCATGGTTTATCTCCAGGTAAGCAATTGATGTTCTCAGCATCTCAGTGTCCTCAAATTTTAAAATAAAAAAAAGTGAAGGTGGGGGAAGAGGGCCTCTGAGAACCATTTTGAATTCTGTGAGCAGAACGTCAGAAATGTGCTCCCAGGGGCACCAGGAAAGAGGTGTATCCACCTGGGGTGTCAGGGAGCTCCTGAGAGGCTTCAGAGAGGAGGCCCTGCTAGAGCTGGGGCTTGAAATATGAGGAGAATTTCTGCAGGTGGAGAAGGACATTGAGGGTGAAGATGCCAGCATGAGCAAAGGACTGGAGGTAGACCCCGATGACTGGCTTGCTAAGAGTCTAGTACGCAGTGAAAAGCTGAGGACCAGCTCATATGTTCATCCCTATCCTACTGACCATCTTTTCCTGGTAATTTCTAAGCACATTCACCTTGTGCCTGTCACAATATTCCTTCTCTCCTCTCTACCCTCACCTCCAGAAAAGGGAAGGTTGGTTTTGCTTGGGAGGTTTTAGATGGGTTCTAAGGTTCTAACCTTTTCTAAACAATATACAGTTGACCCTTGAACACCCAGGGGTTAGACCCCTGCAGTCCAAAATCTGTGTATTTTCTGAATAGACTGCTATTGACTGGAAGCCTTCCCAATGGCATAAACTGTCCAGCACCATGTTGTATATACTATATATTGCATTCTTATAATGAAGTATGCTAGAGAAAAGGTGACTAAGAAAATCATAAGAGAAAATACATTTACAGTATTATACTGTATTTATAAAAAAATTCTGTGCATATGTGGACCCACACAGTTCAAATCTGTATGTTCAAGGATCAACTGTACTTATTTCTTCCAGGGACTAAGCAAAACGAGAAAGTGAGCAACAAAAAGAACAGTGATCGGTGGTTGAAAAGTAATCAAAAGGTTGGCACAGGCCCAGTGGTGGGGGTGGCCTGTTTGCTCATTACAAATACAAATTCCCAGCCCTGCCCACCCCCCACTTCCGGAATCAAAAGAGCCTGGCAAAGGACCTCATTAAAGTTTGAAAGCACTTATCTGATCGATTTAATTTGTCCATTTAACATGTGCACAGAGATGTACTTTAGAACACCAGGCCTAATTGCTTATTCAGCGCTAGGGAAGTCAGGGAGGGACAGAGGGAGGGGCAGGGACAGATCTTCTCTTCCTTAATAGTGCAAACAGGTAAGCATAAAAAAGCTGAAGATTTACTAATTTCTTGTGAATTAGATCTTTACATAATTTCCGAGAAGGAACTTTCATTACAGAACATGAATCTGAACTTCAGCATGAACCATGATGAAGGATTTTGATTATTCCATTCTTTGGTTTTCTCCATGAATGCAAATGGAAAAAAAATTATATTAGAGAACTGCATAACTCATTTTGTCAAAAAAATGTTGAACATCATGTATGTAACATTTAACTTTGCATTCATTCTACTTTTTAACCTTTTCTAGGAGAGAAATAGCAAAGAATCTTATGATTTGGAGTTTGTCATTATTTTTGCTTTCAGTGTAAGGAGTTGAACACTGTGTGGAGTACCCTAGGATGAGGACATTATGGGAGGATCAAGATTAGCCTTGTTTAGGATGTACATTAGGTGCTTGTTCTGTCCCCTGAACACAGAAAACACAAATGTGACTTGCGTCGACATGCCTTTCTTTACCATATCATCTAGAAAGGTGAGTTGCCTTCTTCCTTTTGGGTCAAATTCATTTTCTCGAAGTCTGATGCCAACATAATCTCCCCTTAAAAGCAAGAGAGCAGCATTGAACCATTGGGAAGGAGAGGGGAGCTCAGTCTACAGAAGCGCACTCTTTCCAGGTACCCCCCCTCCACCAAACACAAGAGAAGTCACTGGTGGCTCTGGTAGCTCAGCTAATATCCACTTTGAGTTAAAAGGCAACTCTGCAATGGTGTAGGTTTAAAATGTCCAACCACTATGAACTTACCTCACATTTATCTAAAAATGAAACTAACATAGTCAGAAACAGCATTGATGGGAAAGCGGGGGCGGGGGTGGGGGGTTGCGTGACAAATTCCCACACGCAGAAAAGGTTTTACAAAACCAAAAGGATTGAGATCCACTGTTTAAAACAAAGATTCCCTTGCTGCCCATGTTTGGCCCCAGCAGAATGTCCACAGTTGAAAATCCCAGCTCTGTGATATTCAGAACGGATGTATTCCCTCGCCCTAAGGCCTTTTATCCTCCATTAGAATGACAATACCCAGAGAAGGAGTTATACAGAAAAGCTAACCGGAAATTCCACTTTTAGTGGGACCTGTGGGATCCTTCCTTAGTGGTGATTTTAATAAGGCATCTTGGCAGGAGGAGACAAAGTGGGCCACCCCCTGGTCGATGAGCAAGAGGGACCTGATAAAGGAAAAAGGATTCTGGCTCCCTGGGGCCCATCTGCATATGTTTATGTAAGGCCAGTTCTGTTTTCAAGGTCCTTACCGAGTACTATGGGCAAGTTACCATGGGGGGGTGGGGGGCGGGGGTGGTAAGTTTGTGTCTGGTTTCTTTCTTTTTTAATTTTAAAAAATTTTTTAATGCTTTATTTATTTTTGAGGGGGGAGGAAGGGCAGAGATGGCGGTGGGGGTGTGTGTGACACAGAATCTGAAGCAAACTCCAGGCTCTGAGCTGACAGCTCAGAGCCCTAAGCAGGGCTCAAACTCACAAACCATGAGATCATGACCTGAACCAAAGTTGGATGTTTAACTGACAGTACCACCCAGGTAACCCTCTTTTTTCTGTCTGGTTTCTAAAAGCTCTTCTGAGTCACTAAAGTTAAGATTTTTAAAAATTTTCAAATTTTTGCTTTCTAATTCCAAGGTAGTTTATTTAAAGTAGCCTAAATGTATTCTTTGGATATAAAATTGTATCAGTTTTGAAATTCCAGCTCTATATGGAGGAATTGACATTTCTGATAATAGGCTTTTTCTTTATTATGTTGGCCTCCAAGCCCATGCATGTAATTATGTGTAAAGTCCTACATATTTTATTCCAGTATTTCTTAAGGACTTGTTACAAAAAAAATTACCTTAGTAGGGAGAATAAGGACATTTGATGAAGACTGTGATAAGCCCTTTGATAAAAAGGATATTAATGTTGTGCCCATAATATATATGAAATAGAACAGCCTTTTCTCCTCTTTTCATATGGTCTATGATTTTTTTCACCAACCTCTTAACAAAGTACCAAATCATAGGGAAGCTACCATAGGAGAAAAAATATTTTTCCATGGGAAAACTTGGCTTTTTTTTTTTTAAGTTCACATGGAAAAAAAAAAAAGGAGATAAATTATTTAGTCGGTAAGACTGACGATAACAGAGGCAGAGGCTGCGCTAATAAATGTGCCCTTGGGCACATTTTGCAGAAATCTTGCCTGTCTTTTCCCAGAAGGACCCTTTCAAAGACAGCCTCTACCTGGTAGAGGCAGCCTGGGCTGGGGGCTCAGCTGTCAGGCTCCAGAGTGGGGGTATCTGGAGGTGCAGGGCACAGTCTAGGCAGAAACATCTCCCCCAAGAGAGTCAGCATCCTGCTTTCGCCACATGTGAGGCCTCTCAGGCAGGAGGCAGAGGCCAGACCATCCCAGCTTTCCCCCCACAGTGCAGGAATCCATTCTTCCCTTAGAGTTTTACCCTCTGCCAATATCCACACCATCCATGACCCGAAACCCACCAAATGCAGAGTGTAAGAAACGAAAGTTTCTTCTCAATCATACTTACAGGAGCTTTTTCATTTCCTTCTTTAGGAGCTTTCTTTCCATGATTAAGGCTTGTCCGGCTGAGCAGATATCTGTAGCTTACTGTGCACCTGATATCCTTGGGGAAGAGTCAGCTTCTTTGAGGCTACAAGCTAAGCAGCAAATCAGAGAGAATTTGAGTTAGGGATGTTATCACTCCAAATACCAGTCATGGAGTCTTAGGCTCTGGAAGGGATCCGGGAGCGTGCAGAGCTCAGGCCTCTTATCCAGCAGGCTCCAGGTTGGAATTAAACTGGCTGGGGTGGGGGGTGGGGGGTAGGTAGGGGGAGGACAGTGCACTGTATCTTGAGTTTGTCTGACACCTCTTATTCTTTCCAAGTTTCCTGACATTCATCATCTATTTTTCTTTGCACTAAAGAAGCAAGTAAAACAGTCATGGCTCATGTAATAGTAGATGAGACTATTTGGACAGAAACATCCAAACATGTGGTGTTCTGAACATGTAAATTCTGTGTGCATTCCACATAGTGACTCCCAGTGAATCCGCCTTGGTACAATGGCTCATAATGGATTTTCTATGGAACTTGTGCACAATTTCCTATGTCGAGAAGGTCCTGGAAAGAATACATTATCATGGCAAATGTGAGGTCATGTCTTCAGTTCTTATCCCCACATTGAACCAGAAACTGGAGGTTAGGGGATGGCATCAAAAGGAGTTTGAAGTCACAAAAAGGAGTTTATAAAAAAATAATCACTTTTAAATGGTACATCTAAGGAGAGGTATAAGTAGAATATCAACTATGTTTGCAATGTTTTGTTTCTTAAACAAGAGGGAAAGCGAATTGTGATGGTTACTTTTATGTGTCAACTTGGCTGGGCCACTGTGCCCAAATATTTGGTCAAAAATTCTGCTGGGTTTTTCTGTGAAGGTATTTTTTGGATGAGACTGACACTTAGTGATCTTTGAGTTGAGCAGATTACCCTCCATTATGTGCATGGACCTCATCCAATCATTTGAAGGCTTGGAGAGAAGAAAGATTAATTCCTCCCAAGCAAGAAGGAATTCTGCCAGAACTCCTTCAGGTTTTGGGCTGGCTAAGCCACCACAATCACGTGAGCCAATTCTTTAAACTAAATTTCTCTCTGTACATGCATATACATATATACATGTATACATATATGCTCTATTTCTCTGGAGAACCCTGAGAACAAAAATTTTTAAATGTTAACATTTGTTGACTCTGGGAAGATAAACCTATAAATGTTCATTATATTACCTTCTGTACTTTTGAAACTGTGCTTGTGTTTTTAAATTGCTACTATAAATATGGTTGGAATAAAACTTTAGAAACTTTTGCGGAAAAAATTGTAGTCTGTAGACTACATTAAACATTAAGATTTATTCAGTTCAGCTCTCTAACAATAAGCAGAGAGAAAACAGGATGTCCTTAATTTACATGAATTCTTTTTTTAAAGTTTTTAAATGTTTTTATTAATTTCTGAGAGAGAGAGATAGCGTGAGCAGGGGAGGGTCAGAGAGAGAGGGAGATACAGAATCTGAAGCAGGCTCCAGGCTCTGAGTTAGCTGTCAGCACAGAGCTCAATGTGGGGCTCGAACCCATGAACCGTGAGATCATGACCTGAGCCAAAGTCGGACGCTTAACCAACTAAGCCACCCAAGTGCCCCTAATTTACATGAACTCGTCACCTGACCAATTTAATTATTTTGGGCCATTCTTGCTGCCACTACATTTGCTTCAGTTTTGAATGGGAAGTGGAAAATGAAAGGTGGGGGTGGGGGGGGGCAAAGTAGGGAGAAAATACTACAAGCCAGAGAGGGGACCTCATAACGTAGAGAAGGAAAAGCTCTGGACCAAGGAAGGCCAGATGTCTAGATGTGGTGCCCACTCTCCCACCCTCCACCGACTGATTGATGTGGCTGTGGCCATCCTTCTTGGGTCTTCTGCATTCCAGTCTCAGGTGTAGTCTAAAAAATGATGAGCCTGGTTAATGTCACCAAGAGCATTTTTTCACCCTATCACTCTAGACTTCATAAAGGCCAGCACAGATTATGATTCTTCTAATTCACTAAGCTGCAAAAGCATTTGTCAGTAGACCATTTGTCTTATTTCAATTCCTTCACAAGGGGGTGGATGGGCTCCCTTAGCCTTCATGCCTTTTTAAAAAGCAAAAAACAGCATTTGCTTTAATCTTTTCTTGTTTGTAATTCTGAGCCAGCCCTTTGAATTTCAGACTTAAATTATAAAATATTTATCTCTTAGCTACTGTGATAGCTTCACCTTAGACCACCCTCCCCAACCACCATTCAATGTGGCATAATATACAAAGGTTTAGATCTTAAAAATATGACCAAGTCTCACCCCCCAGGAGGTCCAAAGACCAGTAAGGCTATCAGATAGCCGTGTCACCTTGGACCAGTGAATTTGTCTCTCTGTGTTTTTGTGTGTCCTCTTCTGTAAAACAGTCATTGAATGATTGGAGAGATCCCTTCTAGCTTAGAGTTCAGCGACTTTGTGCATTGTGTAGCTCTGTGTGGCTGAAAGGGGGCCATTTGCATAGACTATTTGGTTAAAATTTGAATTCATCCACTCTTCTGTCTGTAGAGCTTTAACAAAAAAACAAGACCCTGGCTGGAAATACACACAAAGGAGCTAATGGAAAGATGTCAGCTGTCTCAGACATTAGCTGTTTCATAGAAACCAACCCCCCACCAGAAGTCACAGCCCACATACTCCATAAGAATATCATGCCCTGAATATCTGTATAATCCATGCAGACCCCCTCCCTGCACAACTATATCTATGATACAGGCCTCTCAGATTGTTCTCTTACGTGCCCAGCCCTTAATAAATCCCTCTTTCAGAATCTCTCACCAACCAGAGACCGATTCTGGTGCTTTTGTTCTCTCCCTGCTTCTGGAGGCGTGCTGGAGCATTGAACATCATCATCTTGGGCTGGTGCTCGCAGACATCAGGAAAACACATGCCTTTTTTTTTTTTTTTTGGTTGCTAGGAAACAATGACTAAATGAAAATAATTTGTTTTTACCCATCCCTTCCCTCCCCCCAACCCCTGCCATCCTGCAGGGAAAAGAATTTAGACAGGATTGTGATCCTGACCTGGAGTTCACGTATCTTTTTACCTGCATAGGCTTCGGTTTCCCACCTAAATGATTAATCAGAAAGCCTAGAGGATGCCAGAAGTCCCCCTTCCCCAGGGTTTTTTTATAGCACTTGGCTGCAGACTCAGGAATCAACTGACTAAGCAGGGATTTCTGGGGAAGGTCTGGCTCCTCATACACATAGGGTGCCCTGAAGCATTCCGGGTGATTCCACATGATGACTCTGAGATGGGAGTCCTGAAAAACCATCACCTTGGTGCAAGGCATCACCATTTCCCCCTGCTAAGGGGTCTCCCTGCTCACACACTTGTCTCTTCATTCTAAGCACTTCCTCCCCTGCTTCAAGCTTGCTCATGGTTTCCCACCACTCTTAGAGGAAAACCAAAACTTGCCCTGGCCTGTGTTCGAGTCTCCTCCGAGGCCTTGGGCAGAGCAGACTTTGTTCTGGTCCATTGATGCCTGGGTGTCTGTTATTAGGATCGTTTCCACTCCTCTCCACCGACCAAGTCTCTTGGTTGCTTGCTGACTCAGGTGTTCTATTAGGGACAGTAAAAACTCTAGATCTGGACTTCTGGAGAATAGTCATTCACTCCACAATGAAATTATGCTATACCCAGACCCTTCCAGGCTTTGTGAGCCTAAAGTTTACACAACTTGAATTTTATACAATTTAAGAGAAAATTTGCAAAATTGTGAATACAAAATCAAGTGATTTTTAGAACTATTCATAGCAAGTTTCACCTTTCTTTCTTTCTTTCTTTCTTTCTTTCTTTCTTTCTTTCTTTCTTTCTTTCGAGATAAAATCTTAAGCAGGCTCTATGCTCAATACAGAGCCCCAGACAGTGCTTGATCCCACGACCCCAGGATCATGAATGAAATCTAAAGTTGGATGTTCAACCCTCTGAGCCACTCCAAGTACCCCAAGTTTCATATTTCAAAGGGCTGACAAATATACCACACATTAGAAACATAGAAAAAAATCGCACAGTATTAATATTATTTTTATTATTAACTGACATACCCTAAAATTATTTTTTTCTTACATACACTCTCTTTGATTACCTCTTAATATGACCAAGATTTTGTAATATTATTTTCTATTGAGAGATTAGAAAGACAGTTCAGTCTTGCCTCTAGTGTGGGTATTCATAATTATTTTTAATTATAAATAAAATATTAGAATAAACTAGAAGTTGTTTTCTAGCTTACTGACTCCTGTCGGTGATGCCTACTCTACAATGTTTGCCACAGTTTTCTGCTCCCGAGATTCTCCTTGCCAGAAGGCAACCCCTGGAGACTTTTAGCCTTGACCTTGCTAGGTCTGTTCACCCCTGCCTCCCTTCCCCTCTCCCTACCACCCCAGCTGAAGCTCCCACAGCTGGTCCAACAAAGCCAAGAGCTAGCAACTGCTGTGCTTTCCTCCCCGGCTTCAGTCCCGGAAGACCCCAATAGGGTCTCGGTGCTCAGTGGACCAACAGGGATTGCTTGTCCAAGACTCAGCATTGGTGGAGGTGATGGCAGCAATGTACCTGCCCTGCCCAAATGCCACGGCAGCTGTCAGGAGAGCAGGGAGGGTGGTGCCTAGGCTGAGGCCATGTTGTCTCTTCCTGCCACCGCCATGGGGAACTCGTACAGCCTTTGAAGAACCCAAGAAAGTAAGGAGCCCTCTACCTTGGCTGCTTTAGCTTTTGGAGAAAACCCACTTCTTCTTATACTTCTTATTCCCAAGACATTAAAATCAAGACAAAACACAACGGCGAAAAGCACTGTTATACCATAGAATAAAAGAAACTGGTATTTAATCCATAGAATAAAAAAATACCATACAACTGAAAGAAATTTTCAGTTCTCACAGCACATCTCTAAGGCAGATATAAACATAACATCCATGCTTTATATGTAAGGAAACTAAGAGATAGAATGGGCAGTAATTTGCCAGAGAAAAATAGCCACTTGGGGTCTGACTCCCCAAGGCAATGCATCTTCACCAGACTTTTTGATGTATTCTTTGAACTTTCTAAGATTCCTGTAATATTCAAGATATCTGCATATGATATACTTAATGCTGTGGAGCATTTCCACAGAATGTAGATCTGAATTTTTCATCTTCATCAAGACTTATATTTAAATTACTGAAAAGTAGCACTACTACACAGTAAGACAATGGAGTGGCACCTATGTGATTTGGGGTAAGTTACTCAACTTCTGTACTTTATTTCCAATTTCTGTAAAGTGCAATGAAAATCTATCTCATAGGTTTCCAAATATTAGAAATGTCATATATATTTGGCCTGGAATATTATAGATCTTTTATAGGTTGTTATCACTATTACAGTTTTGCAACTTATTCAATTATATTTATTCATCCTTTGTTCTTTAAAATGTTCTCTCAGTGGGTTTGTATTGAATCTCTTTATATCAATGGTAAGCTCCTAATGTGTGAACATTATGTTTTATATCTTTGTGTTCCCCAAAAGAGAGGCATAATGATGCTTTGCGCATATCACACATTCACTACGTATTATCTGGCAGGGGGAAATTTTTTATGTCCTGAATATAATGTAAACTCAGAACACATTTTTAGCAAATAAAATCTCCGCTCTCTCATTTGTAGGCATGCTCTTGCCTTTAGTGGTTAAACAACTGGGGAAAGGGGTGGTCAGCAGGGATTGACCAGATGGTAGTGTTTTTAGCATTTGCATTTGGTAAGGAGAAGAACCTGAATGCACACGTAAATAGCCTACGGCCAGCCGGGATATGTGAGCATAAAGGTTTTACATGGGGGAAAAAAAAAAAAGAGAGCTGAGGTTTAGTAACCTCTGTGAACACAAGAGACTAGACATTAGAGGGTAACAAGGCTATGACTCTATTCACCCTAGGATTTAGACATGTCTGAGCAGATCTGGGCAAGTCAGGAGGACCATGGGATGGAGACTCGAACATCAAGATTCTATTTGCATCAGTGGTTCTCAACATTGACCATACTTTAGAATCACTTGAGGAGCTTTTAAAACTCCCCGGATCAATTAACTCAGAATCTCTGTGGTTAAGACTCAGGCATCCATGTTCTTCAGATTTCTCCAGGGCCTGCAATATTCAGATGAGGCTGAGAATTACTGACCTGTGAAAAGACTGAGGAAATGCTCCTTTATTGCTGTTACACCAACCTTTAGTTTGAGAGAAAGTTATCTTCACCTGTCAGAAAAGGCTTGAGGAAGAGACGGACCACTTTCCCCCATTGGAAAAAGTGTCAAATCTAGTGTTACACTAGATACGATGCCCAACACTATGACAGTCAGCTTATGACCAGTCTGAAGATGAAGCTACTACATGGATGAAGGCAGAGCCAAAGAGCTTCCAGTGATGTATTTTTATGTCTTAAAGGCCTTATTTTTAAAGCCAGTTTTAGTTGGAGATTAAGAGTAATTTTAGCAAAAGGCATCCTAAGTGATATCTAGCCCCCAAATTTCATGCCAGGGTCCTCAATAGAAGGGATTGCAATGGAAGAGTGAATAAAAGTAAAAAGCATATTTTCTTCGTGATCACCGTGGGACACAGGGAGCACAGCTTGGTGACAGCCATGACACCACAGCTTCTGCCATGATGGGACGCAACACACCAGCCATGACAGCAAAACCTGAGGCAGCCTTGATTTCAGACGTTGGCATCTTGGACATTAGGCATCAGTAGCTTTGATGTAGATGTTTGTAGGAAAGGAAAACCTTTTCCTCTATCCCTTAGGTTCTGTACCTCAGGCCTTCAATTTAAATTGACAAAAAACAGATTAACAAGTGAAAAAGCATAGCACTTTTTATTGACGGTAATATTTCCGTGCGCATAGGGGCTTTGCAGAAAAGTGAAAATCCAAAGCAATTAGGCACAAAGGGCGATACATTGTGAAGGGACTAGACAAAGGAAAGCAGGCTTAGGCTTCCAGGGATAGCAAATTGTGGGGAAGTGAGTAGGAAATGTGGGGGTGGGGTGGTGGGGTGGAATAATGGTGGATAACCTTATTTAGTAAGGTTTGTGTATGCAGATAAATCTTGATGTCATCTGTCTTTTGGGCAATAACAATTGCTCTCCTCTTCCTGGTATGTACGGTAGAGAAGGACACTTTCATAGGGGAAATTTATGCCCGGCTTTTAGGTGGATGGAGGCCAGTGAAATCTTCCTGTGTCTGATTTATCTTAAGTGACTTCAAATGAAAATAATCCCTATGCCAAAGTGGCACATTTTGGGGTGTCATATTCTGATCCCTTTCACCTTGATATCTCCTTTGGTGGACGCAGCTGTCATCTTTCCTTGGGGCAGAGCCATCATTTTATTTTATTTTATTTTATTTTATTTTTTTTTAATTTTTTTTATTGTTTTATTTCTGAGAGACAGCGTGAGCAGGAGTGGGTCAGAGAGAGAGAGGGAGACACAGAATCTGAAACAGGCTCCAGGCTCTGAGCTGGCAGTCAGCACAGAGCATGATGCGGGGCTTGAACCCACGAACCGTGAGATCATGACCTGAGCTGAAGTCGGATGCTTAACCGACTGAGCCACCCAGGCACCCCTTTATTTTATTTTTATTAAAACATTTTTAAAAATGTTTATTTTTGAGACAGAGAGACAGAGCGTGAGCAGGGGAGGGGCAGAGAGAGACACTCACACAGAATCTCCAGGCTTTGAGCTGTCAGCACACTCTCGGACCATGAAATCATGACCTGAGTCGAAGTTGGACGCTTAACCAACCACCCAGGCACCCCAGAGCCACCATTTTAGGCTTAGCAGCAAGACATGTTATACAGGACATTTGGCCACATGTAACAGTAACACAACCTTTACCTATCAACTTTAAACATGTATCTTCTTTCTAGATCAACATGGATCCATACCTTTTTCTTCCTATCATTAGCTTGTGAACATCGTATTTATATTACAGTATAATTCAAATGTTTTTAGTATTAAATTACAACATTTAAAATATACTACCATTTTTATAAACCTCTTTTGAAATTTTTCTTATGCTACAAGCCTCTAAATGTGGAAATGCTGTTCTACTCTGTGACTGGCTTCATGAAGGATACACAGCCCAACAGGCCAAGGACCCTGCCTTTATGAAACAAACAGTAAAGAAGTATAGGTTATATTGTCACCTTAATTTTTTCTAAGCCAGGTTTTGGAAGCATGGTAAGGAGTGGGCTGATCCAGAGGTCATAGTTCTCAATAAACCTAAGGAGATGAATAATCCTGAAATACTGCCTTTGAAATAGTATTTCTTGTTTTTATGTTTATTTATTTATTTTGAAAGAGTGTGTGTGTACACAAGCTAAGCTAAGTACAGACAGAGAGAGAGAGAGAGAAAGGGAGAGAGAGGGAATCCCAAGCAGGCTCCATGCTGTCAGTGCATAGCCCGACAGGGGGCTCAATCTCACAACCACGAGACCATGAGATCAGGACCTAAGCAGATATCAAGGGTCTGATGCTCCACTGAGTGAACCACCCAGGCTCCTCTGTAGTAGTCTTTCTTAAAACAACAGAGAACTTAGATTTAATCTACCAATCCAATAAGAAGGAATAAAAGATCATACTTCAAGTTACCATTGCTCTCTTATCTAAGAATAAGTATTTTATAGAATTTATTTTTTATTTGAGAGAGAGAGTATGTGTGTTCATGCACGAGTAGGGGAGAGGGACAGAGGGAGAAAGGGAGGGAGAGAGATAGAGAGACAGAGAGAGAATCCCAAGCAGATCCTGAGTCGGGGCTTGATCCCACGACCCTGGGATCATGACCTGAGCTGAAATCAAGAGTCTGAGGTTCTACCAACTGGAATCCACAGGTGCCCAAGGAACAGGTTTTACTTTAAAAATAAAGGAATCCTTCTTTCAAGAACTTAGTGTAAAAAGTCACTCCGTTTTGGTAAGCCATTTCCCATCTTCCTTAGATGTTTGTAACATTAAACTAAGAGGATATTTACAACTCTCCCCAATAAAATCAGAAAATAATACAGAAGCTGCTCTATCAAAGAACAAAACCCACCTCTCCTCCCTGCCGTTACTCGCTCACTATGCTTCCCAGTAGTTGGGAATCACTGACCTAATGAACCGCTGTAGATGGAGCCCTACAAATGGAGCGTACCTTGTTCACCAGCTCTACAGACACTTGATGAAATTCCTCTCCAACGCGTGGAGTCAGGAAGAAGCTCTTTCAATTTTCTTTCATAGCTCAGATCTCCCAGTCACCTGCCATTTCTGTCTCTCTTTCCGGCTCAGGACCTAGTTTAACTGTTAGTTCTATGTGGACCAGATAAGAGATTTCAGAAATGTGGTAGGACTTCTGGGGTAGACTTGGCTTTTATTCATTTTTTTAAGTGTATTTATTTATTTTGAGAGAGAGAGAGAGCACATATGAAGAGGGGCAGAGAGAGAGTCAGGGAGAGAGAGAACCCCAAGCAGGCTCCACACTGTCAGTGCAGAGCCGGATGTTGCAGAGCTTGGGCTCATGAACCATGAGAGCATGACCTGAGCTGAAATTAAGAGTCCGACACTTAACTGAATGAGCCACCAAGGTGCCCTGGACTTGGGTTTTTTTTTTTTTTTAAATTTTTTAACGTTTATTTATTTTTGAGAGACAGAAGAAACAGAGCATGAGCAGGGAAGGAGACACAGAATCCAAAGCAGGCTCCAGGCTCTGAGCTGTCAGCACAGAGACCGATGTGGGACTTAAACCCACGGATTGCAAGGTCATGACCTGAGCCGAAGTCAGACGCTTAACTAACTGAGCCACCCAGGAGTCCCTAGACTTGGTTTTTAAATGTAACCTGGATTTCCTCAGACCCATTGGCCTGGGGTAGAGTCTGTAATAGACTTTTAATTGTAATAATGAGCAATGTTAGTAGACTAGTTCTTTACCAGAGTTGAGGAAACCTCAATTTCCCACAAACCCTTCCCCCAAAGCTCACAAAGTTCCATGGGGCCCCCTGGGTATCTCGTGTAATTTTATTCTGCCCTTTCTGTAGTTGGTCTCTTGCTGCCCTGGTCACTGCCAACATTTTCACCTTCACCTCCTTCAACCCGTGTGGCTTGAGACTCAGGTCACTCTCAGCTTCTTAGGACTGAATTGTAATGTCATGTAATTCCATGGGTCAGGCTCATCCTGCAGTCACCCCTCTCAGGTAGGGGGGAAACCAGCACATACATGCCCAAGGCCACATCTCCTCATGGTTTCCCATTACAGTCTGATTCCCTTGGTGACTCAGATTCTGAGGACTTTGATTTTGTTGGATGGTTGGTGTTTTAAATAGCTTTCTCTCTTTAAGCCTCTGTTATAAATCCTTGTGTTTGAGAGCAAGCCGAGAACCCGTGGGATTATCCATGTATATGCTCACAAATGATTGCTCTCATTTGTTTGCATGGTTCTGAAGAATCCTTAAACTCAGCTGGAGTCCTTGAACTGAGTATTTTTACTTGGTCATGGTATGAATGATTTCTGGGGTCTCCTCCATTCCTGAAGCAATTAGATCCCTGGGTCCTGGGCGAATATTCTCAGGAAACCTAGGCGTGTGTGAATTTGCCACAGGTATGTGATTTAGATTTTCTCTGTGAGATCCCTGTTTCATATAAAGAAGGTCTTTGTAGTAAGAAGTAAAGAAGAAGTAAATAAGAAGTAAGAAGTAAGTAAGATTTGGGGAGGATAGTCAATGAAGCTAATTTAATTATTTTTACATTTCTTTATCAAAGATGTTGGTTAAAATGATTCAAGTAATGCTCAATTACACTCTTGCTAAAAACTCCAATGGCGTGGAGATTCATTAAGTCATGTGTTAAAGCCTCCCTCCATCTCCCCAGCAAACTTTTTTTCCTCTGGTTGTAAGCACTATGAGCATTTAAGTATGTATCACTCAAGCCATCACACTAAGCCTTTACATAAACAGGTAAATGTAGAAACACTTGTGGCATTTGTCTCTTTCAGTGTAATGGGATTATAGTGATATTCTATATAGTTTCCCCACTCCCTTAAAGACTCCTTAGAAAGCTCTCCTTATTGGGATGTATGAATCTACCTCATTTCTTTTAACTGCTGTGTACATCTCATAGTATTACATTGTAATATATAGAACTGTTCCTCTAGAAAAAGACAGGTGGGTTGTTTCAATGGTTTGCTACCCTAAGCAATTCTGCAATAGTATCTTTATACAAATATATATGTAGCTTTGTGAATAAGCATGCTCTTAAGATAGATTTCTTGCCATGGAATTGCCAAATCAAGGGATAGGTACATTTTACATTTAAATATGTATAGAAACTGTTAGAGCGGCTGTCTCATTTCCTCTTCCTCTGACAGGTGAGTGTAGAGTCCAACCACTAATTCTTCTGGTGCAACTGAGGGATCATCAGGATTTTGCATGAATAGCCAAGGAGCGATTTGGGCAAACATTTCAGAGTACAATGAACTCTTGGGCTATTGAAAGCAGTCTCTCCATTCCTCGGTTGCATATTCGGATCTAGAAGGAGATGAAACAGGCTTTGTGCACCTGTGGTTTTCTGAGGTAAGCATTTCCCTTCATGTCTGTGAGGTTTCTTTCATAATATTAATAATACCTGTAAGGCACACTCTCTTGCCTCAACAGTCGTTTGTGTTCCGACCATAGTGTGGTTACAGTGTGGGTAGGTCAGATGTAAATATCTGACCTGGAGTCTACTGGGAAAGCCCTTTCCTTCTTCATTTAAGACTCAGGCAAGGGCAATGAAACAACTTTTTAATCTTAAAAATCATTCCCTTAGGCTTTCCCAGAGCTGACGAGGGAAGAGAGACCTGATCAGCTCCCAGCTTGTCTCCAGTGAATAGAGTCATTACTGTTGCGTGTTTGAGGAGTAAGCGGGCATTTTGTGGCTGCTAAGCCTCTCTAAGTCTGCTGTCCTCTGGTCCCTGGAATAACCCAGTCTCAACTCTGTAGGACCCTCCATCTTTCTTGAGCTAGGGAATTAAAATGCCACAGCCTGTATGACGTGTTGTGGCACTTTATGACAATACATTTTCTGCAGTGGGGGGAAATGTTGTGGAAGATGAACATGCGCTCTCCATGTTACATGGGGTGGTGATGGTAAACATATGTGGAGTTAAGAGATACTTTAGACTCAGAAGTAGAAGGGGAAGGCAGTAAACACAACAACACTTTAAGTGAATAAACCAGAGCACTTGTCAAACACTTGCTAGTTGCAGTATATTCCCCGGGACAACCCTATGGAGTAATGCCATCTCTTCATGTTGAGATGTGACACCGAGGCTCAGAGACGCTACATGACATGGCCAGAGCCTCATGACTAATAAATCATTGTGCAAGAGTCAACCTATATTTGTCTTAATTCAAAATCCTGGCAGATCTCACCACAATGCTGTTTGCACCAGTTTATTGTGATAAACAATGATTTTTTTAGTATAAGTATATCCCAAATATTTCATCTGGATATATTTTACTAAAAAATTATTCATCATTTTTCTGAAATTCAAATTTAACAGGACATCCTGTATTTTCCTGTGCTACCCTGGATGCCCTAACCTATTTAGAGCCTCGCACAGGGGTGGTGGATGGGAGAGAGGTATCTCTCTTCCCTCTCTCCACTTTTTCTTTCTTCTTTTTTTCTTTCTGCGCCTTCTTTATATTTCTTCCTTTGCTTTCCTCTGGATAGCATGGTCCATACCTTGTGACATTCTTGCCTACACTCCAGGTTTTGATTATAGTTCTTAGGAAGAATGTGGCTGTTTTCACTGACTTATACCTTAAATCCACTGGCCTAGTAGGGGCTATATGTAGCCTCTCTCATTTCCACTTTGGACAGCAAGGTTAAAGATGCCAATCTCTGTTTTAGATAATGCAGGAGAGATGTTCCTTCGGATTAAAGTTGTCAGATTTTAGTTTGATACAAAAGCTATTCTGAAGAGACGATATGCAAGAGACATGGGGTAATTATGCCCGGCCGTGATTAGATCCAGATTTTGTGCTGACTGTAAATCAACCAATATCTGAAACCAGGTGGCAAGCATTGTTCGTGGCTCTGCAGGATTCAGAGATAACGTTCAGCCTTAAAAGGGGTAGGCACGCTGTGTCTACTCCCCTCGTCTGAGGGCCGGCTGGCTGGAGTGTTGGCCACAGCTCTGTCTGGCACAGTGGAGCGGAGAGCGGATGGTCCAACCTCACTGCCTGTACGCAGGGCCAAACTGAGACAATCTGTGAAACAGGAAGCTGGTCTTTGGTACCATCTCCCTCTCCTGCCGCACTTCTCTCCTTCGGTCTAGCTGTAATGTGTCTACTTCCTCCCTTCCAGGCAGTGAGCTGGGGGTGGGGGGCGCTTGTCAGGGAGGGCACTGCCATTTACCATCTCTAGGGAGCGCTTGGGAGCCTAAGCGCCCTACCAATGCACAGAGAGTCTTCCTCGTGGTGGAATTTTAGACACCGCGACACCATGATCGGCAACCTGCACGTCATCCTTCAGAGGAGGAACTCAGAACCGCCTTTGCTAATACTGAACATGACAGTCCAGGCCTTCGGGCGCGGAATGCCACTGTGCTTTCCACAAAGACACTTTCATCCTCACCTCAATATTCTTGCTGCAGTTGGCAATAAACTATCCACCAAGGTTAATATTAGAGTCTGCAGTAACATCACCTTAGATGTGCTTCAAGAACTCCCAGGGGACTTGGAAGAAATGCAGCATTCTGGTTTGGAAGGGTGCTGTCAAACAGCTCTGAGTTTACCTCTTTCTTTTTGGGGTGTCTGTGTCTCTGTGCTGCCTGAAAAACTATCAGTGGAAACAATCTTTCCACTGAGTTATGATACATGCGGGCTGGCAAGTGTACTTCGGCAGAAGGGGCTATTATTGAACTAAGGAAAAAGGATTTGCCAGTCTTGCGGCAATTGATTAATAATGCAAGATATTTGGAATGTTCTGTTTTTACTATATTCTTTTCTTTTTTTTCTTTTTGAGAAAGAGAGAGACAGAGACAGAGAAAGAGACAGAGAGACAGAGCATGAGCAGGGGAGGGGTGTTGAGAGAGGGAGACACATAATCCAAAGCAGGCTCCCGGCTCTGATCTGTCAGCACAGAGCTGGATGCAGGGCTTGAATCCATGAACCATGAGATCATCACCTATGCTGAAGTGAGACACTTGTCTGACTGAGACACCCAGGCACCACTATCTTATTTTCTAGTTATAGAATTAATGCACATTTATTGGAACATTGTACTAATTACAGTAAAGGTATATCAAAGAAAACTTTCTGCTCTTTAAAACCTTCTTTCTTTGGAAAGATCAGGGCATTGTGCAGTTATCTTCTATGACTATATACTCAACCTACTTAATGTTACAGAATAGATAAAGGACAAAACAAAATATACACAGGCTAGAAAAAGAGTTTTATTATTTTTTAATGGAGCAAATTTTGACCCCCAAAATTCTTTTCTTTTACTGTTTGGATAGGGGAAAATGTAAATGACACTTGACATTTCTGAAAAGATAAAGTTTAGACCTTTAGATGGGCAATGAGATAACTTTGACCCCTAATCTCCAAAAAGGATTATTTTCTTCAAACTAAAAACCTAGGAACTGGAGACAAATAACTTCAGCCCACATCAATCTCTATCTTTGGAGGTGTGAGTTTAGGAAACAAAGTTGTAAATAAATTCTGAATAACTTCAAATTATTATTCTGGAAATGCTATGCAAGGCTTCAAAGGAAGTTCTATAAGAATTTGCCTACAGGGGTGCCTGGGTGGCTCATTCTGTTGAGGGTCTGACTAGTAGTCCTTGGGTTCGAGTCCCATATTGAGCTTTGTGCTGACACCTCAGAGCCTGGAGCCTGCTTCAGATTCTGTGTCTCTCTCTCTGTCTACCCCTCCCCCACTCATGCTCTGTCTCTCTCTCTCTCTCAAAAATAAACATTAAAAAAAAATAATTTGCCTACCTATGTGTGTGATGATGGCACTTTCCAGAATATTATGGCCCTGTCTCCAAGGGGACTATTTAAATAGACTCCTTGCAATATATTCATTCAGATATTTGTGTTTTAATTACATTGCTTAAATTTCAGCTTAAATCTGCTTTACTCCTTTATTCTATTTTAAATATTTTTTTCTGTTTAAAACATTAAGAAATGCTATCTTACTAAAATGCCAAATTCTTTTACATATTGGGGTTGGTTTCTTGGCTTTCTGCATGAATCTGTTGAAGCTTCCCTGAGCACCTGATCTGAAATAGCCAGCACATGTGCTCCCTGCCTCATTTTTATCAGACTATGGCAACTGGTTTTTAATATGCGCTTTATGAGAAGAGGGCCCCCTGCGTTTTGCTTCTTGACATTTCTCTTGGGTTTGGTATAGAATAGATTCTCAAAATATCCTGTTATAATTTAAAAAGCAAATTTTTTATGTTTATTCATTTTTGAGAGAGACAAGAGCACGAGGTGAGGAGGGGCAGAGAGAGAGGGAGACACAGAATCTGAAGCGAGCTCCAGGCGCTGAGCTGGCAGCACAGAGCCCAGGGAGGGGCTCAAACCCACAAACCGTGAGATCATGACCTGAGCCGAAGTCAAATGCTCAATTGACGAAGCCACCCAGGTGTCTGTGGGGGTAAAAGCTTTATGTTTGAGTACAGGGCATAAGACCCTTTTGCAGGTGGTTTGTAATAGGCAAAATATATCCCTTGTGACCTTTTTAACACCTAAAATCTTGGCTCAAGATTCAAATAAAGGATTAAGAATCTTTGGTTTTCTAGGTCGTCATATTTTAAATCTTTATGATTTAAAGATCCCCAATTTCTGAGGATGGCTGTTTCTTGATTCTAAAATGAAAAGTTTCGGGGCGTCTGGGTGGCTCAGTTGGTCATGGTGGCTTGTGGCTTCAGCTCAGGTCATGATCTTATGGTTCGTGGATTTCAGCCCTATGTCAGGCTCTGTGCTGATAGCCAGCTCAGAGCCTGGAGCCTGCTTCTGATTCTGTGTCTCTCTCTTTCTCTGACCCTCCCCTGCTCACGCTGTCTGCCTCTCTCTCTCAAAAAAATAAACAAAACATTAAAAAAAATTTTAATGAAAAATTTTATTACATAAATGATCTTCAACATGACTTTTGGTATGTAAATGGACTAAGTCATTTTCTGGACACAGCTTTAAGTGCTGAAGAGTGCTTAAATCAGCCTTTCTGTATAAAAATAAATACCACCCAGTCTATTCGATGCCTCCATGATTTCTTCTAGACCCGATGCTAATTCTAAAGCCAAGTACTATGCTGGGCAATGCTCTGAAAGTGGAGTTCTATAAAGAAGATCATTTAGAAAGATGACAGAGATGACAAATACTCCACTGTACCCCTCTCCACCACAGGGTTCAGACTGAACAAACTCACTATTATAACCACCGTAACGTAGTAGTAGACAAATTAATCTGAGGAAAAATTTAAAGACTTTAGTGAAAGGAATTTTTTCTCTAGCTTTTCTTTCCGGTTCCCATTTCCCAAGTTTCTAGTTACACATTCTCTAATTCATTATTTGCTTGGTTGAATCCAACTTTTCTGTTACCATTTTTTAAAGTTTATTCATTTGAGAGAGAGGGGGAGATGGTGGGGAGGGACAGAGAGAGAACCCCAAGCAGATTCCGCAAACCATAGGTTTGGGGCTCGGTCCCACCAACCACGAGATCATGACCTGAGCCGAAACCAAGACTCAGATGCTTAACCGGCCGAGCCACCCCGGCGCCCCTCTGTTCCCAGTTTTGAACAGGGCTTAGTCTCATGTCTGAGATGGTTCCAACTCAGAGTGAAAGGTTGGTAGGTTCTGTAGGTTGTTTTAAAGAATACTTTCTATTTGCCTTCGGAGTGAGAAGTGGATGCAGCGAGTGATGAACACAAGCCCTGGAATAACAGATACTGGCATTTTCCTCACAGGTCCACCCGTAAGCACCGTAGGGTGGCAGACAGGCCTCAGCCCAGCAGGGCCGCGCCTCCTGTGGTGCGTATACCAGTTGCGCCCTGTTCTAGGTCCCACTTGATTCACCGAGACGGGTGTGGTGGGTTGAGCTGCGGTTCCCCAAAAGATGTCAAGTCCTAACTTCTGGAATCCATGAATGTGACCTTGTTCGGCAAAAGGATCCTTGCAGAAGGTGTTAAATAAAGGATCTCGAGGTGAGATCATTCTAGATTAACTGGATGGGCCCTAAATCCAATGACAAGTATCCCTATAAGAAGAAAGGCACAGAGAAGAGAAACATGGCGAAGTATTTCTTCATGTAAAGACGTGGGTGAGGACTGGAGGGGTGAGTCTACAAGCCCCAGAATGCACCAAGGATTTCAGGAAGACATCAGGAGCTAAGGGGAAGCAGGGGATGATTCTCCCTCAGACCCTCCAGAGGAAAAGTCCTGAGGACAATTGGATTTTAGAATTCTGGCTTCCCCAACTGTGAGAGTAAGTCCTCTTGTTTTAAGACATGAAGTTTATGGCGATTTGTTGCAGCAGCCCTAGAAAATGAATACAGGTGCTTTTTCTAAAGGGAGCAGAGACGCCTTTTTCTAAAGCCGTACGAAAGTTTCTGTAGAGCTGGCAGTGGTCTTGAGTCCCATTATGTGACCCTTGCCCACCTCTGGGGTCACTGCCTGGCATTCTCTCCTTTGCCCCCATTCTCTTGGCTAAGTCCTGTTTGCCAGGGACTTAACTGACAAAATTCAGCTCAGGAAAGTCCTCCCTTGGGGAGCATTCCCTGGAGCGCCATTTCCTTACCTCTAGTCACGCTTCCCTCTCAGTGCCTCCAGGTCATGTCTGTTCTGTCATCTACTTGCAATATTATGTCACGTTCTCTGCTTAATTGGCTTGCTCTTCCTGTGGCCGATTAGCTCCTTATGGACAGTGTGGACACTCTTAGAGCTCTAGCACCTGGCAAGGCTCTTGCCTCGTGGTAGGCACTCCCATGTTTCCGGAACCGATGCAAGAAAGGTTGAGTGGCGGGGCTGCCAGGATTGAGAGTTGAGCACTGAGGAATGCAACTCCAGCATGTGTTTGTTTTTCCACACCGCCAAGCGGTTCTCCAAGTCTCAGCAGACACTGACCAGGCGTCCCACACATTTAGCTCAAGTCCGATACTATCTACCTGGAAATAGTGTTGGATCTCATAGGTTAAAGGCTTAGTCTCACTAGACTGTTCTCACTTTAGATGCCAGTCACTAGTCTAGTAGTTTGTTACGTGTGCTTCTGACCGGCTGGCTATAAATCCACGAGCCCCTCCTTGGGTTCAATTAATTTGCTAGAGTAGCTCACAGAGCTCGGGTAAACAGTGTGTTTACTACATTCCCAGCTTGCTAGGATACAGCTCAGGAGCAGCCAGATGCTAGAGCTGCTTAGGGCAGGGAATGTGGGCAGGAACACAGAGCTGCCATGACTTCTCTGAGGGCACCACTCTCCCCAAATCTCCACGTGCTCACCAGTTGAGAAGATCCCCAAATCCTGTACTTTGGGCATTTTTATGGAGGCTTCATCATGTAGGCATGATGGCTCCTTAACTCGAGTTGCAGCCCCTCTCCTGAGAATAGGGAGGGTGCAGCTGAAAGTTCCATGCTTCTGATCACGGTTTGGTCTTTCTGGGATCAGCTCTCTATACAGGAGCCAACCAAAGTCGCCTCATTAGAACAAAAGCTATTCCTATCATCCCGGGATTTCCAGGGAATTAAGGAGCTCCTCATCAGGGATCAGGATCAAAGACCAGAATTAGAACAAAAGATGTTCTTGGTGTTCTTTCCACGTATAAAATCACAAGGGCTTGGGGAGCTCTGTGCCAGGAACTGGGGGCAGAGACCAACACATATGTTTTCTATGATTTCACAGCAACAGAGGCAAAGTCATGAGATGCCTCTGCCCAGGGGAAGGGGTGTCTTTTTCCAGTTCACTATGGAAGGTGCCTGTGGGCTAGAGATGGGCCTGTGGTGGATAGAGGATCGACTTATTTGGGCGTAGTGGCAATACTGTGGTTCCTGTTGGTTAATTAGTAAAATCCACTGAGCAAAGACAAGAAGGACCCGTTAGGAAATTTATAGAATGAAATTGCAGTTCCAACTTCAGTGAGTATGGAGATTTCCCTCAGTAGTAAACATTCATGGAGTATTGCTAGGAGGTCAGAAGTTCTGTAGAATGAGAAAGGAATGGTAAGACCTGTCGTTTTACTTTCAGGCTGCTTAACTGAATGTTTCTTACCAGCCCTTTTCCTCAGTGAACATGTAAGGTTCTGATCTTGCCAATCTTTTCCTACCTATCTCCAAATTCTTTAAATTAAAGCAATGTTGGGGCACTGGGTGCCTCAGTTGGTTAAGCAGCCAACTTCGGCTCAGGTCATGATCTTGCAGTTCATAGGTTTGAGCCTTGCATCAGGCTCTGTGCTGTTGGCTCGGAGCCTGGAGCCTGCTTCAGATTCTGTGTCTCCCTACTTTCTGTCCCTCCCCTGCTCATGTTCTCTTTCTCTCTCAAAATAAATAAATAAATAAATAAGCATTAAAAATTTTTTAATTAAATCAATGTTGTGTATTGAAACAATATTTATAGCCTTATTCTTCTGTTAAGTTTGTAATGATTTCATTCCTATCATGTGGCAAGAGTACACAGGTTGTCACCCTAAAACTATGGATTATAGAGTCAAACTACCTGGGTTTGAATTCTACCTTTGCCACTTACCATCTGTGGTGGGTCATATTTTCCTAGATGGCCACAACATTTCTTCTGTCCCTGTTCTTTTCTTAGAAGGGGATCTCAACACAACTCTCATCAAGGTTGGGGGGGAGGGGTAGATTTCTCTCCCCTGAATCTGGACGGGATTGTAATTATTATAGAAGTGAAATTGTGTGACTTCTAAGAGGAGGCTTTAAAAGGCACGCATGAACTATTACTCAGAAGTAAAAGGAAACATCAACCCTAACTATTGATGTGTGCACAGTTGGATGGATCTAAAGGGCATTCTATGTAATGAAAAAGAGCCAGTCTCAAGAGGTTACATACTATCTGATTTCATTTAGGTGACATTCTTAAAGTGATAGAACTATAGAGATTGAAAGCGGGTGGTTGCCAGGGGTCAACTATGGGGCTGGGGAGAGGCAGGAGAAACGATAATAGTTTCTATTCTGTGGAATAGTTTTTTAGGTTGACTGCGGTGATTATATACGCCTTAACATGAAATCAAATTGCACAGAACGCAGACACACACATGTGTACACATGAGTACATGTAAAAACTGGTAAAACAGAATAGGATCATAATTTAATTAAGAGCACTGAGCAAATGTCAATTTCCTGGTTATGATACTGGTCTACAGTTACAGAAAATCTTACTGCTGGGGAAAGCGGAGTGAAGTGTTCATAGGACTCGAGAGTTGAAGCTTCCTGTTCGTCTGTGATATTTGAAAGAAAATTTAAGGCAGCTCAAGTTTTTAAAAAAATTCTTTTTTAATGTTTATTCATTTTTGAAGGAGGGAGGAGGAGAGAGAGAGAGAGGGATAGAGCATAAGCAGGGGAGGGTCAGAGAGAGGGAGACACAGAATCTGAAGCAGGTTCCAGGCTCTGAGCTGTCAGCACAGAGCCTGAAGTGGGGCTCGAACCCATGAACTGTGAGATCATGACCTGAGCCGAAGTTGGGCTGGATGTTTCCCCGATTGAACCACCCAGGCTCCCCAGGCAGTGTCTGTTCTCTAGAGATGCTTGCTTTTAGAGCCCAGCTGGGATGCAATGGGGGAGGTCCAGGCAGTGTGGAGAGATCACGTGTGGGGTTCCTGATGATGGCCTCATCTCAGGTCCTAGCCATCAGACACATGAGTGAGGGAACATGACAAGAAACGGCTCCAGCACAGCCACTGTCTGACTCCAACTGCACAGGAGCCCCCAAGCAAGAATCCCAAAGTGAGAACCACCTAGCTGAGTCCAATCAAGCTCTAGAACCAGGAGAGGTTACAATAAAGTCATTAAAGTCATTCTTAAAAAAAAAAATGTTTATTTATTTATTTTGAGAGAAAGAGTGCATGCACATGTGAGTAGAGGAGGCACAGAGAGAAGGAATCCCAAGCTCGGAGCCCTACACAGCCCACACGGGACTCAAGCTCACAAACTGCAAGATCATGACCTGAGCCAGAATCAAGAGCTGGATGCTTACCTGACTGAGCCATACAGGCGCCCCTAATTAATGTGGTTTTGGACCACTGTGTTTTGAGATAATTCACTATGCAACAAAAGACGAGCAGAATATCATCAGTGTGAACCGGGCACATCTGTGCCTCAGTTTCCTTATTTCTGAAATGAAGAAAATAGTGGTACCTGCACAACAGGGCTATTGCAAACCTGAAACAAGACTCTAGGGCAGTGTTTAGTGAAATGTTAGCTACAGTTATTATTACTGTGGATCCAAATGATAACAAAAGGACAAGCAAGATATGAAATAGCCCATTTAGCAGTGGGTCAGTTCCAGAATGACACTAAATGACTCGTCCTCTCTTATCCCCCGAGATTGAGAGTGAACCGCGAGAACTTGGCAAGAGCGTGGCTTCTATCTTGAGCACATCCTTAGATGACCTCTATCCTCTGGTTTGCCTGGGGGGTAAATATAAATATAAATGATGGTTTTATTAAGTTATCCCCTCCCCCCCAACCTCAGAGGGAGTAGCTTTTTTCTTCTATATGGATAAAAACCTTTAGGGCTGGAAGTGTCTGTGGGTGCCAATCAGCTCCTTACGGTCAAGGAATGTTCTCTTATGGAAAAAGTCTGTTGCCTGAACAACACTTGAGCTATTTGGTAATACGGCATTACGAAAGGCCTCACGTCTCTTGGTTTCCACGTCGAGCATGGGGTGTACTAAATAAGATTATCTTTAAGGCCCCCTTTTCACTATACCATTTATTTTACTTTTATATTTTTATGCCATTTATTTTAAAAGAATTACAATTCTTGGGGCGCCTGGGTGGCTTAGTCAGTTAAGCGTCCAACTTTCGCTTAGGTCATGATCTCGCGGTTCGTGGGTTCGAGCCCCGCGTCGGGCTCTGTGCTGACTGTCAGCTCGGAGCCTGGAGCCTGTTCCGGATTCTGTGTCTCCCTCTATCTCTGACCCTCCCCTGCTCACACTGTCTCTCTCTCTCTCCTAAAAATAAATAAAACGTTAAAAAAAATTAAAAAAAAAATAAATAAAAGAATTACAATTCTCACCCTATCCTTATCTTCTGAGTATGTAGTCGCTGCCAGTCTCCCCACGGGTCAGGCCAGCAGACAGCTCTGGAGAGAAGAATCTGCAAATGGGCAGGCAGAACTGATTATGAGGAGCCTGGGGTCCTGCGACCACCCCTCTGGGGTGTCTGAATTTCCTTTCAAGGGCTAATGTGTGCTCAGAAAGCAAGGAGGGGCCGTTTCAGCCAAGGGTGCTGGCTGCCGCTGCGCAGGCGTGTGCTGGAGAAGCCCTCAGGCAGCATTCAGAAAAGTACTTTGACTTCAGACTTTGGAAAATGTCAAATCATTAATCCTTAGGTGGCAATTCTTGTCCCCGATCTGAGCGCTTTTTTGGAGGTTGCCTTGGAATCTGGATTTACTATGGCTAATTCAGGCCAGTCACCCTTGTCAGTAATACTTAAACCCTAGATAGAAATGAGAAAATTGATGTGTGGGACTGAGGGGAGGTGGGGGTGTGGAGAGGGATAGTGGGGGAAGCAGAAGTCTGGACACAGGCGTGCGCGCGTGCACACACACACACACACACACACACACACACACACGATGGAACAGTTTTTGCATCATCAGTCTGAACTCTGTTTATCTGAGTTATCACAAACCAACACTGAAATATAAGCTGGGTTTACTACGTCTTCCTGGTGTCTTGATAGTGTATCTCCTGATGCAGCTTTGATTAATGACCATTATCGTTAAGGTTTTCACATCCAGAGTGGCTTTATTTTTGTTTTTTAATTTTTTTAAACATTTTTTAAAAAAAGTTTATTTATTTTGAGAGAGAGCACATGAACAGGGGAGGGGCAGAGAGAGAAGGAGACAGAGTCCCAGGCAGACTCTGAGCTATCAGTGCAGAGAGCCTGACATGGGGCTCCAGGTCACAAATGGTGACATCATGACCTGAGCTGACACCGAGTCAGATGCTCAGACGCCCACGCACCCCCCACCCCCTGCAAAGTGGCTTTACATGCAAATGTGCATTTTATCCAGGAGATTCTGGGGTGGTGGGTACCAGAGTTGCCTGGAAACGAGGACAAAATCCGAACAGCTAGAAAATCCCTGTTTTACAAAGGATAAAGCAAAGGATGCTCTTAGAGCATGATTATCAAAAGTTACCAGTGATTGTTTTTTAGTTTATGTTCACCTGAGTGCCTGCCCCTTTCCATGTGAACTAGCTTTTCCCTTGGTTTGACACTGACCTACCCTGTCTTTCAGATTGTTCCTTCCTTATCCTTCACAGGTTTTTCTTCTGGCTTCCTAACCGTGGCCAACCCATGACCATCTATAGTTGTCATTTTGCCCATTTTTTCCTACAGCGGTTTTGTTTGCAAGACTTTAACTATCTTCTGCATCTCTGGCCCTGACCTCAACCTTTCATCCTCAAATGCTTTTTGGAATTCCCTGGCTGGGTATTCTGCCTACCTCCAGTTCATTGTCCGTAACTGAACTCATCTTTGGTTTGGAACCAACAATCTTCTCGAGACTTCTTTTTTTTGACGGTGGTCCCTTAAGTGACTCACTCATCCTGACTCAGAAAAACTGATCTTTAAAATTCATTTTATTTTCATTTTGAAGATTAGCAGTGAAATCTCTGACTGCTGAGTGAATAATGTAGAATCTAATGTACTGCTACTCCAAAGACGTGTAAAACAGCTTCTACTGAGATAGAAGATGTACTGAATGTTGTATATTAACTCTAAAAACAAAGTTGAGGGGTACTTGGGTGGCTCAGTCGGCTAAGCATCTGATTTGGCTCAGTTCATGATCTCATGGTTCATGAGTTCGAGCCCCACGTCGGGCTCTGTGCTGACCGCTCAAGGCCCAGAACCTGCTTCAGATTCTGTATCTCCCCCTCTCTCTTCCCCTCCCCTGCTTGAAGTCTATCTGTCTGCCTGTCTCTCTCTCTCAAAAATAAACATTAAAAAATATTAAAAACCAAGTTGATAGGGAGATTACACAAAATAGTGCAGAGCTCCAGACTATATAATACTCGTATTTCTTCCTCATATATTTATAATAGACATATACTAAATAAGATAGATATTGGATGTTTCATTGGGATATATCCATTGACAGGCTTTTAGGCTGAACAGATTCTGGCAGTAAAAAAAGGAGTTTAAGAGTAATCTAACTACCCTCAGAAATCATTCTGATTGAAGGCCATTCTTATATATAGATTCAAGTATTCTCAAACGTGTTGGGGCTATCCCTCTCCCCACCCCACTTTGAATGTATCATTTCACTGCCTTCTGGACTTCATGACTTCTGATCAGAAATAATTTTATTGAGGGTCCCTTATACATGATAATGAGCTTCTCTTTTGCTGCTTTAAAGATTTTCTCCTTGTCACTGACTTTTGACAGATTCTTCCTAATGGGCTGTGGTTACCTCTATTGCAGGCCAGATGACCTCACAGTTATTGCAAGGGCCTTATATCTTTAATCCGTGGCTTTGAACCATATGTGGTTTACATTAGAAAAAACATGATATCAGCTACATAAAAGATAACTCACTGACTAACTAGATCCTTACTATGCTATTTATGGGCAAAATAGTTAGTGGCCTGCTATACCTTGAAGGTGACTGACACTTTATATAGTTAAAATAACCACCTGCAAACTATTTCAAGTGGAAAGGCTTGTCTTCTGGACTCTGAGAAGGCATCCCATGCACATCTTTGTTTCTTATTGGAAGCGCTAAAAGCATTTCAGATGTATGGAGAATCCAAATGGGTTAATGTCTCATGCGCCATGCAAGTAATAAGATTCAAATACCACATTTGTATATAAAGTCACTAGCAAGTCCATTGCTGGAGACTGAGAAAGATATGAGCTCAAACCCCTTCCTGAAATTGGAGAATTAGACTAGGAGTAAATGTGTGGGTAGGGAAATTCCATCCTTTGTCTAAAATCTCCACCCACATTCAGCTTAGAGTTTATGAAGCAATTGCATCAGGCCTGATACTTTTCCAGCAACTGACGGAGGAAGTGAAGCAAACATCACCGAACCAGGTGAGTTAGTCAGAACTGTGCTAAAGGGCAAGGATTGCGGCACTCATAGCCCAGATAAAGACATTGCTCATCCTGCCAGAGCTTTAGGAAATCTGGAGAATATATTCATGGAGGGTGAGACCCAAGTTAACTCCAAATCAATTCTGAAAGTCATCCCCATTGTAATAGTAGAGAATCTTACTAAAACTGTAACAAAGCCAGTGAGTCAAAACCTGAGCTGCTTGGCTCCCAGAACTAGGACAATGTGAGTAGCTGGCACAGCCTGACCTAGAGGAAAGTACCCCCATCTAGAGGTTGTGGATCTTAGGAGACACCAGTATGTGAGAGACTGTCAGGATTAGAGGACATACCCCAATCTGTTTGTTGGGTGCATTGTGTTCAAAGATATAAGAAAAACACAAACAAAAACAAAAACAACCCTCCCTCATATAAAGAATTTGATCCAGATGCCGGAATGAGATGAAAACCTTGGGCTGGGATCCGAGTTGTAGGTCTCTGTGGAATAGTACAAGGGTGTGGTCACTAATTTGCAGCAACGTGCAGGCTGCCTCAAACAATAAAAACAGCAACATGACTGAAAAAAAATAAAGTCACTAATTCTAGTAAATGGGAGTGACTGCCACCAGGAGATATGGAAAATTTTAAATGAGTGAAAGTAGCTCTACAGTATTAGAATCAGAGTTCAGAGTGAAGGTTAAATGTTTAGTTTCTATTATATGATATAAACATTTCAAGGTTTATTTGGGAAAATCACAGTATTAAAACCCTGTGAGGAATGCGTGGGTGGCTCAGTAGGTTCAGTGTCTGACTTCAGCTCAGGTCATGATCTCACAGTTCGAGGGTTTGAGCCCCGCATCAGGCTCTGTGCTGACAGCTAGCTCAGAGCCTGGAGCCTGCTTCAGATTCTGGGTTTCCTTCTTTCTCTGGGCTCGCTCCCCTGCTCACGCTGTCTCTCTCTCTCTCTCTCTCTCTCTCTCTCAGAAATAAAAACATTAAAAAAACAAAACAAAACAAAACCCTGTAGGACATCCCTGAAAGGCTCTCGAAGTAGGAAGGAAAGTAGGAGGAAAAAACTGCTAGGGATTTGAAAATAGGAAAATGTGATTCAGTTAGAAAATGGCTGCAGGCTTAGTCTCTGAACATGTAAGTAGTGCACCAAACACCTTGCAAAACAGAGCAAGGCCAACCAGGAAGAGGGGAATTCTTTAAAAAACTTTTTTAACATTTATATTTATATATTTTAATTTTTTAATGCTTATTTTCAAAAGAGAGAGAGAAAGCATATGAGCAGGGGAGGGGCAGAGAGAGAGAGGGAGACACAGAAACCGAAGTAGGCTTTGGGCTCTGAGCTGTCAGCACAGAGCCTGACGCGGGGCTCAATCCCGAACTGTGAGATCAATACCTGAGTCGAAGTGGGACGCTTAACAGACTGAGCCACCCAGGCGCCCCTAGGAAGAGGGAAACTCTTATGCAGAGATCAAATGAGTGCTTTACACCCAAAAACTCCTAACAAGAGAGTGTCGTGGATTCATCAAGCTGACAGAAGGTCCAAAAAGCCAACTAAGGACCCTGACGCATCTCTACTCTTAATTCTTAGTGAGTGATCCAGGCGAAATTACAGGGAAGGAGCACCTTCATAGGGAGACCCCTCATGGCTTATGTTTGAAAAGGTTAGAGACAGCGTGACTGGCACAGGTCACTCAGAGGCAAACCAGAGGCTTTGAAAAGAGGGTAAGTGGACACTGGAGAAAAAGGCCTTGATCTGCTCCAGGAGAACGTGGCCCTGTGCAGTTAGTCCAAGAGATTCAGAACAGGTTTCCTAATGTCTGTTAACCTTTGTATTGTGAAATAAAGTTGATAAACCACATAAAGCAAGTAGTTTGATAAATTATTACTAGGTCCTTGTGTAATTATCACCCATGTCAAGAAACAGAACACTGTAAGAACCTTAAAGCTCTCTGAGTGCCTGTCACAATCATACTCTGCCTTTGTCCCCATTAATGATGACCCAAATGTGCATCCCACACACTTTATACTTTAGCCTTGATAATACAATTTAAAAATATACCCATTGCCCCAAAGGATCCAGGAATTAGTGACCCTCACACTCTGTTGCCTTCATTTGCTTCTAACCCACACCCGCCCGCTAATGTTAGCATTCAATTGTTAAGTAGGTGTCTAGTGTCCAGAGATCCACTTTGAGAATGACCGTCTTCCAACACATTCTCCTGAGTCAGTGGGGGCAGGATGCCACGGGGTGGGGAGTAAGGTCTGGAAAGGAAGGAAAGGACCAGTATATTCTCTTGGTAGAAAAGGAAGATAGCACGTAAAGGCCCATCTCAGAGGTCTCACAGAAAGTCTTGATACTCCATGGCCAGCTATACCAGACAGCATCTTTCTCTACTCAAGTGAATCGCTCGCAGAATGTTCATATTACAATGCCAACAGGACCTGGTTTCATGAGATTCGCAAAGGCCAGATCTGAGGCAATTTAAGTATCAAAATATGGGGCGCCTGGGTGGCGCAGTCAGTTGTGTCCAACTTCGGCTCAGGTCATGATCTCACGGTTTGTGGGTTCAAACTCCGTGTCGGGCTCTGTGCTGACAGCCAGCTCAGAGCCTGGAGCCTGCTTCAGATTCTGTGTCTCCCTCTCTCTCTGACCCTCCCCTGCTCACGCTGTCTCTTTCTCTCAGAAATAAATAAAAAAAAACATTTGAAAATTTTAAGTATCAAAATATATTAAGATGGTGTTAGAGTATAACCCATTGAATAAAATGAGTTCATACTGATATGTCCGAATGAAAAAGTAAATTGGGGGAGGGGTGCTGGGTGGCTCAGTTGGCTAAGTGCGCAACTCTAGATCTCAGCTCAGGTTTTTGAGATCAAGCCCTGCGTCAGGTTCTGCACCCACAGCACAGAGCCTGCTGGGGATTCTCTCTCTCTCTGCCCTTGCCCTGCTTGCATGTATGCTCAGTCTCTCTCACAATAAACAAACTTAAAAAAATAGATGGGAAGAAGGGAACATTACTCTTTATTGTAGAATGTACAAGTTTGAGGATGAGCAGTATACTTACATAGCGTCTCCCTACATGCTACTTTTGTTCATGAAGGGGAAAACAGTAAACTCACAGTGGAGAAGCAAGGCAGACAACTACCTTAACCCAATGAGCAAAGCCAGCTTACCAGTACTGGGACAAACCAGTATCATATGTCCTTCTCCCTTTTTCCCACTACTATTTCACTTCAGGGGTATTTCTCCCAGAACTGCAAAACTCAAATCTAATTACAAGGAAATATCAGATAAACCGAAACTGAGGGACATTCTACAAAATAACTAGGATGTACTCCTCAAAAATGTCGTCTAGAAAGACAAAGAATGGCTTAGAATCTGTTATAGGCAAAAGGAGACTTAAGAGATATGACAATTAAGTGCAACGTATAATCTTGGATTGGAGCTTCGAGGGAAACCTGTGAAGATTATTGGAACAGTTGCTGAGATCTGAATAGAGACTGTACTGTATTATATCAGTGCTAAATTTGTGGACTTTGATAATCATACTGTGGTTACATAAAAGAATATCCTTGTTTTTAGGAAATACGCACTGAATTATCTAATGGTAAAGGGTCACGTCTTCAAATCCTTCTGAAATGGTTCAGGAAAAAGTGTGTGTGTGTGTGTGTGTGCGTGTGTGTGTGTGTTGGGAGGAAGATGAGAGAGGGAATAATAAATGGTGCAAAAGTAAAAAATAGGCAAGAGATTATGGGACTTCTTCATACTATTTTTTTGTTAAGTCTGAAATACTATCAAAATGGAAAGTTGTAATGCTATGCTGTCTGCATATATTGGGTCTGACATACCATCCAGAGTTATTCAAGTTTCTTGGTCCAGAGGAATTAGCAGTTTGGATGGTGTCTCCCTAACATTAAGAACAGGGACTATGAAATAAAATTTCTGACAGTAGACAGGTAATAAAAGTATAAAAGTTTTATCGGTATTTGTATAAACACTCAAAATCTTTCTTTATATTTTTTATATTAGTTTCCTATCTTATCTCCTGAACAGAAACAGAAAAGACTCTTAATTTGCAAGAGCTCTTCATGATAGAAATATTCAAGTGGAGGATGGGAAATCACTAGTCAGGGGTGTTTTAGGATTGTTATGTATCCAGGAAACACAGGGGAGCTGTGATTCTAACTGTGAACATTAACTTTAAAGTATTTTCAGTTAAAATTCTACTTAAGAAACAGAACTTGCAATTTACAGAGTTTCAAAGTCTGGAGCTCCTGCCTTCTGTCCCTGGGTCCTGCCGCCTTCAGCATTCTGCAAAGCAACAGTCATTTTCCAGGTCAACAATTCTGATCCTGATGTTGCTACAAAATAAACCATCATCCTCTGGATGTACTTGGTCAACATCTGTTCGTTTGCTGATTGCTTTAGAACATTACCTGGCTCATGGCCAAATACAGATGCTGATAGACACGGGGGTAGGGCTTTGCAGCCATGGATCACTCATCTGATCAACTCCAGGATGTCTGTGAGTGCTGGAGGGACTTGTTAAGGTCATGCAATCCAATGTCACCACTCTGTCCCATGTGATGCTTTCTTCTTCCATCCAAACGTGCAAAAGGGCAGGTCTAGCAGAAAGAGCCCGAGCTTTGCTATGAGGATTCCTGGCTTCCAGGCCAAAATGGCCACTGATGTACTGTGTAAGCCTCATCAAAGTGCTTCTCAAGGCCTCAGTTTCCTTCCCCATAGTACCTGGGTAATGCTGGGATGCTGACCAGCCTTTCTCCAGGTGGGAAACTTCTTTCCCCTTGTCCTCTGGGACCTGCCAATCCCCATCCATTCTCTTCTCTTCTTGGAGACCCACCCTGCTCCTTTCATCCCCAGCGCCATCGCCCCAGTTCAGGTCGTCATCCTTTCCCACCTGAAGTATTACAATAGCCTTACGACTAGACTTGCTTCCTTGACTGTGCCCACCACTCCCTCCTCCACTTCTATCCATTCCTCATAAAAGCTGTGCCATTTTTTAAATTATGATCATATCATATTTTGAAGTCTTCACTGGCTTCCTTTTAACTTACACGATCATACCTGTACTCCTCCACATGTACCTAGACTTGATGCCCTAATATGCCAGTTACCCCTCTGTTTTGTCTTTGGTCTTCTTCCCCCTTCACGGTAGGATCCACGTCTTCCTGTTTACTTACCCATTATCCCCACAGTAAACTCCTTCAGGGCAGAGACTTTCAAATCGAATTCCTGTGCCTAGGACCTAGCATGGTGCCTGAAGTATACTTGGTAAATAAAAGCCCAGGAAGACTAATCATTAGCACTGAATTTTAATTAAAATTAAGAGTTCAGATGAAGAACAGACTAGTGTTTAAAATCAACTTCTGAAAAATCACAGTTATATAAGGGAACTAAAACAGGTCAACAGAAGTCCAAAAAAGGTACAGCTTGTACTATTGCACTTGGCTGAAATATGCTGCTCAGGGTAGCATAATACTCGGACCACACAAGGCCGGAGGACGTGACAAACACAGGGGGCAAACCCCCAGGTAGTATTTATTTTGGATTCCAAACTCTCCGGTTGCCTCAAAAATATTTAGCTTTTTCAAAACATTCAAGAAGAGCTTGTTACAAAAGTGACTGCGGTGTCTCCATCACGTTTTAGTCATACCTCGGCTCTTCAGTCCAAATTGTAGGCAAGCTTAACGCACGACGCTATCTCCCATAACCGGACATCTGGTACACCAAGAGCACCCAGCACCCCGAGCCGTGGAGAGTGGTGAAGGGAGTGAATTTTTACTTCACATATATTTTAGGGAACAATACTGTGACTAGAGTGTACCCTTTCAAGTGCTCTTCATTTTGGTCATTTGTAAGGGAACGTGAGAAAAAGTGACAATGAGTACAAATGAGCACTAAAGTAATTCCTAGGCTACTAGTAGAAAAAAAAATTTTTAAAAAGTCCCCTGCCACGTTCACGAGGGTGGCCTAACTGTACATGTAAGAAAAAGGCTGTAAACTTATAGAAAAGATACACTCTGGCTTCTAAACAAATTACAAAATTGATTTTACCTTTACCTTTGAGTGTTAGATAGGAAAATGTAAACCGGTGGACTTAGTTACCAAAAAAACCATGTATCCCCCTTAGGTCAGGGATGGCCTTAGAGTTTGGCCTGAGCTAGTTTTATATTCAAGTTTTCTCCGAGTTTGTCCATGAACTCAAATGTATTCAAGTAGTCAGAACGTTGCACGCTATTAAAGGAGGAAAAAGAAAAAGAAAGAAATTAGTTGGTCTCTGATCTGGTAGCAGGTAAAGGAAAAGACCTAGAAATGCTACATAGGTAGCATTTTATTTACATCTAGAAGAAAACCAATTAGAATTAACAAACCATGACTGTATGGCTGATGACCATGCCCAGGGAGGAAGGGGCCAGCCCAGGCTCCAGGGTCACACGCACCTTCATACAATGTCCCTTGCCCTGAGTCTTTGAGGGCAAAACTATCAGAGAGGTTCAGCTCAGACTAATGCTTGGGAGACTGAAATCATCCCACTTCTCATTCCTCCTTAAAAATAACAAAACTGCCGGCCCCAGTCACTTAACGGATAAGGCACTGGCCTCCTTAAAATGAATAAAACCTATTCAGGGTACAGCCATGCTTTTATCTACATTCCCACAAACTGTCACATGTCCTGAAAAAAGGTTTAAATGCCCTTCTTTTTATCACTGTCTTACTTAAAAAAATAAAAAAAAGATATAAGGGACTGGCGAATATAATCCTGATAGGTACCTATTCGAATAGGTTACAAAGGTGCGGCACCTGGGTGGCTCAGTTGGCTAAGTGCCTGACTTTGGCTCAGGTCATGAACTCGTGGTTTGTGAGTTTGAGCTCTGTGTTGGGCTCTGTGCTGACAGCTTAGAGCCTAGAGTCTGCTTTGGATTCGGTGTCTCCCTCACCCTCTCTCTGTTCCTCTCCTGCTCGCACTCTCTCTGTACCTCTCTCAAGAATAAAGATTAAAAAATATTTTTTATCAAATAGGCTACAAAGGTAACATATTGATAAGAACATTTCAAACACTATCTTCTTGCTGGAAATTTAAGAAAGATGTAGTGGCTGAGTATATCCACATCACTGAGGTATGTTGACCTTAATTGAGATCTCTGAGCATGCATGGCTGGGACGGGAAATTGGTGCTAAATTTTAGTAGGGTTTCTGGAGGTGAGTCATAGTGACCACCTCACCTGAGGGAGAAGTCTCTGATTAGCAACCAATCCAGTGGGGATATGGGCTACCATGTTCTCAGAAAAATCCTGGGCAATACATAAGCCTTGATATCTGACTATTGGTTATTGAGAATTACAAAAGGGACTATGACCAGTGGGCATCTCATACATGTGCTGTTACTTTTCTTACCTGTAAATTGAAGAAAATAAAGGGATAGAAAACAATAGCCTTGGTGGTCCCTTCCTTTCAACTGTCTAAACTTTCTTGTTAAATAAAAACAGAACCTTGTCATCCAATGACTGTCAACTAGATCAGAGGTCAGCAAACTGCAGTGTGGCCCACGGACTCAATCCAGGCTACAGCCTGGTTTTGTACATAGTTTAATTGGAACACTGCCACATCCTTTAGCTTCTGTGTCATCGGAGACTGTTTTCCTTCCACAGTGGCAAAGTTCAATAGCCGTATAGCTCTGAAAAGGCGGTTATGTTCCACGAAGTGCAAAATGCTTACTGTAGACAATTTACAGATAGTTCTGTTGACCTCTGAACTAGGTGATAAATAACAATTCACGTATTTTGGAAAAGCACTGATGTTTCGAGCCCAGTAAAGATAAGTGGTAGTTTGGGCAGGGAGCTCAGGGCATCTCGTACTTACTTAGGCAAACCTTTAATACAAGCAGCCAAGTCCTTGGTCATGAAACCAGCCTCAATGGTCTCAATACAGACTTCCTCCAAAGCCTTTGCAAAGAAGCTGAGCTCTTTATTGTCATCCAGCTTCGCTCTGTGCGCCAATCCTCTGGTCCAGGCAAAAATGGAAGCTAAAAACACAAAGCAAAACAAAGCAAACAACACTTAGATCAGACCAAGAGGGGTTTCCAAATGTTTCACAGTCCCCAAAAATAGAACAATTTTGTTGTTGTTGTTGTTTAGGTGACGGATTCCATTAGATGCTATCCACATAGGCTGTAAGTTTTATAAAGAACCGGAAATATTTTGGGGCACCTGGGTGGCTCAGTTGGTTAAGCATCCTACTTCAGCTCAGGTCATGATCTCATGGTTCATGATTTTGAGCCCTGCGCTGGGCTCTGTGCTGACAGCTCAGAGCCTCGAGCCTGCTTCAGGTTCTGTGTCTCCCTCTCTCTCTGCTCCTCCCCTGCTCGTGTTCAGTCTCTATCAAAAATAAACATAAAAAAAAAAAAAAAGAACTGGAAATATTTTACTGAATAGAAACTTTAAAAAATGGCTGTCTTTTTGTAGAGCAGATGTCTTGGGTTTTGTTAGGGCCTGAAGAAAGTACATTTTCACGGTGTGCTTGTAGCACTCGAAGCTTAAGGGATTTACTAATTTGGAACAGGTCACAATCTCTTCTCTCTCATGTCTATGTTGGCCTCTCTTCCTCTTTCCAAGCTATAATCTCTTTTTAAAGTGCTGCCCTTGAAACCCAGTTAGAAGGATCTGTGTGGCTTTTAGATTCCTAGCCATCTCTGATGTTTTGTCGTACCAGAGGAAAAGGAAGATGCTCACTGACAACATTCTCTGTAATGTACATTCTGCCAAAAAAATGGTAGAATGTGTACGTTTCAAGAAGCACATTCATGGGCACTTGGGTGGCTCAGTCGGTCAGCTCTTGATCTTGGCTCAGGTCAGGTTTGTGGGATTGAGCCCCACATCAGGCTCTGTCCTGACAGTACAGATCCACTAGGCATTCTCTCTCCCTCTCTCTCAAAATAAATAAATAAGCTTAAAAAAATTAGTACATTCAAACAGCTCTTATTAGTAGAACAGATCTGCTACTTGGTGATGACTTTATACACAAAGCATTGGGAAGCCAAAGGAACATGTCTGATTTCCTTTGGAAATTTCCACTCTCCAGCTGGAAATCAACATAGCAGAAAACACTATCTTACCAATGGGATTGGTGGACGTCTCTTGTCCTTTCTGATACATGCGGTAGTGACGTGTCACAGTCCCATGGGCCGCCTCTGCTTCCACTGTCTTGCCGTCTGGACAAACCAGCACGCTGGTCATCATGCCAAGGGAGCCATAACCTGTAAGCGGCAGAGCATGAAGTACTGGGCACAGGGGTACAGGTGCAGGAAGAACACTAGGTCTCTCGGAGATGAAAGGTGTCAGCAAACACGATAAACATGAGCATGCCCAGTTGTCAATGATTCTTCTGCCCTTCTGAAAGACAGTCCCTGCTCCAGGCCCCAGGATCAGAGCCTGGAGGGGCTGCATTTCTTCCTCACTCCTCTATCTCAGAGGCACCTGCCCCATGACGGAGAACTCAGGATCTGCCTGCTTACATCGCTACTGTGGCTTGATTTTCCTTTCTGTAAAATGGGAATAATAAAAGCAACTCTTTGATCAGGTTGTTGTGAGAATTAGATGAATATATGCAGACTTGTGAATCTACGTGAAAAGAATATATACTAATATTCCTTAGAACAGTACCTGCCGCAAGTACAAGCTTTCAGTATATCGCTGCTATTCTCATGTGCAGATGCAGGGCCATTCTGGGAAAATAAAGATTAATAGGAGCTGTGTCCTGCCATCAAGCTGCTCAGATTCACGGAGACTGGAAAGAACAGCAGGCTGCAAACAGGGAGAGGTGATCCAAGAGCATCCCTCTTGCCCTCGCTGCCTGTAACCACGCCACAAACAGCCCTATTCTGTCAGGGAATGACATGGCCGCTTTGAAGTCTGGACAATTGATTTTCCATCTTCAATTCACTTTTTTACACTTGAATTCAAAAGAATATCTTTCTCCACTTCTGCTACCTCCCAAGAGCCCCTGTGAAGTTAATAATGCAAATGTATCGCAGGCTGCTACTTTTGCTTTCTGGTTTGACAGTACATAAATAAACTGATTTTTTTTTTAACTCATCTTTGAGTATCATCAGAAACTTCTGCAAGGGATTCGCAGCTCCTTTCATATCACTGTGTTGGTCTGGGGCTTTAGTAGACTCTCAAATGCTTACTGGTTGGAGGAGTTCAGGACCATATCCACAGTGAGTTTGTCTATCTTTAATATTAGGAGACACTTGTTGGTACCACTGTCAAAACGGAGTACATGAAGGGTGTGAGGCCAAAGTAGTTCATCTAGAAGAGAATGGACATGAGGATGGCTCTGCTGCCTTTTGACTGTTCAATTGCACTGAGGTCACATTTATCTATAGGCTCTGTTCCAGATATCTTATCAGTGAGCTAATGGACAATGCACTTCAGAAGTCCTATTTCAAAGTCCTGTGACATATCGTGACAATATCTCTGCAGAGACTCTCTTTGCTGCTACAAAGACATGTAGAAACAGTGGAATGATCTGGGTCCCTTTCCAGGAAATCTGCTTACAAGGAACAGTTTCCCTTATCTACCATGGAAGCATCGCAAAGCACTACTCCTTCCTCTTTGTACTCAGCACAAAGGATTAGGAGGATTTGGAGAAACAGAAGGAGAGTAAAGAGAATGTCTGTCGTTTACCAGGCATCAAACTTCTTTTACCTGGGTTCATCTACTGATTTTTCAAACTGGTAGGAGATACTTAACTTTTCATAAGAGAAAAGAAAAAGGAGCACTTCCTGGGGGAAAGCAAACATAACTGAAGTTAACACACACATTTATCAGGGAGGATTCAAGCTTGCATAGCCGCCATGGGTAACTGAAATTGAAGGGCAACTTGGTGATGAAGCAATTGGGACAGAGTTTTTGCTGATCTGGCCCTCACCTCTGGCACAGAGGCCCTGGTTCTTGGAATTTCTGTGAACAGCCCGGGGCTTCTTTGCTCATTTCCTTGTGTCAGCTGAGAAGATGAAAGAAGAGGGCCTACACTGCTGACGGTTCATGATTTTACAAAAAAAGGGCCGTGAATTAAAGAACTATTGCAGAATGACTTATGTGCTGCAGGCCGAACTCCACCTCGACTTGCTCCTTCAGCTCCTTACCTTGGGCCACGGAGTCTGACTGCACATCGCCATCATAGTTTTTACAGGCCCAGATGAAGCCCCCCTCGGACTTCATAGCTTGGGCCACCATGTCATCAATGAGCCTGTGCTCATACCAAATATTTTGGGCTTCGAACTGGGATTTGTACTGCCTAAGAAGCAAGAGAGAAAAGGGAATTAAAAAGGAAGTGGTTTTGTTAGGGACAGCACCTGCTTCTCCAAAGGGGGTGGGGGTGGGGCTGGAAGCAGTAGTTTTTAGTGGCAGCAGTACAGATTTGAGAATCTGATAGACCTAAGCTCAAGCCCATTTTCTGGCTATGAAACCCCCAATTCCCCCACCTTTTAGAGTGATTTCGCCCCCTTTGCAGAGATGTGAGAATAAGGGAGACAATAGAATATTCCTAGCATTGTTTCTAGTTTTCAGTACACTACTGAGCAGATTCTTGAGCTATAGCTTACTTTAAGAATGTACTAATAGAGAATAGAAAAGACTGCTCTACTACTCTGTATCATTGAGGAAACTGGGACAGCTTGTGGGGTTGGTATGGATGGGTGGCGGGGACAGGAATTAAGATGCCTTAGGAAAGAGTCCTAAAATCCAAGCTCTGGCCTCAAATCTTGCACCTAAAAGGGAGTTATGCCATCTTAAAAGTTAACACATGCACCTGGTGTTGTTGAACCTGAGGTTGTTATAAAAATAGACTTAAGTTCAAATAGCACCCCCAAAGCAGAGTTCTAAATCACAACAATTGGCTTCAGAAGGAGTAAAAATGTGCCCAACTCAGAAACGCAGATGTTTGAAAAATTAGACTTTTCTTTTTTCCTTTTAAAGATTTTATTTTTAAGTAACCTCTACACCCAACATAGGGCTCAAACTCACAATCCTGAGTTCAAGAGTCACACTCTCCACCAACTGAGCCAGCCTGATCCCCTCCAAAATTCGAACTTTCTATCAGTCATAGGGCACCTGCTCTCAAATATTAAACAGTTCTGGCACTGAAAAAAATAATTGTGGGACCCTTATTTGAAAACATTTACCTTATAAAAGCAACTCAGTAGTGGTTTTTGTTCCACGTCTGTTAAATCTTAGTTTTGCCCTTAACTTTAGGAGACAGTGATGGGTTTCATTCAGTTTGTCCCAGAATCAAAGGGATAAGGATGCAAATTCTAGACTACAAATGCCAGCTCATTTTAGAAAAAGGAAGAAGAAATTATAGTTACTTGTCATAGATTTCCTGAAAGATGTCTTTAAAACGGCCGTCATATTTCTTCAGAATAGTGTTCTTGGTGCTCAAATACAAAGGCCAACTCTTAGACAGAGCCATCTGGAAGGAACTGTGTGCAAAATCTTCAATCGACTTATCTTGATTGTACATCCCCATGGCAACACCACCACCCTCTGCGGGGGGGGGGGGGGAGGGGGAAAGGAGGAACAGGAAGACATCGATGAGAGGAGAAAGGAGAAGGGTAAATGGGGTAGAGTTTAAACAAGTTCCAATCCACCTACTACCACCCAAGTACGCAATCCCCAGCTCCCAGGGCTGGGCCCAGGTTTCCGAAAGTCTGGAGCCTGCTTCAGATTCTGTGTCTCCCCCCCACTTCTCTCTGGCCCTCCCATGCTCATGCTCTGTCTCTATCTCTCAAAAAGTACACATTTAAAAAAAAAATTTCACATGTGTTTTAAATTCTAAGTGTGTGCTCCATCCTCAGCCATCAAAAATATTTGCATTTCAAATATCGAATGAGAATTCTCACAACTTCCTGGAGGATACTGAAGATTCATACCCCACTGGCAGAGATAATTATGTTACATGTAATAACTAGTGCTTCATGACTCTTATTGGTTGAACGCTGTAATTACTGAAAGAGAGAACTTGAATCTGCACCACTGCCCAGAGCCAACTTAGCCTCGAAATTGCAAGGTCAAACCCCGCAGGACTAGATCCTATTAAACTGGTATTATTTAGAGGAGGCAGGGAGAACACAGCTAGGTAAGCTTTGAGCTTTTGTTTGCGTGAGTGCTTTCAACAACTTCAAGAGTGGAGAAAGGGTTCTCTGTGCTTTCAGCAAACTTTGGGTGGCATTTGCCATAATGGATCTTTGAAGCAGCAGGTGGGAAAGCAAAGGCAAAAAACAAAACACCTAAATAGAATCAATACTTGGGCCAAGGAGAAAATTCAGCAGATCTATATAACGCCACCATTTCAATACAAACCCTACCAGAGCAAAGGGCAGATTACAGGACAGGTGACATGGGATTATTAATATCTGATTCATACAGTTCATGCACAACAGATTCTCACCAACCTACCCTCCATGTTTCAAGAGAAGTGCAAGTATCTACCTGTCTTGCCCACATGTGTTTCCAATTAAGTGGCTAGTCTCCCCTGTGTCTTTATTCCACCCCATGGGAAGTCAATTACTTCTCTATGCTGGATTTTGGGTCCTATAGAAATGTTGTTAATTCCAGGTTCTATTTCTGGCAGCCACATAACTATGTTTTAAGAAACAATAATGATATTGTCTAAATGATCTGTAAGAAATTAAAAGAGGGAGCTCACAATGGACTTACCTTCAAAGTTATGTACCAGGTACGTCATTTTTTTGGATCCATCACTTGACGTGTAGGTTATCTCTACTTTTCCAGGCCCAGGAACAACAAAATCGGTGGCTCTGTACTGTGAAGGGGACGCAAAAGGTATAAAGAAAAATAAAATAGCCTTCCAAGAATTATAAGGAAAAAATCACAGAATAGAGAGCTGGAAGATACCAGTGTGGCTCAACCTTCATTTATTTGAGAGATGGGAAAAAAGAGGTGCAGAGCATTCCCAAAGCAAGTTAATCGTAGTGTATGTTGAAAATCAGTATTTACTGGCTGCCTACCATGTACAGGGCAGTTTTCTGAGCACTGATAAGGAGAGGAGAAGAACATCAAGCCTTTTCTCTTGGGAAGCTTATAACCCAATAAAGACCTACAAAAGTGAGAAGCAACTTAAGAGCTTTCAAATGGCAAAAAGGGGGCTTGGAGAATAAATGCCACAGGATGACAGAGGGAGAGAAATGACCACGACCTGGAGGTCAGGAAGTCTTCCCACAGGGAGATGCCAACACACCATCTACAGCATGGACGGTGATGACAGAGAGCGAATGCCGTGTCCTCACTATATGACAGGTGCTTTAAGTGACTAACTACATTCATCTTGTTATCTCAATTGAGTATTACACCGGTCTTACAAGGAAGAAACTGTGATGTGGTAGATAACACATCTAGGGTCTAGCGACTTGGGATCTGGTCCTTTGACCTACAGGGTTCAGTCTACTATAATTCATGATTGTTACCACTACCAACGGCAGCCCAGGATTTGTCCAAAAGCAGCAGTGATAGCAGAAGTGGCTGCCACAGTTTGGTGGCCCTTAGGAAAGGACCTTGCAAGGACAGCCATCTTGCTCGCTGGAGTGAGCGACTGTAGTGGAAACGTGCCCAGCCCACACTCAACATCCGTAAACGTTTGCTGCACTGTACCCTCTTCGATGATTTAAACTAGAATATTTTCACAATCAGGTACTAACGGTTGCCAGCCATACCTACTTGCTTACGTCTGTACAGAGTAATACTGACCACAGCTGGTGGAAGAGCTGTCAGGTAATCATGAACATTAAGAAGATTGGAATCTTTTCTACACATGGCACTTTTCTGCTGTATAAAGTCCTTTGCTATGGGTGGTCGTTTATTCCCATTTCTCAAAAGGCAGACATCAAGGCACCAAACCACCACAGATGCTTTGTAGAGGTTTATGCACAGTTAAATGATTAGGGTTGAATCAACCTGAGGTTTGGAATTTTCAATCTGGACTTTAATAGAGCATGTCCATTCTTTTAAGTGACTGATACCAAAATAATTTTAAAAGGCGGGGGGAGTGGGGCAGTGAGGGAGATGAAAAAGACACCGCTGACCTCAGAAGAACTTAAGAGCAGTATTCCCAGGATACTGGGGAGTTTGTGGCGCTGTGGTCTACATTTTCTCTCCCGGGCCTCCGGGAGGGACCTGTGACAGGTTAGGCCAGGATGAAGGGGTAGTCTGAACCACAGGGCAGAGCAGAGTGAACTGACCCTCAAGGACTGACCCGGTGACCCTGTCCCCAGGAACAGAGTGATCGGCCCTGGCCACATGCTTTTGAGGATGGCTACATCAAAGCCTCTAGATCTCAGCGTTAGAGATTCTTGTTTGTAAGGCTCTTTCAAGACATAAGCTGCTTTTGATGAAAGCCTGAAACCTCGCTTTCAGCACTGAGCTTGTGTTCAGTTGGCAACTTTTCTGTTGAACTTGGCAATGAGGCTGCTTGTGTAAAAGTACAGGAACTATACTTTTTTTCCCCAAGTACGAATATTTTAAAGAGAATATCTCAACTACTGAATCAGTTTCTCTTTTCATGCATGAAGTGATCATGTTCAGGACAGTCTCTGGTGGTTCTCAACCCTGCCTGCCGCTGGAATCGTCTGGGAGTTTTAAAATGCCTGAAGCCCACAGAATTCAGATTCGGCTGGTGTAGGGCGAAAACTCACACACTGGAAGTAAAACAAAACATCACATTTGCTTAAAAGGCGAAACAAAATGAAAACGGAAAATCTATAAAGGGATCTTACTGGATAGCCAGGGTGAAGAACCACTAATTTGGTTGAACCATGGGAAATGATACAAAAATGGCAGTATCCTCTGGTTTGAGTTAAAAAAAAAAAAAGATACAGGAAGGAAAAAAATCCTTCTGAAAAAAAAATCATGTGTGTTGAGACAAGTCCCTTTCTGTAAGTTTACCTATATTTATTTCTACCTTAATATACCTATGTATACAGGTATACATGTCTTAATTTTGCACCTTGCTTAAAGGAAGCAGACACCAAAAGAAGAAAACATAGAAAAGCATCAACTTCTGGGCAGCCAAAGGTCATGAACAAAAGGGTATGGAAAATCAGACCATGTCAACACGACTCACTTGATCCCCATAAGCATGGCGTCCTATGATGATAGGTTTTACCCATCCGCTCACAAGCCGGGGGATATTTTTGCAGATGATAGCTTCCCTGAAGACAGTGCCACCCAGAATATTTCGGATGGTGCCATTTGGTGACTTCCACATTTGTTTCAGCTTGAACTCCTCAACCCTCTTCTCATCGGGGGTGATGGTAGCACATTTGACACCAACGTTGTACTTCTTTATAGCTTCTGCAGCATCTTTGGTGACCTGGTCACCGGTGGCATCACGATTCTCTATGCCTAAATCATAGCTGGGAGGGAAAAACCGTCAAGTGTAACTTTCTAGGCCAACTGGTGAGTGATGGAAGTACTATGATCTATGAGGACTCATTAGCTACCATTTATTCACCATGCACCATTCTATGCATGGTGACGGCACACAGAGCCCACCCTGCAGAACGCAATGGCTCAAAACACACCCAAATCTGCCAACCTTTAGGATCAGTGCATCCTGGACATAGAAGATGGTTGCCAACCAAACAAAGCACGAAGAGAGGCTGGACTCTGGGCCCCACCTGCCTGTGGCGTGGGAAGCAGTCTAGAAGGCGCTTGAATAGAAACCATTGTGCCCCTTTGCGTGCTCTTTGCCATAAAGAGGCAATAATAGCACTGGAGCAGCCGTTTTTACAGACTTCCTTCCATAAAATTAGCATAAAAACGGAAGCCTAAGCACCTTATTTTTTCCTTGGTATATACTGTGTGTAAAAATAAAGGGTTCAGAGGGTTCAAAGGATTTTTGTATTCCAGTAAGTGCCGCAAATGCTACTGACTTCTTCACTAATGCCAGTCAGTCAGAACAGAAGTCTTTCCCTCATTCTCAGGCAAATCTCTTTGTTCTGGAAATAAGCCTGCAGTTGGTAGGGTAAGTAATGGAACCCAACAGCAGTGTAATAATATGATGCAGAGAGTTGTAGCTTAATATGCGCCAACTCCCAGGCTGCAGGCTACTCAGAACTGGAAAGAATGCTGACTGTCCCTCAGGCACAGAGAATGATTACAGCTTTATCTAAAGTAGGAAACAGCCTGTCAAAAACAGGAGAGACAAATGGTGACGTAACAATTCCTGTCGTTCTCCAAGGCTTTAAAAAGTTTCAGCTTTCTGAATTTGTGAAACCATTAAGACTTTGCTTTTCAGTTCTTCTTAGTTTTTGTTTTCCTTTCCATAGCATCCCAACTTATGATGTAAACGCAAAGGTAGCAATCTTAATGTATTTCCAAATAAAAAAACTGCTTTGACCTTGGAGAATTTACAGTAGTCTAACAAATCCACGGACTCAATCTTATCATCGTCTGGCATAGGGAATGCTGAATGTTTACAAATGTCTAATCCTAACGCAACTAAGGACGGTAGTCAGCACTTCTCATGCTCGTAGGAACCATTTTTCATCGGAATCATCTACCAGCAAATTACCAGAATTTTTGCTTCTCTTTGAGCATTACTAACAGAAAAGAATGAACAAGTGGCCTGGACCCCTGTATAGCCTGCAGAAAACAAATCACTCCCCTCCCCTCAAAAAGAACTGATAACGTAATGATAAGAGCAATTTTGGAACAACTTAAAACTTGTTTGAGCCTCCAAAAACTCTTTACTCTGTAGCTAGTGACTGTTTTCCTTATAGGCATAATGCCTGTCCTTTAAAAGTACTGTCGCCTCTAAAGCTAACAAGGCTTAAAGCTCCTTTGCAGCTCTTAGTGGCAAGAAGTCTGCAAATTCACTTATTACCACGTCGAGTTCTGAGACACAAGGGGGCTCATGAAATGCTTCTTTAATCCACTCGGATGTTTTTTATGCTTCATTTCCTGCATGTTTGCTGGACCTCTGCGGGTATTTGTTTCTTCTCATAGTTGCAATATAGACCTTAACAACAGCTTAGGCTTAGAATAATTAAGAAGGGCGTCTAGTGACACCACGTGAATGAAGTATCTACACTTAATCAAACAACAAGTGCTCAGGATACAGTCTCATGAATAATTCTGGGTCAATGCAAACACACTTAGAGTTGCCAGCAGTCCGGCTGAACTGTGGCGGTCAACATTTTGCCACGCCAGGCTGCAGCCGCAGCCCCCTGGGAAAGTTCTGTGTCTGCCTAGTTCAAATGCACAAAGAGCACAAGCAAGGTTATGAAAATCACAGGGAACAAAGGAGAGGGAGAGAGAGGGGGAGAGAGGGAGAGAGGTAGAGAGACCTTCATACCTGTTTCCAAACTAGTTAAAGACAGAGCAAAGGCTCAAATCCTTAAGGGATTGTCTACTGAAAGGTGGGGGTTCTGTTAGATAAGTTCAAGGGTTCTTTCTGTGCCACAATTGTGTGAAAAGAGCAAAAGCCAAGCAAGGAATGAACAGGGGAGAGAGAGGTCCACCGACTAGTTAAGTAGAGTGATAACAAACAGGTAGAAAGGATAAAATTGAGTTAACTGCACCTGCTTTACTGTTCAGTAGAGAATGTACCTCCTTTATTTTCCCCTCCACAGATAATACCTTGTGCTGTTCTCAACCATCGATTTATAGAAATAAAACCTTCCTGGGAAATAGAGGCTTAGAAATTGCTGAGAATCTTTGTTCCCACCGTGATTCTGTTCTGTGGAACAACGAAGTCCAGTTTTTCTAGCAAGATGTTAAAATTAAAACAGAAGGTTCACGTACCTATAATGTAGGCATCTCTCCCTCAAAAGCTTTATTCCTAAGATTCAGCTCTAGCTCGTGAAATAGCTGGTTACGTGCTAAAATCACTTAGACTGTGCTTTCTGAGGTTGCCACTTGGAAGACTGATTTATTTACCTGTGCAGGTCCAGTTCCACGTAGGGAAAAATGAGTTTTTCTTTAATCAACTCCCAAATGATTCGTGTCATTTCATCTCCTTGCATCTCTACCACAGAACCGCCACGGATTTTTTGAGACATTTTGACTTCAAGAAACCTTTCAGAAGAAAAAAAGATAGGACACAGGTCTTCTCATTCATCTCACTAGTGTAAAAACAAAATTCAAACCACTTGGGGACTACAAAACATGAGACTGCATAAAAAAGCTAGTAACAATATATTTACCATTAGAACCCAGCATGTTCTCTGTGAAAAGCACTGTTAGGTGCTTCAAGTGTGGGTTTTGAGCAAGCCCTCACAGCCCTGTAAGATGGAAATTACTTTCCCATTTTACTTTGACAGAAGGAAAATAGCTTTCTCAAGGCCATCCCGTTAGAGGGTGGGGGAACCAGACCCTGTAACATGCCCTTAATAATGTCATCATAATTCCTGATGGGTCATCTTATAAAATGGGATTATTTCTGCAACACCATGTTTATTTGAATCCTTCTACCCAACTTCTCATTTTACTGTACCCTCAAAATGAGCAAATTGATAGGTGCTCATATTTCCCCTTCTTTAAGAGGCTGTATAATTTAAAAACAAAACAGGGTGATTGGGTAGCTCAGTTGGTTGAGCATCTGACTCTTGATTTTGGCTCAGGTCATGATCTCATAGTCTGTGGGATCGAGACCCATGTTGGGCTCTGTGTTGACAGTGCAGAACCTGCTTGGGATTCTCTCTCTCTGCCCCTCCCCTACTCATGCTCTTTCTCTCAAAACAAATAAATACACATTAAAACAACCCAACCAAAACAAACAACTATGATTGAAAGCATTCAACAAGTTCTTATAAACCATGTTTAAGACTAAAAGTGAAATAGGAAGAATTTCTGGTGGAATTACATTTTCCTAGAGACAATAATGGATATTGGTGACATCACACTAAATACAGAAGTGATTTCTCAATTTAGAAAAATCTGTATACAGAAGGGCGACTGCCCAGGACCCAAGCATGTCCTGTCCTGTTCCTCAGTATCCTGACTCCTGGTCTGTTCCTGGGTAAACGTAAGCTGCCAGGGGGTGGGACAGAGAAATAGAATTGTTCCAGGAAGAGAGGTCTTCCTGGGATGTGAAGGTAGCAAATACAAATTAACCCGATTCCCAGAAGGAACAGGGGTACATGTAAAACTATGAGGCTTAATGGAAAACCACGCCCTAGGTGTGTTCCCAGAGATATGGAGGGGGGCCTGAGTCCATTGCCGGTAGGCATCTGTTCCCCTTCATGATGCTCTAGTGGAAACTGTTTCCCCAGGGCTGCAGAACTGTAAAGTGCTTTTATCTCCTGAAGTTATCAATAAGACTGAGGACTGGAAAAGTCAGAACTGATTCTGGCAATTATTAGGTAAGAGGCTTATAAACAGTATCACTTGACAAAGTTGAACTAAAGTAATTTGATCTTTTTTCTTTTTTAGTTTATGTATGTATTTTTGAGGGAGAAAAGCACAAGTTGGGGAGGGGCAGAGAGAGAGAAAAATCCCAAACAGATTTCACACGGTCAGCGCGGAGTCGATGCCAGGGCTCAAACCCACGCACCTGGAGATCATGCCCCGAGCTGAAGTCAGATGCTTAAAGAACTGAGCCACCCAGGTACCCCTAAAGTAATATGATCTTTAAATAACAAAAAAGTGCTCATTAGCCAACTGTGAGCCTCAGTTTCTTGTGACAAGCCAGGGTATATTCCTAATCCCCAAGTCCATCTTCACTTCCTAAATTTGCATTTCTAGAATCCTTAGTAGTGTTTCAGAGATTCCCTAGAGCATTACTGGGGAGCCATCTGGAACTCAACTAAAGTGTAGAGGAGTAATTACTCCTGATGTATAATTCCAAGTGTAATTTACAGTACAGCTTTCAGTATATGCTTCAGTCATGCTGAGCCCACTGTCACATCTGTCCTTGTATTTAAAGCAAAACAAAACAAGAGGCAACAAACTTATCTTAGTCTTGAGACATTTCCATGGCCACATTCCTACATAATATTTTATAAGAGTTATGACTTGGCTGTTTTTCCTTGATGGCAAGTACAACTGGTAGGTCATATGGCACCCTTGAAATTTTGGTACTGAGTAATGGCATTTTTAAAATCATTTCCTTCTCAGTCAAAACAAACAATTACCGCAGTAATTTTTCTCTATCTTGTAATGCATACCTGAAACATTTCCTCATATTATCCATTAAAATTTTACCACCTCTTAACTAAAAACGTAGTCTTTTTGGGGCGGCTGGGTAGCTCAGTCGGTTAAGCGTCTGACTCTTGATTTCGGCTCATGTCATGGTCTCACGGTTTGTGAGTTCCAGCCCCACATCAGGCTCTGCGCTGACAATGTGGAGCCTACTTGGGATTCTCTCTTTCAAAATAAATAAATAAACTTAAAAAAAAGTAAAAGTTTTTTTTGTAGACCCTTGCTTCCTTCAAGGTCAGGCATTATTTCTATTAGATTTAAATTCCATGGGGGGTAGACTTCAGGTTCCACTGGATTCACTTCTCCAACCCTTGCCCCTCAGATTCTCTTTCTCCAACCCAAACCCTCACTTGGGAAGGAAGGGCTTTTCCAACAGGCCAGTTTAGTTAGTCTGAAGGCAGCTAATTCCCATCTCCTGATACACTTGTGTAATTGCATGGGATAAACCTGGACTCAGAGTAGTTTAGGGAGAAAGAGTTGCTTGGCCTTAATTTTCCTTTTACCGACCCCAAATTCTTAGCCACCATTTTTTAAAAATTGCAGTTCATGAACTACAGAACTTCTCGGCCAAAAATAGTCTCTCGCGGAGAAGAGCTGCACTGAAACAAACAAGGAAGCAGTTGCAGTTTGTTGTTGGAAATATCCCTGACTCATTCCCTTGCAGTGCCTCCACCTACTCCAGACCTCGAGGACTAATTAAACGCAGTATTGCCACATCAAAAAAAGTACAGAAGGGGAGAAAGTGCCAATTCTCACCTTTACAACTTCTAATCACCCCAACTCCCTTCAGTCTCGCAGACTCGGATGAGTGCAGTTTATTTCCTAAAACACAACGAAAGGGGAGCAGAAAGACTTAACGTTCAAAACACGCCTGTCAGGAGAACTTAACTGTTTTTAATACCGGGCCAGACAGCCCGGTTTATCTGGTTTAAAGTACAGAGCTGAATGTACCCAGAGGACCAAAGGCCAGTTTTAGGTGCGCGGGCACCTTCCAATTAAAGGTTAAGGGCGCACAAATACACTGCCTTGCGCACACACTGGAGGGTGCGTCAGTGGGCGCGTCCCGGATTCGTCGCCCGCTAGCCGGTCTTCGGGTTTGCACGTCCGTAGGTGACGCTGTGACCAGCGGGCTCTAGGCCTGCGTGCGTCCTTGTGGCCACTGTGAAAGAGGGCTGCAACCAAGCTGGCTCCCGCTCCTCTCTGCAGATCTCCATGCCCGCCCCCTTTCCTCTGCTAAGCAGGACCCTTTAAACCCCTGGCGCCAGGAGCACGCCAGGCGGAACCCTTCCCTAGAACTGGAGATCCGCGTGCGGGCGGAGGCCCCCCCCTCCAGTCCACCCCCTCCACGCCCCCGAGAGGACGCTTCCACCCCGCCGCACTGCCAATTCCAGCCACCTGAGTTCGCTGCACACGCCCAAGTCCATGGCTTCCACCTTTCTTTGCATGCAGCTCCCCACTGCCGCACGTTTTCTTACGCTTAAGCCCAAGACTTAGTCTTCCACGCATACTGGCATTCTCCCATCGCTCGATTTTCCTTTCTGCGTGCAGACTCGGGCTTCTATGTGTTGCTTCTGCAAGCAACTTTCTGCCGCCCAGTTTCACCCTTCCGAGCCCAAGAGCTGGCCTTCTCCACATTCTGGCATCTAGCACCTTCTTCCCCACACTCAAGCATTTAGCACCTTTTTCCTCCCGACGTCTCTTTCCCACGCCCAACCTGGGTTTTCCCCGCTTCCTTTCGACCAGGACTCGCCGCTACATTTCTCCCTCCCGACCCAAGATCTGAGCTTCCTTTTTCCCCACTCCAACCACTGGCGGCCTCTCAGAGCCTCCCTGCAAAAGCCACGGGCCCGGCCTGCCCCTCGGAGCCTGCAGTTACCTGCAGGGGAAGGTACGCGGGCGATGAGCCAGAGGCGCCACAGCCACTCACACGTTGAAGCTCTCAAGCGTCTACACTGGCAATGCCAGCTGGGCCCCAGCTGTTTCGGCTTCTGACACCGCCTCCGCACCAACCCAGAAACCGGCGGACAGGGCGGAGCTTTGGCACCGCCACGCTTTTGTCCCCTCCCAGGCCCGCCCCCTCAGCCCACCTCCCTGGGCCCCGCCCCCACGCCGCCGCCAATCACCGCGCGCCGACCGCTCTGCGGTGGGCGGGGCTGGGGGCGGGGTCGGGTCCCGGAACTTTGGGGCGAGATCCGCTGCTGCCTTCTCTGCGCTCGCAGCTTGGGAAGGGGCCGCAGGGCTCGCTGGGCTCAGCCCGCGATCCCGGCTGCGAGGAACATGAATGCCACCTGCAGGCCTGTGACCAGAGCGCGCCAGGGCTAGTCTAAGACCCGCGCCGCCTAGGGTCCCCCGGAGTAAGTTTCCAGGTTCTCAGTGAAGGCAAAGAAAAGACTTCCGGAGCTAGTTGGGTGTGCGGTAGAACCGGACGAGCCTTTGGCAGAAGGAAGAGTGCGGGCGGGGGTAAGGCAGCATGGGGTCGCTTTGCGAGCTCTAGGCGCAGCTAGAATGCAAAGAATTAAATACTCACGCAAGTAGGCATGCCGCAGTAAACAATTTCCGCCACTACGTCTTCAGAACTTCTGTACCTATGATTCTAACTGCTAAGTACATGCTATCAATAAACCCAGTTATTTGCATTCGAAGGTAAAGACAGGAGATTATTGTCTGGATTCCAGTGACGTTGGAATGAAAATGTGAAGGCTTAGAAAACGCTGGAATAAAAAATTCTGTCCCCTACAGGAAATTCTTTTTTGTGTATTCCTTACTCTTGAAAACATGGAGGAGGGGCATTTTAGACAGTGACTTAACAGTAGTTGTAATGCTAGTATATTGCTGCCCAGGATTCAATTTCCCAAAACTTACTTAAAATTTTTTTCTCGGGGCGCCTGCGTGGCGCAGTTGGTTTAAATAGCCCACTTCGGCTCAGATTGTGATCTCCCGACTCCCGGTGGTGGTCCATGGGTTCTAGCCCCGCGGTGGGTTCTGTGCAGACAGTTCAGAGCTTGGAGCCTGCTTCAGATTCTGCGTTTCCCTCTCTCTCTGCCCCTCTCATGTTTTTTCTCTCTCTCTCCCTCTCTCTCAGAAATGAATAAGCATCAAAAAATAAATAAGAAACAAAAATTTTCTCTATTATCAGATTATAATTACTCTGAAGATAAACCGATATGAAGGACTTTACACAAGGTGCATTTTAAACACTAGAGGGCACTGGTATTTTTCCCAAGAGGAAAGAAGAAACTACAGCATCCCAGGCGTTGATAAAAAAGATTTTAAGTAATCTCTATACTAAAAGTGGGACTCAAATTCACAACCCCTAGATCAGGAGTCACATGCTATGCCACTGAGCGAGCCAGGTGCCCTGCACTTGTTGATTTTTGAAGTGGATTAGTGGAAAGTAGCAGTCACCTCTATATTCTTGTAGAAATGATTATAGAGCTGTATAAGCTTGTATTTTCATCTAGAATCTGAGATCCAAAGTCACCTGAGATTGTAAATTTACTCTCATTTTATATCAGGATCACTTTACCTACTACTAAAAGTATATTTTTTCTTGTTTCAAAAAGGATTTAGAGCAGCCTTCAAAATACAATGTAGCACGATAAAATACATTGAGCATATGTGAGGAAAAGAGAGAATATATATAGGAAATTATACAGAACCAAGGTGAGAGGCAAGGTAACATTTATGAATGGGAGTCTCTGCATCCTAAAACAGCATTTCCTAAGCCAATAACATAGGGACTCCTTTTTCATTGAAAGTATTTTCTTGTAGATCCCTACAATTGATTTATATTACTGCATGTATGTATATGCATAAACCTAGGTATATGCTCCTTATGCTGCTAGCTCTTTTACTACTAAAAATAACAAATTTATAAACAAAATGACTAAAAACAAAACTATAAAATAATACACTACCCATTAACAATATTAATTGTTACTAAATGTAACACATGATGTTTGTTTACATTCTTGCTCTTTTGAATTTAGCTTGCCTATTCTGGGTGTAATCTGAAAATTCATTTATTTAGCACACCATTTTCCTCTGTTTTGTTAATATTGCATGCCTTGACATCATTTACCTTTCATTTGGCCCTTAGAAAATCTGAGTATTTTACTATTTAATATTGTTCTGTAAACACAGATAGAAACCTGGGCTATGAAATTTGTATTTGGTTGTGAGACACTCATCCAGATAACAGAGGATTCTTGTAAATAGTCTAAGGCATTTATGTTTTCATTTTGATGATCTAAAAAAAATGAAGTAGAACAAACAGTTCATTCTACCTTGTGGAAATTCACTTCATTGAAATTTATTGGCCATGAAGATTATGGGAGAAAGACCAGTGAAGGTGAGTTATGGGCACGGGGTTTGGGTGACAGGGTGCCCTTCAACAAATAAGGGATATAGACAAGAGTCACAGATCTGATGGTCAAGGTAATTAGTTAAGATTTGTTAAGTTTGAGATGCCTGTGGGACAGTGAGATAGAGATGCTAAGGAGGCAGTTAGCCACATCTGGAGTTCAGGAGATGGATCTGGACTAGAGAGAGAAATCTGAGACTGTTTAGCATTGTTATGGGCTAAAGTATGTGTCCTTCTTTCCCCCAAATTCATAGACTGTAGCTCTAGTCCCTAGTACCTCAGAATGTGACTGTGTTTGGAGAGAGGATCTTTAAAGAGGTAATTAAGGTTAATTGAAGTTATATTGGTGGACCCTAATCCAATCTAACCAGTGTCTGTTTTTAAAGTTTATTTATTTTTGAGGGGGGGATAGAGAGAGAGATTGAGAGAGAGAGAGAGAGAGAGAGAGAGAGAGAGAATCTCAAGCAGGCTCTGCACTGTCAGCACGGAACCCGGTGTGGGACTTGAACCCACAAAGCATGAGATCATGACCTGAGCCAAAATCAAAGAGTCAGATGCTTAACCAATTGAGCCACCCAGGCACCCCTGGACTACTGTCTTTATAAGAAGAGGAAATTAGGACACATGTGCATGCACAGAAGGATGAACATGTCAAGAGGCTACAAGAAGGTGGCCATTTATTTGCAACCAAGGACAGAGGCCTCAGGAGAAAGTAACCCTGCAGGCACTTTAATCTTGGACTTCCAGCCTTCAGAACTGTGAGAAATAAATTTCTCTTGTTTAAGTCATCCAATCTGTGGCATTTTGTTATGGCAGCCCTAGCAAACTAATAAGCATCTATTGATAGTTGAAGCCATAGAGTGTATGAGGTCACAAACTAGACGTACACAGTAAGAAGGAAAGTCTACCTCAGCGAGGTCTCTGTGGAATACTTAATATCTTTAACAGCCAAGTGGAGGAAAAGTGGCCCCCAAAAGACAATGGCAAGGATTATCTAGGAGGTGGTTGAAAAATCAGCACAGACTGATGGGAACCAAAGGGAAAGTTTCCAAAAGGGAGGGGTACTACAGAGAAGGCAAGGAAGACAAAGCCTGAAAAATAATTTTGGCAAATAGGAGGACCTCCTGAATGCACTAAGAAGAATAAATCTATCAGAATGATTGATAGAAACCATACTATAGGGGATTGAAGTTTGAATGGGAGCAGAGGAAAGGGAGACAAAACTATTTCAAGAAGATTGATCATGAAATGAAGAATGCTCTAGAAAGTCTTAGCATAATTTTTAATGACTGCATAATTGTCCATCATTTGACTATATTACTTTCATGTTATTTGTGTTCATTGGAAATTTGTTTCCTTTTTATATATTACTGTTTTGAATAACTGTGAAAAACATATTTAGCTATACTTTGCACTTGAATCAGTTCCTTAGGCACGACTGAGAATTGCAATTGTTGGATCAAAGAGTATGAACATTTTAAAGGCACTTGTTAGATCTGTCAAATCATTTTCTAGAAGGAATATACCTATTTATGTTTTCACATGCAGTGTATGAGAGTGCCTTTTCATTAGTTCCTAGCCAGAACTGAATTTCACAATTTTTTAATGTTTATTTATTTTTGAGTAATAGAGAGAGAGAGCGCATGCGACCGAGCAGGGGAGGGGCAGAGAGGGAGGGAGGGAGAGAGAGAGAGAGAGAGAAGGGGACACAGAGTCTGAAGCAGGCTCCAGGCTCTGAGCTGTCAGCACAGAGCCCGACATAGGTCTCAAACTCATGAACTGCAAGATTATGACCTGAGCTGAAGTCAGAAGCTCAAACGGTGAGCTACCCAGGTGCTCCTGAATTTCATGATTTTTAAAAACGTCTTTGTGTTCCTACTAAAGGGAATCAGGGATCCTTAGAGAACTGATTCTAGGTCTAGAGCAAGGATAGTTCAAGATGAGTTTGCTATATTTTGTTGTGTAAAAAGATAAGGAAGTGATGAAGGCATGTCATACGTACACAGGAGCTGCTCGAAGGAGTTATCACTGGGCAAATCAGGGACAACTTGACTGTCAAAAGAGTGGTGGCAGTGATGAGTTATAACATACTGTAAAAAAAACACAAGTCTGTACTAATACTGTTAAAAGATAAACTGAGGCATATTAAAAATTTTAGTTTATTTGAGCAGGAAATGGACATTGCCAAATGTGAAATGATTGGAAGCACTCCATGGACAGCAGCTAGGGGAAAGACTTGTAGAGAAGAGGTAGAAGCAAAGCAAGAAAATTATTTGACCACATCTTAGGCGGTTACATATTCAGGAAAGCCTAGGTGGCTGTTGGTGATTGGTTGTTTTAGGTTTCAAATGCATAACCTTGAGGCATTGTAGGCTAAGGTTTTGATTTGCTTACATAGGCTACTAAGTCATTAGAACCATCTCATTCTGGGGCTTTTGAGGTCAGTTGAACATCCCACTCTTGATTTCTACTCATGATCCCAGGGTCCTGGGGTTGAGCCCTGAGTTCGGTTCTGCACTGGGGCCTGCTTGGGATTCTCTCTCTCTCTCTTCCTCAGTTCCTCCCCAACACATAGGCATGCTCTCTCTCTCTAAAAGAAAAAAAAAAGTCTAATGGCCTAATGGCCTTGTTTAATGAATTGAGCATTAGGAATCAATATAAAAAAAGAAAGGAAAAGCTATTTTCAGTACAAATAGAACTGATACGTAATAGGGGAATATAAGCATAGTGCCACCTTAACAATAATAGACTCAGAATCATAAATATGTGGGGCATTAGAGGTCATACATAATAGCCTTTGCCTTTTGACTCTGACTCAGGTAGATGAGATTCTCTGCTGAGATTGATAGTGAAGGTAATGGGGGTGCCGAGAGTCACTGTGTGTGATGGGGTGTGATGTGGAACAGTAGTGACAGAGGGAAGAGGGGGCACTCTTAGAATGACTGCCTAGGGGCCCAGGATCGGGATTTCCCTGTAGTGGTATCAGCCTTCAGGTTTTGATGCCATTGTGCATCCACTGAGGAGGTCAACTCGAGGAGCACTGGGTAGGGATTTGCCAAAAGTCTTGAGGGGGGTGCCTGGGTGGCTCAGTCGGGTAAGCGTCCGACTTTGACTCAGGTCATGATCTCACGGTTTGTGGGTTCAAGCCCCGCGTTGGGCTCTGTGCTGACAGCTAGCTCAGAGCCTGGAGCCTGTTTCAGATTCTCTGCCTCCCTCTCTCTGACCCTCCCCTGCTCACACTGTCTCTCTCTCTCTCTCTCAGAAATAAATAAAACATTAAAAATTAAAGAAAAAAAGTCTTGAGGAAAGGACCTGAAGAATTTAATTAAAACAGCATCTCACTTTGGGGGTCATTTCCTTTCTGAGCTCCCTGCCAAGTCCCACAGTTGGAGTCAGCGGGTTTTAGCATGTTTCTCCAGCTAAGGGCTCAACGCCCACAGCAGGACAGGAAGACGGACTAATGCTAGCCAGGCTGAGCAAGACCCGGCTTGGTAATTTTCTTGGCACCCAGTCCTGGCAACTCACAACTTGAATGAAAATACTAGCAGTAGAGCTCACATCACTTAACTCTGCGTAAGGCCCTGTGCCAAATGCTTTACGTGCAATGTTTTACTTGTTCTTCAAAAACTGTGTGTGAAGTGGGTATTGTTATTAGCCCCATTTTACAGTTAAGAGGGCAGGGGCCTAAAGAAGTTGGTAATTTGCTTAAGGTCACCTGGGCGGTTATTGACGGAGTCACCTAAGTGTGACAACAGTCTTCGCTCTCCTGAATGTCAGTCCCCAGCAACGATGAGCGCGGTGACATAGTACGAGAGCCCATATCATCGAACACATACGGTAACCGCGGTGGCCCAGCCTGCACCCATCCGGTGACCCGACACGCGTGATGCTCACGCGCGCAGTCGCCCTGGCTTCCTCTGGGAAGGCTGAGGCGGCCGAACCAGCCAAACTGTCGAGGACGACTCTATCCGAACTCGACTCGTTTCGCCTGAGCGTCTGATCCAAACGTGGTGCGGACGGGACGAAGGGGGCGGAGCCGGCGGCCGGGAGAATTGCGGATTGGAGAGGAGGAGGGACAGAGGGCGGAGCCTTTGGGGGAAGCTGGAAGCCGCATCAACCATGTAAGTGGCTTTGCTTCCTGCCGCAACCGCCGGCGGCCCGAATACCCCCGTCGCTGCGCTCCGGAGCTGGCTTCCTGGACGGGGTGAAGCGGCGACCGGGGTGGAGGGTGGCCGGCGGGAGCGGGGCGGGAGGCGCAGGTAAGAGAGGGGGCCTGGCGCGCGGCCGGCAAGCGCTGAGAGTGGGGAAGAAGGCCGGTTTGGGGAGCTCCGGGGCCAGAGCGGAGGGGAAGGCTAGAGTGAAGACGAGAGCTGAGCTTCACGACCGTGGCTGGAGGCCGGACTGTGGCCGAGGCTGGGCAAGGAAGGGCAGAGAACCTATACCCGCAGCAACCCGGCTCCGCGATGCCCAGGTTGCCCCGGTCTGGCCAGCGGGGAAGGGAGCCGGGTGCGGCTGTTCTTGAAGAGGTTTCCTTGGAAACGTCTCAAGTTCCCTTGCCCGTCTCTTGTCCCATGTCGCTCAGCATGTTTCGGAGGTGCACGGTCCCGTTCCTCTTCCCTCTCTGATGGATCGACTCCTAGTCTGTGTCAGAGGTGCATCCGTAGACTGAAAAAGAAAGTTCCTAAGCTACAGAAGACGGCACCAATAGTCGGTTTTTCAAATATGAACATACCCCTTTAAATGTTTTCTTCTGCTATTTGAGTCCATCCCGTTACTACCTGTGTTTCCAAGTCTCTTCAGGAGGAGGCTTGATTTCCCATTTATTTTACCTTTGCTTATAATGTTTCCAGCAAGAGGGTGAGGAAGTATGCGATGGATGTTTTTAGGGAGTTAAGATACGTCCAATAGAGAGGTTATTATTTTTAAGGTATTCAAGAAATGTGAGAAGTGCTAGAATTCTGTATAAAGCAAATTAAGTTTATCTGAGGTGTGTAGGTATATGTTAGATGATCATTTATTGATTCAGTGCATCCTCTTTTAAGACAGATACCACACTGACAGTGGAGGTAGTGGCTTGCTGTATTGCACTCTCCTATTTTTAATTTATTTGAATCTCCTTTTCTGCCACTTCAAAACTCTTACTCTGTCAGGATCCAAAAATAACCTGTGGGTTGTTGTTGTGTTTTGTTTTTTGTTTCATTGGGTTTGGGCTTTTGATAAAGATTGGGCAGGTTGTTCTGTGGAGCAAAACTATTTTCCCTTTTTTCCTGTGTGCGCCCATTTTCTGCTTCTGGGAAGAGTAATGTGGGTCACATTATGGTCTTCCTTTAGGGTTTCTGTTGGCACATTGGTCAAAAATTGAACAACAGAATCTTTGTTGACAACTCTAGTATTCAGCTAGCCTGTATTGGATATGTTTCGAGTATTTTTAAAACATGTATTCAGAAATTATTCAGCTGATACTTGGGTTTTCTCATCTGTACAATTTCGAAATTGGCTAATAGATCTGGCTTATTTTCTACATTTAATACCTGATTAGCCTTCATATTGGCTTACTCAATGAGATAGTGTGTGATGGGGCTGTATATATGGATAGCTTTCAAATAAGAGGCAAAGTGCTGGCATTTGGAAGGGCAGGTTAATTGTTCTAATTCCCTGTCAGTGAGGAATCCTAGTTTTATGTCATAGACAGTAATTAAGCTGCCAGAGAATAAGAGGTGTAAGGCAGTTTTTTCAAGATCCTGGTGTAATGATGAACTTTTTAAGGTTAGCTAAGTGATTGTGTTTATGTTTCAGAGATTGTACTTGCTGAGTGTTTTCTTGGTAATTTTTATCTTTATATCTCCAAAGTTTATTAAGTAGTTTTGCATATGGGTGACCCTCAGCAGTAATGCTAAAATTCTTCATGTTGATTGCTAACTCTGCCTCAGATGTTACTTATGTCAGAGTAGAATGTGGACTATTTTCTTAGGCCTGAGGGGTGTTTGCAATCACATAATCCTTTCTCTTTAGTACTCTTTTTTTCTTCTTTTTTCCCCCAGTTTTCCCCTCTTTTTGAGTTGACACTAATTTATTTAGCAGCTTGCTTCCGATTCCTTTATGCTGAAATATGGATTGTAATTTTTTTTACATTTAATTATTTTTGAGAGACAGAGTGAGACAGAATGTGAGCGGGGTAGGGGCAGAGAAGAAGGAGACACAGAATCCGAAGCAGGCTCCAGGCTCTGAGCGAGTGTTCAGCATAGAGCCTGACACGGGGCTTGAACCCACGAACTGTGAGATCATGACCTGAGCCGAAGTTGGACGCTTAACTGACTGAGCCACCCAGGCGCCCCGTCATGATAATTTAGAAGGATTGTTGACTATTCTCCCCAAAAGAAGGTGATATTAGAGAACTTCTCTTTCCCTCCCTCTCTTCCTTTCTCTCTTCCTCCCTCACTCTTCCCATCCTCTCCCTTCTCCCCCCACCTTCCTCTCTCTCTTCCATCTCTCTCCCTCCTCCTTTTCCTCAACACTCCTTCCTCTTTTCCTTTCTCCTTTACTCCTCCCCCACCCTCCCCGTTGCCATACCAATAAACATTTATTGCCAAATCATGTTCAAGTCCATGGTTTCATGTCTACTTTAATTAATCAATTAAATTATTAATCAGGCATTTAGATAGGTTGGGATTGGAAGTCTGTGAAGAGCTACAATAATAATTTCAATCTAAAGAGGAATTCTGTGATAAAACTTGGGGCCCAATTACACTTCTACTACTGACTGACTAGCTGTGTGACCCTCAAGAAAGTAATTTAAGATTCAGTGTGCATTGGTTGCCTCACAGGCAAAGTGTAAGAAGGCCAGCTCTGTGTGCTCTCCAGGAGTTTTATAAAATTAAAATGAGATGGTAGATACAATTTTGAAACTGAAAAGCATTTTATGGGAGTGTGTGATGTCCTCTTTGTAAAATGCAGAGTAGATGACAAAAATCAAAAGTCATCTGTAGTACTTTAATGAGTGTAGTTCTGTAAGGTTCATGGTTCTCATTAATTTGAAGGGTTAATACAGCAGAAAATAGATCAGTGTTTTTCTCTACCCTCCATCTGGTGATGTGCTTATGCTTATTACTTTGGTTGAATTACCATTTTGTTATTTAAAAAAAAAGCCCTTTAAGATCTTCATTTTAATGTCTATATGAAGTTATGCTTAAAGGGAGAAAAACCAAGTTCATGTGCCTAGAAGGAGAGATGATAGGAACAGGGTGTTGATTTGAATAGTTCTTGAGGGGATGAGGAACAGCTCGAGGTCATCTTTGAGGCTATCTAGAAGTGTCATTAAGGGATGACTGTTTCATTTTCTTTTCTTGGAAATATTTATGTTTTATGTTTTTAAAAGAAAAAGGGAAATAAATTAAAATTTTTTGAGGAGTTAATATGCTTGTGTAAAACCAGTTTCCCCCATAACTCGAAAAAGCTATGATCTCTTTTTCCAAAAAAAATCTTAAAATGGAAAAGAAACACATTATGTGAAAATGCTCTGTTACTTTTTTCCTGCTCACATTTGTACCTTACCTCCACTATTAATCATTTTATATTTTCTGTGGATTGAACGACAATGTGGAAAATTAGATTGACTGCGTAATCATAGTTTCAGTCATCTGAGACCCTTATGATCTGGATTGCAGTGTTTTTAAGCCTTAATTTGCAGTGTATGCTGAACTAGATTTATTTCCTCTTTGGTTTTGGAGATCTGAGTTTTCAGAGTCAGGTGTCCAGGTATTTAGGGCTGCTGTTTGGAATCAAGTCTTGGGCTTCCTTCAGGACTCCTGTCTTTTGTTTTGTAGACTCATGAAATGGCCACAGATGATAAGACGTCCCCAACATTGGACTCCGCTAATGATTTGCCTCGATCTCCCACTAGTCCTTCTCATCTCACACACTTTAAACCTTTGACTCCTGATCAGGACGAACCTCCTTTTAAATCAGCGTATAGTTCTTTTGTAAATCTCTTTCGATTTAACAAAGGTAAGACTTGCTCTTAAGGATCAGAGAACCTGTAATTTTGATTTTCTGAAATTCTCTCGTTCAGCTTTTCATGCTGTGTCTTTGTACGAATGTGAAAGATCAACAAGGAGATAGCTTTAATCATAGGTCGTTGGGGTTTGCCGCTTACGAGGACAAAGCTAGAATTTTCCCTGCCATCTTATTAGTTATTGGTAACTGAAGATCTGAATTGAAAAATAATGTTAAAAGGAGGTCCCTCTTTGAAGTTAGCCTTTGTTCCCCTTCCTTAATATGTTTCAGCTTTCCTAAGTTCACAGAATGGACTTTGTTCTCATAGGGGTTAATAGCCAAAAGATTTTAATTAAAGCCATAAAACTAGATCAGCACCTGGGAGGAAAGGTTCCTATTTTTCCAAAATTGAAACTGTCAGCATGCCTCTTGACTTAAACCTGTCAGATTAAGGTGTCAATGTAGTAATATCAAATGAAAAGTTACTTTTTACTCACTTATTTAAGGAAATTTAACATCGATGCAGTACTTTCTTTTAATCAACAGTCCGAATTCCAAACAAATGCGTTGCCCTCAAAAGAAAACTTCCATTCCAGGATCAGGTCCAGCATCACATACCGCATGTAGTTTTCATCTGTCTTTCGTTTCCTGTTCTCTGTCTTTTGTGAGATGGACATTTTTGTAGAGAACAGCCAAATATTTCACAGAATGTCCCTTAATTGGGATCTTCTGTATTTTTATTTTTTCATTTTTGCTTTTTCAACTGACACATAGCTGACACCCAATGTTACACTAGTTTAAGGTGTCCAGCATAGTGATTGGACAAGTCTCTACATTATGCTGTGCTCCCCACAAACGCAGCTGCCATCTGTCACCATACAGCATTATTGCAGTACCATTGACTGTATCTTTATCTCCATGACTTGTTCATTCTCTAACTGGAAGTGAAAAAGTACTTTCTAAGTGAATTATTTTTAAGTAATATATCTTTTACCTGGAAGAAAACTTTTGAAAAATATGGCCTATGGGCGCCTGGGTGGCTCAGTCAGTTAATCATCTGACTCTTGTCTTCGGCATAGGTCATGATCTCACGGTTCAATAGTTGGAGCCCCGTGTTGGGCTCTGTGCTGACAGCACGGAGCCGGCTTGGGATTCTCACGCTCTCTGCTCCACTCCTGCTGGCATGTTCTTTCTCTCTCTGTTTCTCAAAATAAATAAGTAAATGTTTAAAAAAAAAAAAAAAAAATATATATATATATATATATGTATATATATACGGTCTCTTTTCTCTGCTTTATATTTCGCTGTATTATTTGAAATGCATTAGAAAGTAATCCCTCTTGTAAGGAATTTGAGGGTTAATAGCTTAATTAGTTCTGGAGAAATTTTAATAGTATTAACTGACTTTTTTTTTTTAAGGTTATTTATTATTTTGAGTGAGAGAGAGAGAGAGAGTGCAGGGGAGGGGCAGAGAGAGAAGGAGAGAGAGAATCCCAAGCAGCTCAGCGCTGCCAGCACACAGCCCTGTGGGGGACTTGATCCCATGAACGGTGAGATCATGACCTGAGCTGAGATCAAGAGTCGAAACTGACTGAGCCAACTCAGGAGCCCCAGTATTAACTGACTTTTATTAGTAGTCAATTTAAAGCTCTTTGAAATCTCTTCCTGTTAGTCCATTTTTAAGGTAATGAATTTTTAGAAGACTTTTATTGTTTACTTTTAGATTTACAGGAAAATTGGGATGATCATACAGGATACAGGATTCTCATATACTCCCCCACCTAGTTTTCCCTATTAGTAACATCTTACAGTACTATAGTGCACTTATTACAATTAATGAACCGCTGTTGATACAGTGTTACAAACTAAAATATGTGTTTTATTCATTCTTCAGTTTCTACGTAAACTCCTTTTCCTGTTCTAGGATCTCATGTGGGATACCACATTATATTTAGTCATCATAAGACAATAATTTTATTTATTCAGCAGATGTTTATTGAGTACCTATTATCCAGGATCACGCTCTGTTAATAGTGCATGGGATCTATCCCATAAACAAAACAGATAAAAAATAAAATCTCTGCCTTCATGTGAAGCTTACTTTCTGTTTCCTTTAATATGCTCAAGGTATTTCTAATGAAAAGTAAAACAAACTGAAGATCACATGCCAAGGAAGAAATATTGGCCCGTAATTTTGCCATTTTCTTTGAATTTCTTTTTTTTTTTTTTAACTCATTTTTAGTTATGCATGCATTACATATATACATTAGTTTTTGGAACAGTTTTATCTATTCCTTCTCTTTGCCGAACTCTGAATCTTAGTTTTGCAAGTAATGCCAAGCTTTCTTTTGCTACAGAGCGAGCAGAAGGGGGCCAGGGGGAGCAGCCCTCTCTAAGTGGCAGTTGGACCAGCCCTCAGCTCCCTTCAAGAACGCAGTCTGTGAGGTCACCTATACCTTATAAAAAACAGCTTCATGAGGAACTCCAGCGGCGATCTTCAGCGGTATTAGGTGAGACCGTGTTCTTCTGTCACTCCTCTCTGTGTGTTCGAGTTTTCCAGTCATCGTGTTTCCCAGGCTATTTCGTGACTTAACTTTTCTGCTGTTTGGAGTAGTCAGGTGCTCTTCAGGATTTATGAAACTGTTACCTAGATAGTGAAAGAATTTGTTGATACCTAAAAAAAATTCTTAAGCATTTTGTTAAATTTTAAGTTTGGTCAGGCGCAGATCTCTTGACTATGTTTTGATTAATGACTTGCTTGGGTTTCAGAAGAGAACAGTTTGCAGCATCCCCAGGAGAACACAGGTTAGTTTCAACTTTGTGAATTACTTCTGCATCTCTTCCTGGGATGGCTAGTGTGACGTGGTATGCATGCCTCTGGCTGCGGAACTCTCTCAGCGCCATGTGGGCTGCCCCTTGCTCTTGTCCTTCTGTCCTTGTTGGGATGCAGACTGTCATTGTGGCTGGAAACGCTGAGCTCTTGCTTGTCTGTTCTGTGTCCTGGTCCACTGTAGTCACCTCCTTCATTTTCACGCTTTTCTGATGAGTGTAGGCTGGGCATCGGTGTCTGAATGAGAGAAGACAAAGTCAGTTGTTCTGTGTTTTATTTCTGTTAGATTATTAAACTCAGCACAGTGGCTTGGCCAGCTCAAGGTGATAGGAGAAAGGCAGAGAGAGGTGACATAACAGAGGAGGAGGGGGTAGCACTGGAAGTCCAGTGTCCCTGAACACCAGATCCTGTCTTGTCTGGCCAGTCTTCCCCAGGAGATCCTTGAGTGGAAAATAGGCAGGCACAGGTAATGGTGGTTGATGAGAGAGATCTAGCTAGTTGAGACTCGGTTTGCAGCTTCCTGAGGACAGGAGCGGGCGGGCTGCGTCAGCGCTGCAAGACTCCCGGGGCAGTGAGCCTCAGCCTGGGTTACCTCAGCCATTTGGAAGGAAGAATCAGAAGGTGGGAAGTGGGGGAGAGAGAAAGGAGCTCTTCTACCGAGAATGGATGGAAGGAGGAGGCCATCCCCACTTTAGTCTTGAAGCTCAGTAAGCTCCTTTGCTTTTGAACTTGACCTCTGGCAACACTGCTGTTTTTGTGGAGGAGTCTGACTAAATTCTATGCTGAATTAAGCATAGAATTTCTTTATTTGTCAAATTGAGGAGTTGGACTAGAATCTCATCTTTTAAGGGTTACAAACTGACACCCGACCACACCTTGCCGTAGTGTTTTGATAAACTTGAATTTAAATATCACAAGGTGGAGCTTGTAAAGTCTAGTTTGCTGCAATCCCCACGACTCCTTACTTTCTTTTATCAAGTCTGTTTGATTCTTTGGTTCTACCTTAGTTGCTAGAGGCATTTAAGGTTCAGAAGCCTGAGACTGTTTGACCAATCAAGTTCATTTTTTTTTTTAATGTTTAGTTTTGAGAGAGGGAGAGAGAGTGCACATGCGTGCATGCACTTATGTGCATGAGTGGGGGAGGGGCAGAGAGAGGGCCAGAGAATCTGAAGCAGGGCTCTGCACTGACAGCAGAGAACCGCACGTGGGGCTTGAACTCAACGAACCAAGAGATCATGACCTGAGCCAAAGTCGGATGCCTCACCCACTGAGCCACCCAGGTGCTCCTCAAGTTCCTTTTTGTTTCTTTTTTTTTTTAAATTTTAAAAATGTTTTTATTTATTTTGAGAGAGAGAGAGAGAGAGAGACAGTGTGAGCAGGGGAGGGTCAGAGAGAGAGGGAGACACAGAATCCAAAGACAGGCCCCAGGCTCTGAGCTGTCAGCACAGAGCTCTACATGGGGCTCGAACCCACGAACCGTGAGATCATGACCTGAGCTGAAGCCAGACACTCCACCGACTGAGCCACCCAGGTGCCCCTCAAGTTCCTTTTTCTAATAAAAGGCTGTAATTCCACAGTTTACTAGCTCTGTGACTTTAGAAAAGTCATTTAATTATGTAATATCCATTTTACAAGAGAAACAACTAAGGTTATTTAGGGCAGAGTGCTAGACCAGATTTCCTCCCGGAGATCTGTGATTCTCTGGGTTCCAGGAACGGTCTTGCTCTTCCTTCTGCAGTGAATGATGCAGTTAGTACTCTGTTCTACTCCTGTGCTGCTAGAAGGGACCGCACTATTACTTGTTGTCCCTGCCTGGGAGCACAGCTGTTGGAATTCTAACAGCTTCATCTGCCTCTTTTTTCAACTCAAATTATGGAGAGTTGCTTTATATTATATTGTGATATTTAAAAATTCGGACATTCTAATACTTGCACATTTTATTTTAGTCTCAACACCTCAGAATTACCTGCTGAAATTAGGGTATTACTGTTTGTAGAAAGATAAAGTTTTCTAACAGGTGCCGGTTCAGTCCTCAATTCTGTGATTCAGTTGCCTTGGGAAGTTGTCAGTTTAGAGGCCAACCTCTCATTTCTTGGTAATCCTTTCTGTCCCACTCAACCCAAACAAAGAACCCTTAAGGCAGATCTAGCAAATAAGTGAGTTTGAGAAGATTTAAGGTGGTGTGTTTTCTATCCTGTGATCTGCTGTAGGTTAATGAGTTTAAACCAATAGAGATGTTCAGTCTTTCTGTCAAGCCACCCTTTCAACCTTAGGTTTTGTAACTGGCAGAGCCAGGAATAGGCGAGAGCTTCAGTGGTAATCTTGCTCTAAAGTAAAGAAATAACTGACAGCTTTGGTGGGCACACCCATTTTGGCCACAAAACTGAATTTGGGTTTGTTTTGCCGTTGATGGGACTGGCTTCAGTATTGCTATTTAAGTGTAAGCGCTCCCTTCGCTCCCTTCCAGTTCGGAGGTGCAGGGCTGAGGAGGTGGTGGGGAAGGGTGGGGTTGGAGTTCCAGCAGTTCTTTGGAATTTTTAATTCTCTGAGACTTAGTGAAGGGACTTTGTGGGTAGATTACCACCCTGGATGTTCTGAGCCCCCACAGAGTCTCTAGGGGCCGGGTTATTAAAGTCTGATCTCAGCTCAGTGAGGCTTTAGGTACTTTGCATGTAGACTGAACCGGACTGTTGCTTACTGTTTGACTCTAGAGGCTAAGCTAGGTTAACTCACGGGGATTGCCTTTTCTCCTGCTCAATTTCTAGCGGGTATTGATTATGACTTGGGACCAAAGAGCCCAGTAAATCATTAATGAATTTGGGGGCCATTTAAGCAGTGCATCTGGCTGAGGCCTCAAAGCTATTAGTGGTCTGAGATAGTGCTTGTCTTAGGCAGCGCTTTCTGGCCTGTGAAGCAGTGTTTTACATGGTAATAAGAAACACTTCCCACAGCCTCTTCCCTTTATAAAGACTAGTTTGTTTGTTTTTTTTAACGTTTATTTTTGAGAGAGATAGAGACACAGAATCCGAAGCAGGCTCTAGGCTCTGAGCTGTCAGCAGCCTGACATGGGGCTCAAACTCACGACTTTGAAACCAAAGTCTGACGCCTAACCTACTGAGCCACCTAGTTTTAACTCTCAATCCATATTGCTGCTGGCTGGGAGGACATGAATTTATGTTAATGGTAAAAGGCATTGTACATCACATATATACTTTCATATATACCCTGTTTTTGCATAGATAGTAAGGACTAATAACAAGGTTGGTGGTGGTGTTTTCTTTTTGTTTGTTTGTTTTTTGTGGTAAATCTGACTCAGACACAAGAAGGAAAGCAGAGCCTGCCTTTGGAGGTCATGACCCTCGTACAGCTGTTCAGCTTCGAAGCCTCAGCACAGTATTAAAACGCCTCAAGGAAATCATGGAAGGGAAAAGCCAGGTAAAGTATTTGAGGAGATGACTTATCAAATACCTCTACGGGCCTCATGTATACTCACTAAAAATGGCATAATGCTGCTTGAAAGAATGTTCAGTTAGTACTTCCTTCGGCTATGAATATGTACTTTTGCATATAAATTCTTAATTTTACAATTTTTTTCTCCTTTATGTTTAGTGCTTTTTGTTTTAAGTTAGTGCTTTTCTGTTTAAGAGGTATTTAGCCCATGGTCAGTGAATAGTCCTCCATAGTTTCTTCATTATTCATGTGAAGTTTTGGGATCAAGCTTTATTTTTTTTCTCATGGATGTCTAGATGGACCCAGAACCAATTTTGTTTTGAAAAGACTGTTCTTCACTGATTGTATTATAAATCTTGTTTTGAGTCTACATACATGTGTGGGTGACCCAGGGCTGTCTTTTCTGTTCTATAGCTCTGTTTTCTCCTATCCTTAAACTGATTTTCTATCTAAAATTATTGTAGTTTCAGAATACATTTTGATGAATGTAAGTTCTTCAACTTGGTCTTGTTTAAGATTGCCTTGGTCATTTTGGCCATTTCCATTCCCACATGAATTCTCAAAATAGTTTGTCAATTTCTGCAAAAGAAACCTTGTAGGGTATTGATTATTATTATATTTGTCATTGCATCTTTTCACATTTTCAATTTCACATATATTTCTTGTTGTAGGACAGCGACCTGAAGCAGTATTGGATGCCAGATAGCCAATGTAAAGAGTGCTATGACTGTAGTGAGAAATTTACGACCTTTAGGCGCAGACACCATTGCCGCCTGTGTGGGCAGATTTTTTGCAGTCGTTGCTGTAATCAAGAAATCCCTGGAAAATTTATGGGCTATACAGGTAAATGCATTTTATTGAAAGTTTTACAGTTTTCAAAGTTCATAACTATAAGCACTTAAAATACAGGACCAATGTGAAGCCAGTTTTTATTTGGGACTTCATGTGTGAGTCATGGGGAACACAAGTGAGGGAGATGCAGCTTTGTTGTAAAGGGCTGTACGTAGTCGAATGATAAAGTAGATGGACATGCTCATAAATAACTAGGGTAAAAGGTAGTGCAGACACCACAGGAGTGTTAATATTTATTAGACAAGGTGGTTAGGGAAGATCACTAATGTATATGACTATGAGAGTTTTCATTTTGCAAAATGCAGATCTTCCTTGAATTATATATATGACACTGTGCTGTAGACAATTGCATCTTATTCATGTTTTCTCGTAAATTTTAGCAGTATGGGAATTTTAAATTATTTTCTGAAGCAGAAAAAAATAATGATATGTGGATTTATACAGTGATTTGGGAGTAGAAGGTGGGCAGAAGTTCCCAAAAAGAGAAACACTCTTAGCATCTCTCAAATTATTTTTGTTAACATGCAGGTCTTCCCCTTACCCTTTCTCATATTTTTTTCCCCCTCACTGGACTGTTGCAGAGTTCAGAATTCAGTTATCTTTCATCCAGGATTATGCCTATAGCCTTTAAAAGATTTTTTTTTTTTTTTTACCTTTAGTTTTTTGCTTTGTCTAATTCCTTTTCCACACTCTGGTCATCCTTCTTTGTTAAATGCTAATTTGATCATGTCAGGTTATTCCTCTGCCTAAAACCCTTTCAGAATGACCATTTCCCTCAAGATAAAATCCCGTCTTGTTAATATGGTCGGTATGTCAGTTTCCCAGGGCTGCTATAACAAAATACTACAAACTGAGGAGCTTACAACAACAGAAATTTATTTTCTCACAGTTCTGGAGGCCAGAACTACCTAGTGGCTCTTACTCCGTGGGTCAGAGAACTAACGTAGAGATTCTGCCATTTGCTGAGTATGTTTGTTCCAATTAGGTATTTTAGAACTGAGAAATAACCACAGAATAACCCACTATAAGAGGGAGAATAACCACTGAACCCACGGTAAGAGGGATTTGAGCTAAAATTCTATTGATCCGCTGACCTCTGTAAGCCCCTACTCTGACTGGCAGACTGCAGTAAAATTTTGGGTCTCTTGGAATCATTGTCACCTCAGAGCCAAAGTCCAGTAACTCCCCCAAAGTTTGACTGTTACCTTTTTCTCAGTGCACAGTACCCTGGTAAAAGGCTGTAGGCCCCTTCGGGGAAGGCCGCATATGTTTTTGGTGGTGGAGCAGGGTTCTTCTTCAAGGGGACCCAGATTTCCTGCTTCATTCATGGAATTCCAGGTCTATAAATGACTCAAGTCTGAGAATTGAGGGGCCATGACTTTTTAATTCAAGTTAGACTATTGTCCACTTGATCTAGAGTTCTTCTATGAATCAAGTAAGAATTTAGTGGACCGCCCATTGAATTCACTTCTAGGAACACTGTGGTCAATGCCATAGGTCATTACAAGTCAGACTATTCTGATTGCTGCTTTGACTCTACAGTCTATTATAGTATCCATGCCCACCTTGTCATTGGCAGTTGAGTGCCAACACTTGGCCCCCACCACCCTGGGATCTAATGGCTCCATTGCGTTCAGGTTTTCCAATTCAGTGGCAGCAGTTTTACCACTGCAATTCTGACCCACAGAGAAGAGCAACCACAGAGCTCTGCAGAGATGCTGGCCTCCCCCCCCACCCCCAAATTTATTTCTCATGGTCATGAAAGGCATATGCTCCAGATCCTCCTGGGTGAGTGAGCAGGTCTTACTTGGCAAATCCTCTCTCAACATTATCATCTTCCTATTTCTTTGGATCCCTTCCTTCATCATATACCAGGGGAGTTGTGGCCTTTCAGTTTCCTTTAGTATAGGCCACTTTTGGTCCATGTTTCAGCCAGCCAACCAATCAACCAGATTGTTAGAGTCTCCCCCCCCCTTTTTTTTTTTTACCCCTCTAGCTATGATATTCAATCCAGAATCTTTGCTTAGTGGGCTCATATCAAAATCAGCTCAGTCCTAGTATATGTTCTTTCCACTATTCTGTATCTTTGATACCTGTTCCCACACCTATTCCCTGGGTTTTGGTCTCTGTAAGTTAGAAAAATCATGTAGTTCTTTTAGAATGTAGTGCACCTTCTCATGGGTCACACTACGCCTTACATTTTAGGGCTTGTGGGGACTTGAGTCTTGTTATAACTCTAGAAGCAAAGTGGATAGTGGGAACGGGTCCTGAGGAGAGCAAGCAGTGTCTGGTAAGGTAGCAAACTCAGTCCATTTTGGATTTCTCAGGCAAAGCAGAGTTAATCTCTGACAGGGTGTAAAGGCTAAGAAAGGAGACTTCTGAAAGAAAAATTTTGGGGTTTAGTGTCCGCAGCGTCCTCAGGATCTTTCCGTATATCCCCATTCTACCTTACAGGATTCCATTCCTTCCTAATCAATGCCCTTATTTTAATAGCAGTCATACTACAAGATTAATAATTTGGTGTGTGTTGTAATTTAGCCACTTGCAGGATGAAACTCTTAGTTTGATTTTCAACTCTGTTGCTATAGGAGGTAATGATTTCTTTCAGGGAAGACATAGGAACTTCCAGGTAATTTGTACAGTTCTTGACCTGGAAATTTGAATTCTTGAGATGATCCTTCCTCTTCACCCATCCCCCCACTTTGTCTAGTACAGTTAAGAGCAACCAGCCTGTCTCATTATACCTGCTGATTTGACAGAAGTCTTCTAAGATAGGAGGTCTACCCACTTTATAGAGGGTAATCTTCTTAATGTCAACAGATTGTGTCTGTTAATCATATCTAAAAAAACCCTTAACAGCAACAGCTAGACTACTCTTTGACCAAACAACTCTCCAAGTTGACACATAAAACTAACCCATTGCAAATGAGATAATACATGCTGGACGCAATTGTATGTTGTAGTTGTGAATAAACGTAAAGTACCTAGAAGAATGAATGGCACGTGGGAAGGGATGAATGCATATCAAGCAGTTATTGGTGGTAGTAGCAGTAATATGTCTGTATCTGTCATGTAACTTCTTCATTGTATGTGTGTCTTTCACCTCAGTGGACTGAGTTCTTTGGCGGCAGAGCTGTGTCTCATCCATCTTGGTATCCCATCACATACCGCAGGCATGTGTTCGATGGGCACTTGCTGATAAAGATTCTTCAGGCAATGGAAACTTTCATGTTCAGGCTTGGCTGTGTTGGTCTGATCATTTTTATTCTGATAGCTGACTGGTTAAGGGAACTCTCCTTAGAGTAAGAAACAAACCAGCCCTTGTTGTGGGAACTTAAAGACCTTTCTGCAGGATGTGATTTCACTTCCTTACTGCAGCTCTACTTTGGTCAGCTGATGGTGGTATGTCCTCACACTCTCATTTATCCCAGACTGGAGGTCACTTTTTTGAGTCCTAATTGCAGTGGATATATTTTTCTTTAGTTTCATTACAATAAGTGGTATTTAATTTTGCTTAAAATATATGCATAACTTAACAAAACTGAGCACTACATAGTTGTAGTCTTGAAAAAAATATAAACACCATTTATTAATGTTTATTTTTGAGAGAGAGAGAGAGAGAGAGAGCGCACGCACACACACTCACGTGCAGGGGAGAGGACAGGGAGGGGAGACACAGAATTTGAAGCAGGCTCCAGGCTCTGAGCTGTCAGCACAGAACCTGATGCGGGGCTCGAACTCACAAACCATGAGATCATGACCTGAGCTGAAGTCGGCTGCTTAATGGACTGAACCACCCAGGCGCCCCTAAAATGCCATTTATTATACTTGGTAGTAATTATGGTAAAAACAGAGTATAATTGCTTTTAAGAAAATTTTTTTTCACTTTAGTTTTCCACTTCAGTTTCCTATAAAAAAAAAAATTTAGGTAGAATTGTTCAATAACATGTTATTTGTGAAGTTTAGTTATCTGACTTTTTCTTAGTACACTAAACTGTTACAGAATCATATGAATAATTGTTACAGAAAAATAGGGTAGAAATGAAAACTTAAAATTATTTGGGCAGGGCTGTGTTCTAAAAAAGCTTACAGTGTATGAGAGTACTAAATAACCTTGTTATTTGTCCTCTGAAGAATATTTCATTTCCATCCTACATTCTCTGTAAGAATTTCTGTAATAGTTTCCCCTATGTATTCCATACTGCTTATAAGCCCATTTTCTATGTTTGTTTTTAAAATGGTGCCCTCTTGTGGAGGCCACTCTTAGGACTTCACAATGGAGACCATTGTAACGTTTTCCTCTTTTCTTGCCCAGGGAAAATCTGTTGTTTCCATTTGTATTGGTTTATTTACTCTATTTGAAAATTTTTTTTCCTTGAACCTACTGCCCCTTACTTCGCTTTTAGAATCTTGGAAAATAACTTTTATTTTTATTTTTTTTGAAAAATACTCTTTTAAAAACAGGATTTTCTAGTATCATTGAGTGCTGTTTTCCTAACTCATTAATAACTATTTAAAATAATATGGGTGCGTGGGTGAATTTATCATAATGATGGTTTTTAAGATATGTAAATGAGCCAACAAAATTATTTTGCATTTTTAAAACCTCTTTTTTGATAGTCTTTACTTGAAGGTGTTTTCCTGTCACTTGTAACTGTTAACCCAAGAATTTAATGTGTTCTGTTAAGTACCTGTTGTTGTTATCTTTTGAGTTAATTTTCTTGTTTTGTTTTCCCTCCTAGGGGACCTCCGAGCTTGCACATACTGTAGAAAAATAGCCTTAAGTTATGCTCATTCCACAGACAGTAATTCCATTGGGGAAGACTTGAATGCTCTTTCAGATTCAGCTTCTTCTGTGTCTGTACTTGATCCAAGTGAACCTCGAACGCCTGTTGGAAGTAGAAAAGCCAGCCGCAACATATTTTTAGAGGATGATTTTGCCTGGCAAAGGTACCATCACTTAACTACAATTTTATTTATATTTGAGAGCTACAGATGGTCTTGTGACCTATGAGTGCCTTCAGTTAATATTTATCTTCTTTGAATTGTTTCCTACAAATTCCCCACCTTTTTCTTTGGCTTTCTTCAGAAGGATCATGGAATGTTTATGGATAGTGATGATATTGACTAATTAGAACGTAAGCTCTGTCAGAGGAGAGACTTTATATCGTTCTTGCTCACTCTTCTATCTGCTGACACTGAGAATAGTGTATGGCGTATATATGATCTTGATAATATTTCTTGAATAGGCAACAGAAGTTATTGGGATTAATAGTTTCTTTTTTTTTTTTTTTTTAGGTTTGTTTATTTATTTTGAGAGAGGGAGAGAGAGAGAGACTCCCAAGTAGGCTCTGCATTGTCCCGAACTGTGAGATCATGACCTGAGCTGAGATCAGAAATCAGATGCTTAATCAACCACCCAGACAGATGTGCCCCGAGATTAATTTCTAATGTAGCTTTCTTAGAGAAAGAGAATGCTCTTAAGAGTTTTATTCATAATATTTGTAAATTAAATTAGATTTTCTTCTTCCCTCAAGAACATTTCATGTTTTTCCATGAATCCTAGATTCATTAGTTTCTGATTGTTTTTTGTTAGCTAAGTCATATTCTTATGTATAACACTAAACCTGGCCATGTCAAGTAGCTTAGAGTTTTAATTAGGTTCTTTCTTATTTATAAGTTATTTTATCAATCATCCCTCAAAGGTAATATATAACCAAAGAAGTTAAACAGAAGTCAAGAATGACTACGTTATAGCTACATTCTACATGTGTGAATCTCAGGGACATAATGTGGAGTAGAAAAGAAAGGCCCAGATTTAACAGTGATTATTTATGGAGTTCAGGAATATACAAAACCACACTGTCTAGGTATCCAAACGAGGTAAACTTAAAGAAAAGGAAGAGAATGATAAATACAAAATTTAAAACCATAGTTTCTTTGAGAGCCCAGAGGGATTGGGTAGGAGAAATATAAGCATTTCAGAGTCAGTGCTAATGGTGCGTTGTTATTTGTGGCATCATGATTCTTTATACATTACGTTTATTTTATAAATTTTAAAGATTGATTCTACATTTAATAGAAAAAGTATAAAAAATAAAAGGTATAAAATAAATTAGAAAGTATAGGAATTCTCAGCTCTTGATTACTTTAGCTAGTAATGCCTTTTAGTTGTACCTGGCCCTATTGTGTGAGCCCAGAATTGGCAAGTATTATCTAGTAAGCTAGATTTTGAAAGCTTCCTGAGAGATGTAGGATTGATGTCAAAGGTAGAATAATTTTAGTTCTGTGCTAATTGTTTGAAGTTCATTCTCTTTTAGTTTTCGTATCTCTGAGATAGGCATTACTTTCTCCTTTTGACAGATGTAGAAGCTGAGGGTCAGAGAGATTGAATGATGGACCCAGGGTCATACAGCTAGTCAGATGGAGAGCCTGCACTTGGACCTAGGTTTGTCCAGTTTTGCGGTGCTATTCCAGCGGGTTATGGTGACTGAGAATAAAATAACTTGAATTCAGGATTTCCACCAAAAGTCACTTCAGTTTTGTGTATATGATGGATGGAGTGCTGGAAGTGCCTATCCAACCAATGTATTATTTTAAGGGCGTACTATTTACTTGATAAACTACCAATCTTTTGGCATTTGATGTACTTAATGTAAAAAACATAGTTTCTATCTTAATTAAAAGAAGAAAAGAAAACTGACTCATAATCTCATCGTTGCAGAGGAAAACAATCAGCTTTTATTTAAAACTTTATTTTTGAGAGAAGGGGAAGACAGCGTGAGTGGGGGAGTGGCAGTGAGAGAGAGAGAGAGAGAGATGGACAGACAGACAGACAGAATCCAAAGCAGGCCCAGGCTCTGAGCTGTCAGCACAGAGCCTGACACGGGGCCCAATGCATGGACCACAAGATCATGACCTGAGCCAAAGTGGGACGCCCAACCTACTGAGCCAACCAGGCATCACACAATTAGCTTTTAAATGTTAAAGCATTGGGGCGCCTGGGTGGCTTAGTCGGTTAAGCGTCCGACTTTTGCTTAGGTCATGATTTTGCGGTTCGTGGGTTCGAGCCCTGCGTCAGGCTCTGTGCTGACTGCCAGCTCAGAGCCTGGAGCCTATTTCGGAGTCTGTATCTCCCTCTCTCTCTGACCCTCCCCTGCTCGCGCTGTCTCTCTCTCTCCTAGAAATAAATAAAAATATTAAAAAAAAAAATAAACGTTAAAGCACTTCATTGAAGTTGGATTTGCTTGTTACTGTCCCAAATCCTCTCCATATTTTTCTACTTTCTTGATAGTTTGATTCATCCAGACTCCTCAAATCCTCCTCTTTCAACAAGGCTTGTATCTGTTCAAGAAGATGCTGGGAAATCTCCTGCTCGAAATAGGTAAGCTGCCAAATGAAAGCTCTATATTGTGTGTTTGAATTTTTCGTTCTTTCACAGTCATGAGAACAAACAGATGAAAACGGGTGAGATCGATTGTTATACTTTCTTAGCTCTAAAAGCTGAATTAAACTGTTGTTTTCCCTTTTGCTAGTTAGCTCTGGCTCGCATTCTCTTCAGTGTCTCTTTTCTAGTATTCCCGCTGGCTTCAGATCTTGGAATCCACAGCCTCCTCTTCCTTCTAGCTTAGCAGATGGCCTTATTTTCTATTATATAGTGAAAAGAGGAGGGAACAGACGGACACTTCCTTAACTCTTACAACCACTTACCAACTTGATTACATTTAGAGTTCTTTTTTTTTTTCTACCTCTTGACCAAGCTAATTCTCCATTTGTATTCTGGATCCCATCCCTGCTCATTGTTTATTAATTATCCTATTGATGTTTGTACATCAATAGTCAGTTTGCTGACTTCTTACTGTTAGCATTTAAACAAACTCAGGTCACCTATTAAAAACAAACAAAAGTTTCTCCTTTATGGTTCATCTCTAGTACCTATATTCTTAATTGTTTCTTTTCTTCTTAGCCCAAGTCCTTAAATAGTTGCCGTAGTCATTCTATACCTGCACACTTCCTCCTCATTTTTCACCTTACTAGATCTTATTAATGTTCACACTTTTTCACTGAAAATGCTTTCTTTTTTACAAGGGTAAGTGTTGACTAAGTAGTTATAAACCTGGAGAATTAGACATCTGAATGACCATGGTTTAATGTACTTTTAATTTGTTCTTTCAACAAGTATCATTAATTACCTACAAACTAGGTATGTGCAATACAGCAGAGAGTCAAACAGACAAGAACTGAAAGCACAAAAAAGCAGTAAGGCATAGGGGTAGAGATTGGGATATTAAATAGTGAGGTCAGGGAAGACCTCACTGAGAAGGTGACATTTGAGCAAAAACCTGAGGATGTGAGGGAATGAGCCATGTCCACATTTTGTAGAAGAATGTACCGTGAAAACCGGAAACAGCAAATTCCCAGAAGGAGCACACCTGGCAACGAGTAACAAAAGGCCCTGTGTACCTGGAGTAGAGTGTCTCTGCCGTGAGGCGTAAGGACTTTGTCATTTACTCTGGGTGAAATGTGAAGCTACTGGAGAGTTTGAGGTTTTAAAAAACTGAGGAAAAAAATCTTTTTTAATGTTTGTTTATTTTTGAGAGAGGGAGAGAGAGAGCATAGCGGGGGAAGAGTAGAGAGAGGAGACAGAGGATCTGAAGCTCGATCCATGAATTACGAGAGCTTGACCTGAGCCAAAGCTGGGAGGCTTAACTGCCTGAGCCACCCAGGTGCACCACCCCTTAAGTTATTTTAAAAGTGTCTTTATCTTTGTCCTGGGGAGAGCAGTTTTTCAGTTGACACCGGTTTTGAACGGCAGCCTTGTTATTAGCTGAGTTCCCTTAGATAAATCACTTAATCTCTGGTTCTTGATTTCTTGATCTGCAGAATGGATTTAGTAGTACCTACTTCATAATGTGTCGTGCAGATTAAATGAGTTACATAGTGCCTGACTTCTTGTAGATGCTCCTTCCTTTCTGTCCTTTACATAGAAGCTAAAATTTTGTTTCAATTTTTCTGAGTAGAAGCTAGCTAAATTTCTAGCTATAGTTTTTTAATAAATAGAAGCTTGCTTGATGCTATTGATATTCTACTTACAAGTCACTTTCCCAAGAGACAAAATTAAGTATATTATGTAAATAATAATATAATAAGAGGAAACAGATTTTCACTCATTTTTTAATTGATCAAATTCAAAATATAATTGAAGATAACAATGCAGGTCTACTAATAAGAAAAAGGAATTATTTTTGGGGGATAACATTTGCTTAGTGGGGTTCATAGTAATTTCTCTTATCAGAACATTATAGATGTTCATCTAAGAATACTCTTAGTTTATCAGCTATACAAAAACTATTTGGCCTGTAGGCGATAGTTTCCTATCTCTGATCTGCAAGATTATTTCTGCATTTAGTCTGTGATTCTTTTATATGTCAGCTAAAAATCAAAAAGCAAACAAAACAAAAAACCCACTCACGAATTTTCATCATTTTAACTAGAATTTGTATTTGTTTCCTTTGAAATATTACTAATATATGAACTACATTTGCCATTGCTCTCCTGTAATCTTTCTATAGTGACTTTCCTTTGAACTTACTCTGAAATAATTTTAAACTAACATAGAAGTTGGAGACACAGTAGGGAGAATTTTTAGATAACTTGTCTCTCAGCTTCTCCTAATGATAATACCATACATAGCCATCATAAGTACATTTAAAAGTACCTTTAATGTTGGCAACTAAGCATTTATTTAAAAAAAAAAAAGAATTTTCACTAATTTGTTGATGAAGAATTTACAACTGTGTTTTCGCCTTTTGTATTTATTTCCAGGTCAGCCAGCATTACTAACCTGTCACTGGATCGATCTGGTTCTCCCATGGTGTCTTCATATGAGACATCTGTCAGTCCCCAGGCTAACCGAACGTATATTAGGACAGAGACCACTGAGGATGAACGCAAAATTCTTCTGGTACTGGTCCAGTATCTTTTTTTTTTTTTAATGTTTTATTTCTAGGAGAGAGAGAGAGACAGTGTGAGCAGGGGAGGGTCAGAGAGAGAGGGAGTCACAGGCCGAAACAGGCTCCAGGCTCTGAGCTGGCAGTCAGCACAGAGCCCGACGCGGGGCTCGAACCCACGAACTGCGAGATCATGACCTAAGTGAAAGTCGGACGCTTAACCGACTAAGCCACCCAGGCGTCCCTGGTCCAGTATCTTTGACCTGTTGCTAGTTTGAGCATAAAGATTGTTTATCTCACTGAGTTTTCTTTCTAAGAAACCTGCAAATAGTCAGCATATAAGTTAATAGACGAAATAAAGTGGTCAGGCATTCCATGCTTGTATATTTGCATTAATATTTGCTTTATTCCATTCATCTGGTAAGATCAGAATTCAGGTGCCTACGTCATAGGAGCTCAACTTTTGTTTAGGTCCCAGATTGGTTTTAAACTTTAGAAGATGCTTTGTATACACGTGAAATGCTTTGCATACATTTACTGCTGTATGTTTATGTGAGATAATAATCAGTTGTTTAGTGAACTTATCTGTGTGTAAGATAACTGTGTTTAATACTGGGAATGAGTCAAAGAAATGAAAATGGCTTTGGTTCTCAAGCTTATAATTCAGAACGTAGAAATGAGGCTGATGGGCAGGTCCTAAATAGTAAAACAAGTAATACTTTAATAATAAGAAATAGAAAGATCATTAGTAGTGAGGGAGTCAGAAAAGGCTGTACACTGAAGGGCTTGACCTGGACCTTGAAGGATGGAATGGATTTGGGTAGGCAGTGAGGAAAACAAATCCTATTTATTTATTTATTTTTTAAAATGTTTTATTTATTTCTGAGAGAGAGAGAGAGAGACAGACAGAGACAGCGTGAGGAAGGGAGGGTCAGAGACAGAGAGGGAGACGCAGAATCTGAAACAGTCTCCAGGCTCTGAGCCAGCTGTCAGCACAAAGCCCGACGCGAGGCTGGAACCCACGAACCGTGAAATCATGACCTGAGCTGAAGTCAGATGCCCAACTGACTGAGCCACCCAGGCGCCCCAAAACAAATCTTATTTAAAGCTGTGACAGAGTATAGAAGTGAAAACAACCATGACATTTTCCATGGACCAAAGTAGAATTTATTAGTTGAGAGAGGTTGGGGGAGAGATTAAGTTGGAACCTATGGGCAATGAGAATGGAAGTTACTTGAGGCTACCCAGTAGAACATAATGAATTCAACCTTTACAAGTTTAGTTTGAATCTGTAGGTGCTGAGCAACTTTGGAAGTGGTTTTGAGCAGGGAGGAATGCACTGAAGGCCTTTCTTTAGCAAAGTGCAGCAGGCAGTTAGGTATAGGTGAGAATGGTGAGAAGCTGGCAGAGTGAAGGCTACAGGAAACAGAGTGGTGTGACTGATGATGTGTCTTCTTCCTTGCCTTGTTTCCAGTGACGATATGCTGTTTTGTACTTAGATAACTAGGAGATGGGTCATACGTGCCATTGACTGAAAAGATTTATTAGAGATGGTGGTTTTTAAGAGAAAATGGTATGTTTGAAATTAGATGAGCTGATTTCAAGTTGTTTCCATGCACATGTTATTTTTATTAAATCGTGAGTTGGCACAAAGAAATCTAAGTTGAATTTCCTTTTATGAGTCTAAAAATCACAGGAGAGAATTTGAAAAGATGTGTCATATCCTTCTCAGGAGTAATTATTTGCTGATAATGTGATTTCAGGACAGTGTTCAGTTAAAGGATCTGTGGAAGAAAATCTGCCATCACAGTAGTGGAATGGAGTTTCAGGATCACCGGTACTGGCTGAGAACGCATCCCAACTGCATTGTGGGAAAAGAATTAGTCAACTGGTTAATCCGAAATGGGCACATTGCTACAAGGTAATGTGATCTTAAGAAAGAGTTTTTGATATAATTTATTTATTTATTTTTAATGAGGCCATAGCATTGAGATATTAAGTAAGGGGAGCAAGTTTTGTGATTAGGGTGCTATTTGTTTCCTGCATTTGGAGCTTAGGGTGCTAATTAGTTACCCCTTCTCTCTTCCAGCTTTTAGCTAGTAGCAAACAGATGCAAGGAGCCAAATGGGGTCACAATTTATCTTATTTATTAAAAGCAGAAGTGTGTAGTAATTCCCAAAACACAGAGCTCTCTGATTAAGCAGGATTGGGGAATGTAGCTAGATATTAAGAACACAGTGGATTCTCCTGCTACAGTTCCTGAATCTGGACATTGCAACCTATCTTGGGAATGGAGCCTGTAAGTCATGCCTGTAGTGGCCTAGGTCGCCTCATAAACATTTGTGAAAAAGAGACAGTCCTGTTGCCTTTCAGGGTCACATCCCTAAGCTATTCTACATGATTAGATTAGCTGCTGCTCCTTTCCTGGGAAGAAACAAGTATGTAGGAAGAGAGTCAAAGGGTTAGCAGTGAACTCTGGGTTCCAGTTTTGCCTATATTTCTTTTAGTTTTGTGCTTTTACTCAGGTTATTTAATCTCTTTGAGACTTGGACCTCTCAGTTCCAATGTGAGGAAAATATATGGTTCTGTGAAGAAGCCCTGAGGATGTTATTTCATAATATGGGCTAACGAGCTTCATAAATTGTGAAATGCCATGTAAATACAATGTGTTGTGTCTATTTCATGTATGTGTGTGTATATATTTCATAGATATGTCTGTAATATGTGGTATCCTAATCTTGCCAAGACTGTAAGTTCCTTGAGGGCAGGACCCATGCTATTTTCCTATTCTCTCTCTTTTTTTTCCCCTTTCTTTTTATTCTAGTAATAAGGTATGCATGCACTGAGCACTTGGTACATGTTTGTTGTAATTAAAATTAGTTTTTGGTAGGACTGCCTTACCAGCAGTTTCTCCTTTACTCTGGTACCTGCAAAAATCTTTTAATTTAGCTCTGGGTCATGCTTCTTTTACCCTTCACCTATCCATGGACCATTTGAAATTTCAACTGATGAGAATGGAAAAAAAATCAGTTTGTGTCTCATCTTGTACCTGTGAAATTAGTCTGATTTTTAAAAGTTTTATTTTTGTTGGTCTTAATTCAGGGCACAGGCTATAGCAATCGGACAAGCCATGGTCGATGGACGGTGGCTGGACTGTGTCAGTCATCATGACCAGCTCTTCAGGGATGAGTATGCGCTGTACAGACCATTGCAGGTAGTTTCCCGTGTCCCCGCCAACCAGACGATAGCTCGCTTGTGAAGTTTTTATTCATCATTGGGAATAAAAAGTAGTTGAAATACCCAGAGATACATTTTCTTAACACGTTTTCTCTGTTGTTTACTTGGTAGTAGTGGTATGAAAAACCAGTTGGAATCAGACACTTTTCAGTCGGTATGGCTTTACTTACTTAAGCTTGGCCTTGTATTACAGTTGCTTGTCATTTACTTTTAATGGATTTTGGTTTTATGATGTCTGTGGTTTTAGGACCAAAAGAGAGTATATATAACTAAATGGTTGAAAAAATTTAGTATCACCAATGCGGTAGATTTCGACACATTAGCTGTATTGTGTAGCAATGGTAAAATGGTGGATGTGTCTGTATCTTTTTATTTTGATTAGGGAAGTGGAGATTATTTAAAATTGAACTTTTAACTTCTTAAAGATAAGCTTTCACTGTTGGTTTCTGTTAATTTGTCGAATATCATGTTTAGTAGTACCTTTGTGAACTAAAATTGGAAACTCAAAAGTTTAGAAAAGACAATGGTATGATGTTATTTGTTTAAATTTAACAGTTGCTTTCTAGAATGTGTCCTAGGGTCGGCACAGGATTCGAATAAATTCTAAGCCATGTTCACTCTCAGGACTTAAAAAGGATGAAATGAAACACTGTAAAGTCTGTATATTATGTTCTGCTCATAATGTGCTGCCTAAATCTACTGATTAATGAGAATTTTAATTTTAGGAGTGGAATTGTCAGCATAATGTTGGTTTGCAACTTAGTTTCTATTAGCTTAATTTTATGTAAATTTATTCAGCAGTTAGCTTTGTAGAAGTATCGGGCTAGTGTTTATTTGTAGTGTGAAAGTCTCACAGTGTTGCCATTGAAGGGGAATTACTTGGCTCTCGTCTTGATCTTCCCAGAGCACAGAATTTTCCGAGACCCCTTCTCCAGACAGTGACTCCGTGAATTCTGTGGAAGGACACTCTGAGCCATCGTGGTTTAAAGACATAAAGTTTGATGACAGTGACACGGAACAGATAGCCGAAGAAGGTGACGATAATTTGACTAGTGAGTTTAAACTTTCTAACATTTTAATTTCTGTGACTCATTACTGCGTGTGTATGATAAAGCGAATGTCTTGTCTGTTTAGTTGAAACAACCCTACTTTAAGTTTTTTTGGCTCCAACTAAACATAAACATCTGATCGCAATCCTTGTTCTAGATACAGTATTTTCTTAAGAAACCAACTTGTTAGGCTACTGGCGTTTTCAGATTTTGCCATAGTCTCTAGTTTGCAGCAGCTTAAAAATAACTCTGAGCTAATCATACCGCAGCAGACCACTTTCTCACCTCTTCACTATGATATCAGACTTTCTCTCTGCAGAACCTCCAATATATTTCTCCATTAAAAAATTCATTTTATATTTAATGTGTTCAAATTTTATTAAGGCTACCCAGAAGTACGTGAAAATACTGTATCCATTTTGGTATTGCACATTGGGCTTGTATATTAAAAAAACATTTTTCTCCTTTCCTCCAATACCCTGATGAAACCCGTTTTTACTCCCCTCCTCTCCCTATATTTCTTTTCCCTCCCCCCGACACTAAAAGCTTCTGCCAGTCCTAGCAAGCGCACATCAGTCAGCAGCTTCCAGTCCACAGTGGACAGTGACTCAGCCGCTTCCATCAGCCTGAACGTGGAGCTGGACAACGTGAACTTCCATATCAAGAAGCCCTCCAAGTACCCACATGTGCCCCCTCACCCTGCCGACCAAAAAGGTAGGAGGTGGTCACCGTCTGGAATCCAAGCACAGGCTGGAGAGCGGGGCCGTAGGATCTCACGCCAGCCTGTCCTTCTGGCCTCGTCGGTCCCACACGGCGGAGGGGACTTGGTGTGGGTTTTGTTCCACCCTTTCTCATTTTCCCCACACCCTCTCCCCACACTTTTTTTTTGACTGGTTCCTTTTATTTCTCCTTTTCTCCCTCAGTACCACCACACACAGTTGAAAGCTTGTAGTCTCTTAAAGGAACTACATCTGACTGCTCTTCCCTTTGGCATAATGTGCAACTTCCAAGGTGGCATTTCTTGGCATTTATAACATGGACGTTCTGCTCTATTCATTTCTCTTTCCTCATTTAACGTATTAAAGCCTATTTGCTTATGCTATTAACCAGTAACGTAGCATTTCACTAAACCTTTTCAGGTGCTTGAACTATATTGGGGGGCAATCTTTCACACATTCTGAAACATCTTTCTACTGGATTTTAAAACGCTTATTACGGAAAGAACAGACCGAAGATACAAATTTCTTTCCTGATATCGTTGTATTTTTTCCATGGTTTCTAACTGTGATGAAGCTTCTCACAGATATTTGTTTGCAGGGAAGGATTGTGTTGATCATACTCTCACGTGTACTTCCAGGCCACATTATATCGTGGTTATTATTATTTTCCTTCGTTAGTAAATAAAATATCATTCTTGTGTCCACCTCAAAACAAAATGCTTGTGATGTATATGCCATATTTATAAAAAGGTTTTCTTCTCTGAGTGAACAAAATGATTGCATTATTTTTAGTTGTCTTGTTTGAGGATTTATTCTGCTGACTCAAAAATATTAATGGGCATATCCAAAAGACATTTGGTATAAAAGGAAAAATAAGATAAATCATTGCTAAAATCCATTAGTACCAGTACCTAAGAAATGAAATGCTTTTTTAAAGTTGATGTTTGCTCTTTTGGATATAATTAAAAGCCAAATTTGAGGCACCCGAGTGGCTCAGTCGGTTAAGCATCTGACCTCAACTCAGGTCATGATCTTGCAGTTCCTTGGTTCGAGCCCCGCATTGGGCTCTGTGCTGACAGCTCAGAGCCTGGAGCCTGCTTCGGATTCTGCATCTCCGGCTCTCTCTGCCCCTTCCCCGCTCATGCTCTGTTCCTCTCTCTCTCACAAATAAATAAACATTAAAAAAAATTTTTTTTAAGCCAAATTAAATTTTAGCCCTAAACAGGCACTATGTACAAGTAAATAAATTACGTAAAAGTAAAAAATATGTAAGTATATAATTGTGAGACTGTATTATGTTGTAGTAACTAAATCATTATTATAAAGAAGAAACGCTTTATTCCATGATTTCATCTGGAGTTTGGATTTTTAACATTTAGCTCTCTGAAGTTGAATTGTTTCCTTAGATTGGAAATGCTTTTCAGTTCCTTGCTACTACTTATTTTGAGTGTAAAAATATGGTCAGAAAAGAGAAACTTTTGAACCTAAACATCTATGGTCAAATAATTGGAAACAAACTCCCATTTCTACAACAAATTTCTCATGATTGTCAATATCTTTTTTTAAGTTTATTTACTTAGTTAGAGAGAAAGAGAGAGAGTGCAAGCAGTCTCCATGCTGTCAGTGCATAGCCTAACGTGGGGCTTGACCTCACTGAGATGATGACCTAAGCTGATATCAAGAGTTGAACACTTAACTGAATAGCTTCCCATGTGCCCCTCATGGTTATCAATATTAACCACTGTCCTCAAGGTGTGATAAAATAGCTTTTGAGAGTTATAGTAGTGGGGGAAAAGGAGGGAAGCAAGCCAAAAGAGATTCTTTTTTTTTTTTATTTTTATTTTTTTATTTTTTACAAATAGTTTATTGTCAAATTAGTTTCCACATAACACCCAGTGCTCATCCCCACAAGTGCCCTCCTCCATGCCCCCCTCCTCCCCCCCACATCCACCAGTCCTCAGTTTTTGTCAGCATTCAAGAGTCTCTCATGGTTTGCCTCTCCCCCTTTCCCCCACTATTTCCGCCCTTCTTCTCCCCCTTGGTCCTCTGTTAAGCTCCTCCTAATCCTCCTATACGTGCACACATATGATATTTGTCTTTCTCTGCCTGACTTATTTCGCTCAGCATAACACCCTCAAGGTCCATCTATGTTGCTACACATAAGCCAAAAGAGATTCTTAACAATAGAGAACAAGCTGAGGGTTGGTGGAGGCCAGTGGGTAGGGGGTTGGCTGCAGGGTGATGGGCGTTAAATAGGGCACTTGTTGGGATGAGTATTCAGTTTTGTATGTAAGTGATGGGTCACTAAATTCTACTCCTGAAACTAGGGTAGCTAGTTAACCTGAATTTAAATAAAAACTTGAAACAGAACAACAAAAAATTATACTAATAAAAATGTGTATCTTATTCAAAAATAGAAGTTTAGAGAGGATGTGGTAAAAGAGGAGACTTGACTAGGATTGAATATGAGTAAGATCCATGTCTTTATGGGAATCATCAAAAATGGTAAAAACGGTGGAGAACATTTGGGCAAATAGGAAAGGACAGTGCACTAGACACGACACTCGACATTCAGGTGACATGAACTGTAGTCTGGTCCCCTGGAGCACAGCTGGGTGATGCTTTGTAATGAAAATGACTGATGTGAGTCAGAGGTGGCATGTGTTGTGAAGGATAGCTATTCTCTGGACGGGTGTGTGGGCAATGCAATTTTGTTTTGCTGAAAGTAGAATGTGAAATTCATTTTTGACTTGATGTTGATTTCACATCTTAGAAAGTTAAATTATGAAAACCATGAAGAAAGTGACCTGTCATCATAGATTTCATTATAGCAAAAGGTGGACTGCTGAGTAGTTAGACAGTTTGCTTTAGGATGCCTGACTTCATAATGTTGGGAGAGGAATGAAGTAGGAAGCTTTGAAAGTGATACAGTTCATCCTCCAGTTGTATCCCAAAGGAAATTTAAAGGGGAAGCATCTGCAGTTGAAAAAATCACCATGAATCTTCTGTAACCTCTCTGCTCTCAACCTTTTAAAAAGATGGTCTGTAAAAGTTGTGAGAGAAAAAACCTTTTTATGAGGATGAATCTGAAAGGAGGGACTAGCACTTAAAAAAAAAAAAAAAAAGACAGGATGATAGAAGTCCAAATTGCACTGATGGGTGAACCAAATGCCAAGAATATCTCAGAAAATATATTTTTTTAATGCTTATTTTTTATTTTTGAGAGAGCACACGTGTGAGAGAGTGGGGGAGGGGCAGAGAGCAAGGGGGACAGAGGATCCAAAGTGAGCTGACAGCAGAGAGCTGGATGTGGGGCTCAAACTGATAAAGAGTAAGATCATGACCTAAGCTGAAGTTGGATGCTCAACTGACTGAGCCACCCAGGTGCCCCTGAGAAGAGATTTTTTTAAATTATGGTGTAAAGAAAGGAAAATTAGGCCAATGATATGACAAAATTTATATAATATTAATTTAAGCTTTTTCCTCTTGCCCCCACTGAGATCTTATCAGGAAAGAACTGACATGGTTAAAAGGAAAGTGAAGTCCAAGATAATGAGATGATAGGGAATGCCTGGTTTTTAAAAAATTGTATTTAAATAAAGTTTATTTATTTTGAGTTAGAGGGAGCAAGCATGAGCAAGGGAGAGGCAGAGAGTGAGAGAGTCCCGGAACCATCATGGGACTCCATCCCACGAACTGTGAGATCATGACCTGAGCTGAAGTCAAGAGTTGGATGCTTAACTGACTGAGCCACCCAGGCACCCCAAGAATGCCTGGTTATTTTCAAGTCTTTTGTCAGGTTCGGTCAAAAGCTATTAAAGTAATTTAGAGCTGTGATCATGGGGGGCCAGAGTTTGTTATCTTAGAATTGTGGAGAAAAGGAGAGAGGGTTGGGATGACTGTAGCCAGAGAGGCAATAAACTTTTGAAAAGGTCAGTTCTTGTTTTGACATCGGAAGTTGGCAAAATTGTAGAAAAATTTAATGAAAAGAATGTACTGTTGTATTTGGAAAGAGGATTGGTGGTGAGTGGGCACCAGTGTTGATTTATTATAGTAAGTCTTTTCAAAACAACCCCAATTCCTTCTTTTACGGTAGTAGGAGATTGTTAGCTCTGGAGACTGTGGTAGATCCTGTTGTCTTTGATGTTAATAAGACATTTAATGATCTCAATAACTTGAGGTTAGTTTTGCACTTGAAGTATGTTAAAGAGGTAGTTATAGACGGTAGTCATATTTATCTGTTAAAAGTACAGACCCAAGTCTCTATGAGTCTGTATGCAAAAAACACAAAGAGATTAATGGTTTGGTAAATATAGGAACCTAGTGGTGTCACTATTAATATAACACATTGATTTGTACTTTAATGGTTGTGCCAGATACTGGGAGGGTATCCTGATATCAACAGGAAAGGGATGCTCATAGGTTATGCTATAGGGCTGGGCTGTCTATCTGTATTCAGTTCTTGCTCAACAAGCTTTTTTTTTTTTTTTTTGGTCAGTACTTTTAGTGTTTTCCAGATTCACAGATCATTAAAATATGGAAAGAATAAGTGCACACTAACTTGATGATATTAAGACATTGTCAGTTTTCTTGACTATGTAAATGGCATTGTGGCTGTAGAGAAGAATGTCCTTATTTTAAAAAATTTTTAGTGTTTATTTTTTGAGAAGGAGAGGATAGCGAGCAGGGGAGGGGCAGAGAGAGAGGAGACAGAATCCGAAGCAGACTTCATACTATTAGCTCAAAGCCCAGTGTGAACCCATGAACCGCGAGATCACGATCTGAGCTGAAGTCAGATGCTCAACCAACTGAGCCACCCAGGCTCCCCCAAAAATGCCCTTATTTTTAAGAGATGCATGCTGAAGTATTAGCGGTCCAGTGTCATGATGTGTGTAGTTTCAAATGGTTGGGGAAGAGCATACACATATATGTAGGAAGAAATCAGATGTGGTAAGTTGACAAATGATGAATCTGGGTGAAGGGTATACAGGATTTTCTGAATGTTTGGAAATGATCTCTCCTGGGGGGTTGGAAATATATACATGTATTCAATCTTTAGTATGAAAAGTAAAGCTTGCAAAGCCAGTACATGAGTTGAGCAGACAGGTTGGCATTATTCATTTCTGTGCAGGGGCTGTAGAAATAAAGTATAACATCTGTTTTTATTTGTCCACATACTTGATTGATTGTATTTGGCTTGGTACACATGAATTTTCTACGTAAAACTTTTTCTCCGCTTTCTTGTTCAGAGGATGATCAACACTGACTTATAAACATAGCAACTTCTGAAGGTTTTTTGTTATAAGTGAAATCTATTTGGAAAGAGTTTTGTGGAGAATCTTTATTTTAAAATGCTTAAAATAGGTTGTGGTTTAGTTTGCATAGTAGAAAGAACCTAGGAAAGTTCCAGGGGAAGTAAAGAATAAGTTTCACTTGTAAGGGAAGTATTTAATATTCTGAAAGTTGTAAAAGAACACAGCATGTGTTCACTTATCTTCTGGCAACTATTTGGCAGAGTTTGGTTAGAATTTTGAAAAACTGAAACTCTTAATTCCGAAACTCCTAGAAATCCCGATGAGTTGTCTCTATTCCAGTGTCACTTGTGTATTAATTTGCTTTGTAGCTTGTAGTCTGAAATTAAAAACAAAACAAAACACCTTATATGTTTTTTCAGGTGGCTTCTCTACCACTGAACTACTTTGTGTGACTACAGAGTCATTATTTGTGAAATACAGCTGTTCATGAGAAAAACGGTGTCACTTTTTTTTGGCCTGTCGTGTGTAAATTCCTGAAGATCTCAAATTTCATAAACTGGTTCAGCTTTGATAAGGGAAAAGCAATCAGTTAAAGGGTATCTGACTTTACTGCTTCAGGGTTCTGTTGAGTTATTATTCACGTCTGTGAAGTTTTGTATGAAGCGTGTGGAAGAAGTCTGAAGATGCTTTTTTAGCCTAAAGCTCTCTTGAGCTGGGCAGTGTTGGGTTTAGTAGGAGTAGTAGTTCGTGTGTAGGTGTGTTCTCTGTATAATTAGGCTGGCGTGTTACAGTCATAAGTCTGCTTTTCTTCCTCCTCTCTCTGCTCTCTCCCCGGTATGCAGAATATTTGATATCTGACAACGGAGGACAGCAACTCTCAATAAGTGACGCCTTCATCAAAGGTAATTTTACCGAAAGCTTGTTTGTTATTGTGTCTTGTTTGTGAGGATGTGCTTAGGGCCCAGCACACTGATTGGCACAGAGTAGGTACCAAAAATAAATGTGATTGTTTTAGTATGATGGGAACACAGTTTTTAATATGTATGGTGACTCTGAAACGGTTGGGAATGAAGAATATAAACTTGGACTTGGTTTGAGACAGAATAGCTGATCTGAAGGGTAATTGTTTAAAAGCTTTTAAATAGAATTTGAATTTTTTTTCTTTTAAAGGCATACATAGCTTCTGCTTTCCAAATCATGAATATAATATTAAGTATTGATATACATATCAAGGGTTCTCAAACCCGTCAGAAAGCCCCCAAAGAGATCTCCTCCAATTGAACACACTGCCTGCCCTGTGGAACTGGGAAGAGAAGTGGGCGCAGGAGATACAGAACTGATTCTGCTGGTCCATTTCTTGGGGACAAAAGGCCGTACAGGAGAGTACAGGCTTCTCTTACACCTTCCCCACTTAGCTTACTGTGGAGTGCTGACAGGCTTCATTAGTTCTTACCACTCCACAGCTTAGACCTCAGAAAATGGGAGGGCTTGACATAAAAGAGAGAAGGTGGGAGAAGCTGGTGCACCGGAGGCCACTCGCGGCCCATTTCAAAATTTAGCAGGGTTTCTATACTCACCTCTGAACACCTGGTTCAACCAGAAGTTTATAGGCCCGCTGTTTACATAATTAAAATGCACAGTTTTTGTTCCTCGCATGTGGACACGTTCTTTCCTTTTAGTGCCGGACTACTCTGTTGAAAGCTTTTTTGTTTGTTGGTTTGCTTTAAGAGTGGGGAAGGATGAGAGAATTTTTGTAAGCATTTCCCACCTCTTTCCATTTATTCAATCACATTTTTCAGTACTTCTATAGTGAGCATTTTTTTGGCAAAACTTTTAATACTACCTATTTTTTGTTTAGATCCACTTTAATTCTTTTTAAAAATGTGAAGATTTTACAGAAGTTTACATAGATTGTTATCATGTTTTACTATTCCTATATAGTTCATTTTTGGGTCTGACTTATAAAAGTTTGGCCAAAAAAAGGCCTTTGTTTTTTATGTTGAGAAAGAAACACTATTAAGAATTGTCGGGATAGACTTACACTGTCAAGTGCTGGTTCAGACATATCAGAGCTGAGCTTTTCTCTTTCAAGTTCAGCCCCCACACCATCACATGTTCCGCCGGCCTTTAGAGTTGTGCTGAATGCAGTTTTTAGTTTGTGTTCTTATAAGGAGAGCTGGCCCCATTCTTTTTTAACGTCCCCAGCTAAATAAAAAGACTATAAAAAGCCTCATTTGTTCCTCAGAAGACATATTTAAAATTCTTGGCTTAAGAGGCCTTGCCATTTATGTAAATTTGCTTTTCGGTGTTCTGTCTCTGATTTTGGCTGTTTTCAGTTGATGATCTAAGTCAGACTTAATTTTCTTATTTGTGTATTGATACATGTCCATGCCTTTTTATACCAATAGTTTGAATGGACCGACTTTAAAAATTTAAAAAGATAAATTGGCACTTTCTAAATCTGTAAGTATGGTATAAAACGCAACAGTGAAACACAGTGTCTTCTTTTATACTTAGAATCCTTATTTAATCGTCGAGTTGAGGAAAAATCCAAAGAACTGCCTTTCACACCTTTGGGTTGGCATCATAACAACCTGGAGCTGCTGAGAGAGGAGAATGGAGAAAAACAAGCCATGGAGAGGTTGCTGTAAGGCAGTGAGCTTTTTGATTTTAATTTTCCATTTTTATAATTTTCAATGACTTGGTGGGTATATGCATAGTTTTTCTTCCTCAGAAAGTCAAAAAACTAACTAACGTTACTTAGGAAATAAAACCTATTCTGAACTTTCTTGTAAGAGTCCTCAACTGTGATTGTCTGTGCCCACTGTAATTTATGTGTTAAAATTTCATTGAATTAAAAGAGTTACCTTAATTGAAATACTCACAGATTTCATTCATGTGCAAAATTATTAAGGTGCAGATAAAATAAGATTGACTCAAGGAGATCTTTAAGCCATCATTCATATGCTTATTTCTTTGTAGAATTCATGTCTCTGCCAGTATTAACTATGCAAACTTCTTTCTTGTGACATTTTTGTAGTTCAGCTAATCATAACCACATGATGGCACTACTCCAACAGTTGCTCCATAATGAGTCATTGTCACCGTCTTGGAGGGACATCATCGTATCACTGGTCTGCCAGGTTGTTCAGACAGTCCGACCCGATGTCAAGAACCGGGATGATGACATGGATATCCGTCAGTTTGTCCATATTAAAAAAGTGAGCACGCTAATGCTTTTCTAATGCTAGGTGCTGATGGGGTGGGCCTGGTAGTAGTTTGTCTCTTCATGGTAATCTGAAAGGGGTTCTTGTTGAGGAGGGGAAGGTTTTTCTGCCTGATCTGTTTGTTAGCAGTTAATTTAAGGGTCATGGAAACCACTCGAAGGAAGTGAGAGGTGAATGGAAGGGGTGAGCTGGGCATGGAGTGAATTGGGAAACCAAACAAATATGGTTTCTTCCTTTCTTGCTTCTTTTTTCTTGACATGTTATCTATGAGAAGACCTCTTCCCATAGGTTACTGTCACTGTTCTGAGGAAAAGCAGTGGGTAATTGCTTTATTTAGATAGTAATGGAGTCTTGTATGTATTTTTTGCCTATGACATGTGACTTAGTAATGGTTTTAATTGTCAACTTGTTTGGTCAAGTTGTTATTTTAGAGTACCAGCTAATACTGTAGAGAGTGGGAAATGGGTAAATAGACAGTCATGCTACATGCCATTAATTACTGGTTGAAAGGAAGAGCTATATTCTGGAATTTTCTGTTCTGATTTGATTACATAGGAGTTAAAATTAAAAATGGAACTAAATAATGACATCCACCTGACTGGATTCTAAGGATATATCATTGAGTTTTGTTTTCTTGTTTCCTTAGATCCCAGGTGGAAAGAAGTTTGATTCTGTGGTTGTCAGTGGATTTGTTTGTACCAAAAATATTGCACATAAAAAGGTAATGTGATCTTTTCCAACAGGGAAGGTCAGCAAACTATGATTGTGTATCAAGCCAGCAAGTTGGAGTACTAACTTCTAATCATAGAAGAGAAGGAGAATGGCTATCACGGAGTAGTTTAGCAGTGTCTGCTATAGGGGTGAAATTTTGGAGTTTCAGGATAGGTCTCCTAGAGCTGCTGCTGATTAGGATTTGGATAATAGGAACTCATTGGACAAACGAAGGTAGGAGGAGGGGGAGTTGGGCTTCCAGACCAGCAGAATGATAGGATATTGGTATCATTTCTCCCTTGACCCTGCCACATCTTAGGGAGACAGGGTTTCTCTAATGGCCCGGAGTCCTTCCTGAGGCCTAGAATTTTAAAACTGCTCTTTTAGGGCTGATTTGCAGAATTATAACTGGCATTCTGTTATCTTTCTCACCTTCTATCTCTGCCTTCAGGCCTGAGGCCCCATTCTAGCACTAACACAGAGAAATGGGGTGAAATAACCTGATATGTTAAGGAATCTCCGAGGTTCCTAAGGTGCAGGATGAGAAAGGAAATGAGGTTGGAGGAAGAAGGCACAGACTTTGTATCCCAGTAAAGGTCTTAACTATATTCTGAAGGCCACTAATTCTCAAAGTGCATAGGACATCAGGGTCACCTGTGAACCCAGTTAAATATGCAGATTCCTAAGCGCAACCCCTAGAAATTCTCATTCAGTTTAAGGGAGTGTGGGAGGGGGGATGGGAAAGGTGGGGCTGCTTTTAAAGTAGGCCTTCCAGATGTTTTCAGTGTCATTCAACTGTCCTTATGTTTTGAGAAGTCTAGCAGTGCTCTCAAACTTGCTTGGTTCTGAATCACTACTGGAGCTTACTGCAAACAGAGATAGCCTAACCCCCCACCCCTGGGGAAGCTGATTTGGCTCCAGTGAAAGTTTGGGCACATTTCTAGCCTGAGCAACTAGATGAGTGAACTGCAGTCCTATTTTCATTCTTTTCTAGGCAGAGACTAACTCATTTTTTGTAAAGGCATTAAGCCCCCTGAAAATTGTTTGTGACCGTAGATAAAGTACACTTGGATTTGAACTATTATCAGCATTTGTACATAGAGGCTTATTAAAACAGGCATATTACCCATCAGAGTAGTAATTTAAGCCAAATGAAATTATCTTTGTTGAATTAAAAGCTATGTATGTTGAGCTTATCTCCAGAATTGAGAATTGTATGTGGGTGTGGTAGAAACATATGGATGAATGACCGTCTTGCTCCATTGACCATATTTAGGGATAGTCTTTAATTTGTAGTTGGTAAAAAATCCCTAAGTGTAGTTCCCCAACTGATGAGTCACTGTTTGAAGATCATTTGCCAGTTTGGAGTCTATAGGCATGGTCAATCTGCCTCTCCATTTCAGGGCCCGGGCTCCCATGCCTGTGGCTTTAGTTACATGGGTAGGGTGTATTGTTTGAGTCTGTCCTTCTGGATATGCTTTAAGGATTTCCTTTTTAAACTTTTTACCCACTTTGGCTTGCCGATTTAATAGTTGTTTGGAATCTCTTCAGGGAGCATTTCCTTGAATTTTAGAAAGGTTAAATGAGGCTTTCAAAGTCACTGATCTCTTTGAGTTTGTAAAATAGCCTGTCTTTAATCCCCTCTCCTCCATACCCAGGGCTTGATACCTTTTCTTGCAATATTTACAAAAAACACAAAACAACAAAAACCTTTTAAGAGAGTATGGAGCCAGTATTTAAGGAAGTCTGCATTGCTCTGAGCTAATTATTTGTTTTGAAAAGATATATAAGAGAATTGCACAAAAGAACTAAATGAGAGTATTTCATTACAAATATAAGGAAATAATCTGTTTAGGAGGAATTACAAATAGTATGAGTTTAGAGGTATGATTAAAAGAGGGCCAGGATAAAACAGACTTTAAAAACTTTTAACAAACTTCATGTTTTGTAGATGAATTCTTGTATTAAAAATCCCAAAATTCTTCTGTTGAAATGTTCCATCGAGTATCTCTACAGAGAAGAAACTAAATTTACTTGCATTGATCCTATTGTGCTTCAGGTAAGAACTTACTGAAACAATGATCCAGGGGGACGTTTGTGCACCGTAGCGTCTGCAAACTCTTAGAATTTTATCCAGCTGATTAAATTGGATGGGCAAAGAAACTTGAGTGGATTTGTTTCATCAAAAAAATTTATTACAGGGGCACCTGGGTGGCTCAGTTGGTGATAGCATCCGATTCTTGATCCTGCCTCGGGTCATGATCTCACGGTCATGGGCTCAAACCCCTTGTATAAGTGTGCACTGACAGTGTGGAACCTGCTTGCAATTCTCTATCCCTCCCCTGCTTGTGCTCCCTCGCCCCCGATAAATAAATAAACTTTTAAAAAATTGAAAAAAGTATTAAAGTGTTATAAAAGACATTTTTATGTATTACTTTGGAAGCTTACCAAAACCTCTGTCACTCTTTATTTTTATTTATATTTATTATTTTTTTAAATGTTTATTTTGAGAGAGAGAGAGAGAGAGAGCACGGGCACTTGCAAGCAGGGGATGGGGCAGAGAGATAGAGAGATCACACTAGGCACGATCTCATGAGTGAACACGAGATCATGACTTGAGCTGAAATCAAGAGTCAGACACTTAACCAACTGAGACACTGAGGCACCTTGTCACTCCTTATTTTTAGAGTTTCAAAGTGTTAAGGGGAACCTACAGCTTTCTGGGAATATGTGGGAGAAAAGTGAAAATCTAAACTCCGGCCTCTGTTTCCACTTGGGTTATTGATTTACTTAAAGTATTTTTCTAACTTACCAGATTCCCAGGGGCAATAGCTGGTTTTTCATATAGTCTGTTCTACTAAACACTTGTTTCTGGAACACCAGTTACCTGGTCAAGGGGAGTAGCATCAGGTGGAAGTTGTGTTGGTTTCTGTGTGACTTTTCTTAACTAAGGGGACCCAGCATGGCTGCAGTAGGATCATAAGCCTCATAACCCTCAACTGGAAAGAAGACTCTGCCTCAGCTCAGCTTCTACCAGGCAGGAACCCTTTTGGCTCTATTTTAAGAAATTCAGAGTGCTCTCCTGCTAGAAGGGCTCTCGCCCCGGAGGGAAGCTCCCCTAGCCCTGGACATTTCTTAATGGCTTCCCCGCTCAGAGCTCCATTTCTGGTTGTACCATTGCAGTTGCTTTTGTACGTTTTAAGTTTTCCTTGAGGCAGCCTCCAGCTGTGCTGAGCTGCCCATCGGGGCTGTCCGTGTTCTCTCTCAAGGTACTGATTATTTTTGTTAGTGCACTGGATATGAAGTTACATTGGTTTATAAAGTTTTTTGCCCCAGCTCCTTTTCTATTGTAAACACTATTAATTTTTAATTAACAATTCTTCAGAATGAGAGGTTCTCAGGAATGTGTCTATAATACTATAGTAGAAACACATTCAGTTCCAGAAACATTTAGGGAAAGCATTACCTGAAAATTCATGGGTGACAGGCACATGTTTCCAAGTGTGGGAAGAGCAGTCACTTGTGTACCGAGTTCATAGGCACCAAGAGAAGAAACTGAGTTGTGGTGTATGGAACTGTCCTCTATTGCTTAATGAACTCTGTTACATGGGGCTGTTTCCTCTTTAGAATTCAGCTATGTATATGTGAAAATCAGGGGTTCTGCCTAGATCATACCATCCCTACTGTCTGATGTTCTGTGCCTTCTCAGTGGTGACCTGAAATAAGGAATTAGGGGAAACACAATTATTGTGGAATCTCAGATTCTTTGATGCTGGGAATTTTCTTGATCACTACGAAAGGGTCCATGGAAGACTTTTATAGGATCAGATCACAACTGCATTGACTGTAAGGCTTATCCTGATTGTATTTGTTAAAATGTATAAAATTATAGGTCTTATAATTGATGGATTGGGTACCTGAAATCCACAGGTAATTATTTACAGAAACTATATACTTAAATTTATCCACTCTATTTTAACTCCCTTCTTGCAAATAGGTTAACGTACTCAGGTCTTTTTGTGTTCGAGAAGTTTGCTCTGGGCAAACTTGTATTTAAGAGACATGAATTAATTCACATAACTAAAACATCTTGTTTGTGCTTTAAAACATAGTTTATCATACCTCTAATACCTGCCCTATAGAAGTTTTTAGTTTGAATTGGTATAAATTATCAGCTTATTTTTTGTCCTCCTTTTTTGTTTCGTCCAATCCATGTGGAATAAGCAGAGAAGAAGCTGACATTTTAGTAGATACAGGGTTCCCTCAGAGATACTGCCAGTTTGGTCCCAGGCCACGGCAGTAAAGCCAGTATTGCAATAAAGCAACTTAAGTGACTTGTTTGGTCTCCCAGTGTGTATAAAAGTTATGTTTACACCGTACTGTAGTCTATTAAGCGTGCAAGTAGCATTATATCTAACAAAATGTATATGTGAATTAAAAACACTTTGTTGCTAAAAAATGCTGACCATCATCTGAGCTTTTCAGTGAGTTGTTCAAAATCACTGATTGCAGAATACCATAACAGATATAATAATGAAAAAGTGAAAAATACTGTGAGAATTTCCGAAATGTGACACAGATATGAAATGAGCAACTCCTGTTGGGAAGATGGTGCCAATAGACTTGTTTGACTCAGGGTCGCCACAGACCTTTGATCTATAAAAAAAATACCTGCAAAGCACAGTAATGCAAAGCATAATAAACAGGATATGCCTATAATCAGAAGGAGGATGAGTGACAAAGGGCAGGCAGGTGATTGCCCTGTGGCTTTACCGTGTCTTCACAAAGCTGGCACTACTTTTGAAATCATGAAATTTGGAAGTTTTGGGTTTGAGAACAAATGGCTAAGAAAGAATTCTTGAGACATTTTTGGTACAAAGAGGTGATTTTGTTACAGCATAAGGAGAAAGAGGGAAACAAATGAAATGTAACTGAGCAGAAGGAGCTGCACTGGAATAGTGAGGAGTGACTTACTGATTCTATACTCGTTTAATTAGTGAGGGTTAGGGATAGCATAAGACTTTAAGGAATTTGGAAGCAAGACTTTCTGGACCTTGAGGGACTAGCTGCTGTTAAGGTAAGATTACACTTAGTCTTAATAAAACATAAACATTAAGGCACTAAGGCAGCCCCGAGTTCCTTGAGAAAGGTCAGAGTGTGCATGTTTCAGGTATCAGTGAACTGTAAGCTGTTAGGAAATTTAAGTTACGTTTCTTTTGCCTTTGTTTCCCTCATCACTACTAGGTCTGTTGGTCTGCTGCTGCTCCATTCCATGCTCACGGCCCGCTTCCTCATATCCTGTCCTTGCTGGGCCTGGCCCAGGCCTCCTTTTAACATGGTGCTTCACGTGCAGTCATGATAGCTGATTGTAGTTGGGACTGAGAGGAAATGTATTTGCCATCCCTGTGCCAAAGGCCAGAAATGTAAAATATCAACTTATTCTAGTTATACATCTGAAGCTGCACAAATAAAATCATTGAAAATGCCGTTAAATGACCATTTAGTAAGTAGAGTAGGAAATTAACATGTTTCAAGGGAAAAAAATCTTTCGTCAATAATAGGAGATTTTGAAAATGTACGATTTCTGTCAGTAAACAGAGCAAGGTAGAAATATACTCCATAACAGTGGGTCCATTGCAGGCAATAGGCCCATCTGTTGCTGGTGGCACTGACCATAAATACAGACTTGGTTCAGAACACACTTTGGGCATGTGGAGCAGAAGTGACAGACATGGACACACATTCAGGTGTCTCCTGCCTGGAGCCCATAAATTTTATGAAACAGTCAGTGATTTGTATTGTTTTAACTCTGGTCATTATTTGCAGTATTCATTTGCTTTGAAAATAAGCCTTCGTCAAGAAATTGTATTAAGTGTGGAAACCATCTTGACAATAAACTATTTGTAAAAAAAAATAATAATAATACATTTAAAAAAATAAAAAAAAACAAAAAAACTAACAAAAAAAAAGAAATTGTATTAAGTGGTATTATTAATTGTATTAAGTGGTATGTTCTCAGTAGAAGATGATCTACTGGGAGATTGAAATGAGGAAGAAGCTGAAGTAGCATCTGTTAGAGAATTATATATTCCTATACCCAAAGAAGAGAAGAGCTACTCTGGTTAATTTCAGAATGTAGTACAGGGAATCTGTATTTCAAGAATTAGAGATTGCTTTCATTGGGGAGTTGGGAGGTTAGGTTTATTTGTTTTATTGAACTTCTGAGAGTGAGCTAATTGGATTCTTGGCTTTCATGATATTAGTTATTAAGAACTGAAAATCCTTCAAAGTAAAATTGGCGTGTCAGAAAATGGGATTTCTCCTGAAACTCTTTTTTATTAGCATAACCAACAGTTCAGAATTATGAATAACATTCTTGGTTGTGTTTGAAGTAACTTGTTTATGGACTTATTTGTAGATGAAGAGAATTAGTCAAACTCTCCTGATATTTTTAATATCTGTAGATCTTGAATTGTACCAGGTGTAATATTTTTGATGTGTTTTTCCCTTAGGAAAGGGAATTCCTGAAGAATTATGTTCAGCGAATAGTTGATGTTCGACCCACGTTGGTTTTAGTTGAGAAAACAGTGTCTCGGATTGCCCAAGACATGTTACTAGAACATGGCATTACTTTGGTTATTAATGTAAAATCAGTGAGTGTTCTTATTTTTCTATCATTCATAAAATCTCAGTTTTTAAATTTATGTGAATCATATTGATCTGCAGGGACCTTTGATTATCTGTTCACTCTTCCATATATGTTGAAAGTAGGACAGTAAGTATGACAGTCACTTCATTATTTAAGACTGAGAATCTTAGACTGGAAGAAAGTGTAATTAATTATATAGCACTCGTTATAGTTGTTAAGACTAAAGGTGTAATAGATACTTAGTAATAAGTAGTATTTGTTGAGCCTTTCTTGTGTTTGGGGAATTGTACGAGTAAAAAATGCTCTCTCTTGAAAAGTTATCTCCTCTTCAGAATAGAGGAGACTTCTAGGAAATTTCTCTCCTTTCCCCCAGTATCCTGGGCCAGGGCATGATGCTTACATACTTTTTGATACTATTATTATATGAGTCTGGTTTATTTTCGGGGGAACATACTGACCACTGAGCAACTTTAACCTAGAATCAAAAAAATTATTATATAATTAAAATTAAAGAAACTAATTGTGAGGTTTATATCTAAATTTTTCCTATTTTCCAGATAAAATTTACTAAGAATTTTATTCTTCTCTAATTTTGTAATATAATGCTTTTCTGTGTTCTAGCAAGTTTTAGAACGAATCAGTCGGATGACCCAAGGTGATTTAGTAATGTCGATGGACCAGCTGCTTACAAAACCCCACCTGGGCACCTGTCACAAATTTTATATGCAGATATTTCAGTTGCCTAATGGTGAGTGATCTTTAGCATAGATGGACCTGAGATTGGAGAATTGAAGAAATGAGTAGACTCATCCATACTACAATGTTTACTTTGTCCTAATTTCTTATCCATTAATTATGTTTAGTTACAATACTAAAATCTATTAGCAGTGGTTAAAGGAGGATTGGCAACTGTGGTCTCACTTGAAAATTTTTCTCTTGTAGAGGTTAAAATAATTAATTCTGTCTGGGCTTTACGGAATACCAACTACATCTTCTTAAACTTTTTATATGTTTATTTGTAGAGCAAACCAAAACACTGATGTTTTTTGAAGGCTGTCCACAGCACCTGGGCTGTACGATCAAGCTTAGAGGAGGCTCTGATTATGAGCTGGCTCGAGTTAAGGAGATCCTAATATTTATGATCTGTGTAGCTTATCATTCTCAACTGGAAATCTCCTTCCTCATGGATGAATTTGCTATGCCTCCTACGTTAACACAAAACCCTTCCTTCCATTCTCTGATTGAGGGGCGGGAGGATGAAGGGACCATACAAGAGCCATTCAGCGGAAGTCCCCTCCCCCGGGAGCCTGACTTTCCTCCGGAATTTCTGCCCTCCGATGAGAGCAGTTTGTTGGAATCAAGGATTGCGTTTGAGAAGGGTGACCAGGAAAATAAAAGCATTCCACAGGATGTGGCATCCCTGAAGCATCAAGAGCATGCCCCGACGGCTTGCCCGGCGGGGATCCCCTGTGCTCTCTTTCCATCGGTCCCTGAATCATTGCTGCCGCTCCATGTGGACGACCAGCAGGATGCCATGGCCATTGAGCAGCTGGAGGCTTTGCAGCACACGGATGAGCTACGGGACCCCAAAAGCCAGATGAGAGCCTTTAGAGACCCTTTACAGGATGACACTGGATTGTATGTTACTGAGGAGGTTACCTCTTCTGAAGATAAACGAAAGACTTATTCTTTGGCTTTTAAACAGGAATTGAAAGACGTGATCCTCTGTATCTCCCCAGTAATCACATTCCGGGAGCCCTTCCTTTTAACTGAAAAAGGGATGAGGTGCTCCACCCGAGATTATTTCGCAGAGCAGGTTTACTGGTCTCCTCTCCTCAATAAAGAGTTCAAAGAAATGGAAAGCAGGCGGAAGAAGCAGCTGCTTAGGGATCTCTCTGGCCTGCAAGGCATGAACGGAAGTGTTCAGGCCAAGTCTATTCAAGTGTTGCCCTCGCATGAACTAGTGAGCACCAGAATTGCTGAGCATCTTGGGGATAGCCAGAGCCTGGGTAGGATGCTGGCTGATTATCGGGCCAGAGGAGGAAGAATTCAGCAGAAAAGTGCAGACCCTTTTGCTCATTCAAAGGATGTACCTGGTACTTCAAGTGGCAGATCAGGAAGCAAAACTGATGGTGATGAGGAGAAAGGGTTGATTCCGAGTGATGCAGTGTGGTCGACAAAGGTGAGGCGGACCGCTTTGGGTGCTTGTGTGGGTTTAGAAAGTGCTGAAGAACTTGCTGTGGCAGGGTTAGGAAAACCCCCCACAAATATGACGCATTGCCTGCAGATTTATTTATTAAATATTTCTTCTTATAGGTTTTTTTTCCCCCCGAGTCTGTTGGCTCATGAATTACTTTAAAATATATAAAGCAGGATAGGGCACCTGGGTGCCTCACTTGGTTGAGCATCTGACTCTCTCTGCCCCTCCCCTGCTTGTTCCTCTCTCTCCCTTTCCCTCTTAATCAAATAAACATTTAAAAAAACAGTATAATGAAACTGAATTTTGAATGTTTCATGCTGAGTTCACAATAAAGTAGGAAGAGCTTTGCAGTAGGGGGAAGGGTGGAGCCATGGAGACTTTGTGGCTGGGGGACGTGGGTGTGGTGTGATGCATCCACGATCCTTTTCATGATTGTGAGGGAGAGCCAGACCGCAGCTTACTGTAGAAAATGGATGTGTTTTTAGAAAATGTCAGATGTATATATTTAGCATAAAACACTTTACGTTATTTAACTATGATGGCGCCCTTATTCATTTTAAACAGAATTTGAGGGGAAATTAAGATTTGCTTATGGACATATTATTGATAGTGGTTGTAGTAAAGCTAATGAAAACACCCATCTCTAAATGAGGATATGAAATTGTTTAATAGAATAAATAAAAAGATGTCTAATTTCACTGGTAGAGAAGTGCTAAATAATAATGATGCACTATTTTCTGTTTGGTACACTATTGTTTGTGAGATTGGCAAAAAAGGAAAGTGATAAGAGCCATGGTTAACATGGTGTGAAAAAATACCTATAATAAATTTTATGCAAGTTTGTGTTTATGTAAACTTATAGAAAATGATAGGGAGATCTGTTTTAGTTTTCATACACAGATGCACATACACATACCTATGTCCAGGATTCCAATCTTTTTTTAATTTTTTTTTTTTTAATGTTTTATTTATTTCTGAGAGAGAGACATGTGAGCAAGGGAGGGTCAGACAGAGAGGAAGACACAGAATCTGAAGCAGGCTCCAGGCTCTGAGCTGTCAGCACACAGCCTGATGCGGGGCTCGAACCCACAAACCGTGAGATCATGACCCAAGCCAAAGTTGGATGCTTAACCGACTTAGCCACCCAGGCACCCCAATCTTTTTTTAATTTTAATTTATATTTATTTATCACATTTTTATTTAAATTCTAGTTGGTTAACATATAGTGTAATATTGGCTTCAGGAGGAGAATTTAGTGATTAATTGCATATAACACCCAGTGCTCATCACAAGTGCCCTCCTTAAAACCCATCACCCATCTAGCCCATCTAACCCCATCCTACCCACCTCCCCTCCATCAAACCCTAGTTTTTGTTCTCTGTTGTTAAGAGTCTCTTATGGTTTATTTCCCTCATTCTTTTTATCCCCCATTTCCCATGTGTTCATCTTTTTTTTTTTTTAAATTCCACATATGAGTAAACTCATATGGTCTTTGTCTTTCTCTGACCCATTTTGCTTAGCATAATACACTCTGGCTCTTCCATGTTGTTGTAAATGGCAAGATTTCATTCTTTTTGATGGTTGACTAACATTCCGTTTTATATATATATATTATATATATATATAAATGTATATAATATATATAAATACGTATATAATGTATATAAATACGTATATATATGTATACACACACACGTGTATATATACACACCATATCTTTATCCATTCGTCATTTGATGGACATTTGGGCTTTCTCCATAGTTTGGCTGTTGTTAATAGCACTGCTGTAAACACTGAGGTGCACGTGTCCTTTTGAATCTGTATTTTTGTTATCTTTTGGGTAACACTATCTAGTAGTGCAATTGCTGGGTCACAGGGTTGTTCTGTTTTTAACTTTCTGAGAAACCTCCGCACTGTAGACACTAGAGTGGCTGCACCAGTTTGTATTCCCACGAGCAGTGTGAGAGGGTTCCCTTTTCCACATCCTTGTCAACACCTATTGTTTACTGTGTTGAAGTGTTAAAAAGCAAGTGTTCTATGTAGAGTCCTCCCATTTTTATAAAAACAAAATTACCTGTGCATTCGTATGTGGGTGTTTTTGTGTGTACATGTGTGTGAGCTAGCAAAAAGTGTGCATGTTTTTAACCATATAGGCAAAGTGATCACTTTGGGAGGTGGGTGGCTTCAGAGGAGGTGAGGCTATAGGTACTTAATGAATTTCTTCACTTCCCTCTGTACTATTTGATTTTCAACAGAGAGCAGATGTTGCCTCTGTAATGATCAAGAACAGGTATAGAGTATAAGTAAATACCTGGGAATTTTGATTTCTCAGCCATCAGTTCAGACTTTTTTTTTTAATGTTTATCTATTTTGAGAAGAGAGAGCAAGAGAGAGCATACATGTGCTTGCACACAAGCAGGGACAGAGACAGAGAGAGAGAAAGGGGAGTCCCAGTCAGTCTCCATGCTTCAGTGCGGACCTGCCCCAGGCCTGCTCTTGTGAGTCTGGGATCGTGACCTGAGATGAAATCAAGAGCTGGATGTTCAACCGACTGTGCCACCCCAGTTCACACTGTATCATATGGACTATTTAGTCGACTGTTTACTTCCAAAATGACTTAATGCACTTTTATAATAAAGAGTATTTAAGAAAACAAGCTAGACATCTGTTTGTATTTTAAAGTTAACTTAAGGTTTTTGCATCATTTTGTCTCAAAAATGAACTGCTCTTCTTCCTTATATTTAGTTTCTGGTAGTTTTCAGCGTCCCCTGGAGTCCTTCCAGTGATGCCCAAAAAGGAATGTGGTGGATGTTAGAAGCCCGCTTCGGGGTTGGAGTGTGGAGCCACTTGGGGGTGCTCACCCGGTCCTTGTCTTCCAGGTGGACTGTCTGAACCCTGCGAACCACCAGAGACTGTGTGTGCTCTTCAGCAGCTCTTCTGCCCAGTCCAGCAACGCCCCCAGCGCCTGTGTCAGCCCCTGGTAGGATTTGCCTCTTGCACTATTGCGCTGTATTTAAGAACAGAATTCCAGCAACTTAAAAAGAAAAATCAGCTATTAGGATCTGGTTTTAGGTACACAGCATGGTGCTAGTTATATTGAATTGATAGAACTTTTAAACTTATGTGTTAAATATGAAATTTATGTTGATTCATGAGAAGTCAATGAGAGGTACCTTGAATAAGAGTGAAAGGGATGTGAGGAATGGAAGAGATATTTGTACTTATAAAAGTGAAAATGTTGATACATAGGAGATATTTTTTTTTAAGATTTTTTTTTTTTTAAATCTGTAAGTCATCTCTACACCCAGCACGGAGCTCGAACTTACAACCCTGGAGATCAGGAGTCACACAGCCTACCGACTGAGCCAGCCAAGCATTCCCGTAAAATCTAGTTTTAAGCAGTTTGATGATAATGTACCATTTAGGCAAATTTTCCATAAGGCATCGTTTTCGTAGAAGTGGTCACTCTTTTGCCGTATTAACGGGTTTTATCCTAAAACTTAATTCTGAGTAGATTGATAGAAAAACATTTTATAATGTCATGAATTATTTGTTTCAAATGATATGATAGTCACAAAAGGCTAGTTACTGCATAGTTTAGTTTTAAAAGTGCTGTGGAACGTAGCTGCATGTTTGTGGAGCACCGTTTCTGTGACAGAATGTGTTCTGCATTTTTTTTTTTTAATATTTTTTTAATTATTTATTTCTAGGAGAGAGAGAGAGAGAGAGAGACAGCGTGAGCAGGGGAGGGTCAGAGAGAGAGGGAGACACAGACTGAAACAGGCTCCAGGCTCTGGGCTGGCAGTTAGCACAGAGCCCGACGCGGGGCTCGAACCCACGAACCGCGAGATCATGACCTAAGCGAAAGTCGGATGCTTAACCGACTAAGCCACCCAGGCGCCCCGAATGTGTTCTGCATTTAATTTTGGTCTCCAGAAGCACTCATGTCCTCCAGTGGGGTGAAGGGTCCTTCCAGAGCTCTAGTGTACAGCACTAGCAGACTGACTTGGGGCTGGGGACCCCACAGAAATTTTCTCCGGGGGTTTACGGACTCCTTAGGTCAAGGCTTGAATAAGGTCTGGGTTACAACAGGGCTGTAACCAAAGTCTCTTATTTGTGGGCATTCAGAAGTTAGGCGTAACGTCAGGGATTGGCTCTCCCGGAAGAGTCTGAGCTGCTGTCCTTCTTGCTCAGTAAAGGTGTGAGGACCAGAGAGCAAGAGGCAGGAGTCCTGTTTTCTGGGGATGGAGCCGAAGGGCTTTGTGGAGACTTTCGTCTCTTCCTGTCTCATGTCCGTTTTACTCATTTAATATTATTGTTTCTGCATCCTGATTCAGGTTGATAAGATGCTAATGGACTGGGAGTGGATAAGGAGCTAGTCCAAACCAGTTTATCAGCTGAGGTCAAACCTGTTCTAGAAGACCAGAATATTACCTACTCTAATACTGCATTCTAGGCACATCTAACAAGTAATCAGTTTGTAGTCTCATGAAGTATCTTTGCTGTGTGGCAATTCTTATGATACGTTCCAAAGAAATGTTGTCTTCTTCTAGGATTGTAACAATGGAATTTTATGGAAAGAATGATCTGACATTAGGAATCTTTTTAGAGAGATACTGTTTCAGGTAAGAACAAATTTCCTAATGTTTCATGTATGCTTTTCAGATGTCCCGGATTTCAGTCCAAAACGTGAACATGAGTTGGAGTATCGTGTGGCCTTCACTGTGATACCACACATCAGTATACCTTACAGAGAAGTAATTTGTTTCACATCCAACCCCAGGATATCTTACCAGTTCATTCCTCAGTCTTTGTCTGATTACGTTGCCATTCCTAAGACTTTATTTTAGGATGTTTATCTGTAGAATGATTGAAATGAGAGGCAGAAGAAACATGAGGACAGCGAGACCTGGGTTTAAGTCTTAGTGCTGTCACCTGCCACTTACATGATAAAGAGCAGAGGAGTTTTACCAGTCCTCTTTGCAGGGAAGAACAAGCTCTAGGGGTATCATGGACTTAACTAGGCAAAAAAATGAGTTGATGTTTTAAAAATAGTGAGCAAATACAAGGTGCTCAATGCCTAGAAACTTACTGAGCTGTAGCTGAAGACAGGAGGCTCAGCTGCAGGCTCTGAGCGATGTGAATGGTCCCCGGCGCAGACGGTCCACCCGGCAGTGTGAGTCGTCCGGGTTCAGACGGCCCACCCGGCAGTGTGAGTGGTCCCCGGCGCAGACGGTCCACCCGGCAGTGTGAGTGGTCCCCGGCGCAGACGGTCCACCCGGCAGTGTGAGTGATCCGGGTTCAGACGGTCCACTCTGCGGTGTGAG